>OX457087.1:4333998-4728682 GCA_949752835.1 Empis stercorea
ATTTTAGTTTAATTTTCGTGTCATTTTATTTTTTTTTTAATTATTGCAAATTTAAATTATTGTTAATTTACAATTTTTTTTTTTAGATAAAAAATAAATCTTAAATAAATAATGTTAAAAATATTACTGGTACATTTTGTTTTCAGATTAACTCATTCAAAATGCTAATCTTTCTAACTATAAATTTTGCAAAATATTTTGATTGTAATTATAATTAGCTTAAATTCAAATTAAAAATTAGTCTTAATATCGTTTTAAAATTTATTTTAGTATTAATTTTGAAAAAAAAAAAAAAATTTCACCTTAAAAAAAAATCCCTTCAGCAAAAAAAAAAAATTATATCATTAAAAACTAATAAAACTTCCTAAAATTACAAACTTTTTTTTAACTCATTAAACCTTTTTCTACCCACCCATAAACTATAATAGTAATTAATAACAAATTTTTTGTTTCTAGGAAAGCCAAAAAAACAAAACCAAAAAAACAGAAACTCACCCTTAATCAATTTAATTTGTAATTAAATTTCTGTCCCATTTCATTTGATCTGCCAAACGAAAACCAAACCAACTTTATATGAGTATTTTATATATATGTCCTTTTCTGTCAAAAATAATTACAAAATGAACAATAACGTATACAAAAGTATCAGGTGCGTGCATAGAATATTTTTTTATCTTTAAATTTCTCTATCAACCACCAAACAATTTCCAAATTTCTCTTTTTTTGCATGGTTAAAATTACTTATGGGATGTTTTTGTTTTTGGTGTTGTAAAGGATTTGTACCAGATGGGTAACATTGGTCCTTCTAACTAGAAATATATTGGTTATTCCATTTTTTTTTTTTTTTTGGAAATAAAAATTCTATTTGTGTGTTTGTATATTTGAAAATCTAGAAAACGGAAAGATCAATTGGGTAATTTGAATTGACAGCGGTTTTGGAGCTGTTTTATTTTGACTTTCTCTCAGTGTGCGGGTCGGTGTTATTATGGTTTATATTTTATTTCAAATTGAATGTAGGTTGTTTTTTTATTATTATTTTTGTATTTTAAATAATTGTAGACCAACAACAACAACAAAAAGGATATGAAGGGTTAAATGTAAGGATATAAATCGAAAATATATTGGAATAAATTTAATATATATTTTGTGAATAAAAATATATTTTATCATTTGAATTGTATTTTTTTTTATATATATTTTTTATACACAAAATTTTGTATGTACAAAATAATTCCAGGATATTATTTTTTTTTTTCGTCCTAATTGAGGTTATTATTATTTTGGTTATTTTCGATTATGGATCGAGATGATATATATTACATAGTATATATATACAAAAATAAATGTTTTAAGATAATTTATTATTTAATATTTCATTTGAAAATATTATTTTATATATTCTATTTTGCGTTTTGGACATTTATTGAATATTAAATATTTTTTTATTTAAAAATTTATTTAACTATAATTTGTTATTGACAAACTAAAATTTATTTAGATTTAACATTTTTAGACATCAAAAAAATTTGAAATTATATTTTGGGATTATGTTGAAAATTTTATATTCAAAATTGTAACCAATTTTGTTGAAATTTTAGAATTTTGTATAGACTTAATTTTAAAAAAAAAAACTTATATTCATTTGTGAAATTGTAAATTTGATACACAAAAAATATTAATAAATGGATTATAGTTTTTTTCACATGAAATATGCAAAATCTTTTATTATTTCCCCATATAATGTTTGTTAAATTATTTATGTCGAAAATATCATTTTCGTTTTATGATTTTGTCATGTTTTCATTGTAAATTTTATCAGGATTGATTTGGAACGTACTTATACCAAAAAGATCCACCATCACACACCGCGATTATCTTAACAGGCTTTAATCTACATATGCGTCTGATAAATTAATTATAAAATTGCAATCTAAATTTTTTAAACTTTTTGATTTGGATGGACCTGCCCCTGTACTTCGGCTAAAAAAAAAATTAAATGCTCCAAGAATTCATCATACTCTTAGCATCTTATATACATAGTAGAATATCAATAAACTATGGTCCACTTTCTTTCTAAATGAAAATTTCAGAAATTATGTTTCTTAAAATTAACTAGTTAGTCTACGGTCTTAAAATATGCAGAAAATATCCTTTTTGATTAATTTTTTCATCATAATTATGATTGCAAATTGTACTACCAATTAGTTATTAAATTTTGAAAATTAGAATGATATTTTAGTCTGGTATAGAAAATTGAAAATACTATAAGCTCATCATTTCTCTATTTACACTGCCTTGGTATTAAACACTCTGAGATACGCGGTAAACTCCATAATTTTATTTAAACAAAATTTTAAGTAAATTAAGTACTTTTCTATGTTCTTTACACTACTCAGTACGAATTTATGAAACAAATAATGTTTTTATTAATGATTTTCAAATTATAATTTTAATTTGTTTTGCTAAATGTCCTTTACATAATATCCACTCATAAAACTAAAATAAATTTAGAATTATTTTAAACCAACTGATAGAATATTATATAGACACATTGAAAATTATACATTCATCCGAGCATCCTTTCACCATTATTATTTAAGCAGCTTGTTGATCATATAGAAAATTTTCATATACACCGAGCACCTATCATCATAAAACTGCAAAATGGAGAAAAACAAAACAGAAAAAAGGAAATCATATACGAGAAAATGAAATATTAATTTAGGCAAAAACGATATACGAGTAGACAAAAAAAAAATTTCCCTTTAATAATTTATCATAAATTTTATATTTTGTAATCCAATACAGACTCCAAAATTATCGCATGTAAAAAAAAAATATTTCATATGAATTCTTGGTCCTTGGAAAATTATGATATATATGTGTGTGTGTATCAAATAATTTGTGTGTTTGTAAATAATTTTGAATTCTTTAAAGAATTTATTGGCATGTTTATCCATTGGAGACTTGTTATGATATTTTTTTTTGTTTTTGAATGTCCTTTTTACTGAATATTTGCAAAGCAAAGAAAAAAAATTATTATTAATAAATAATAATAAAAAGTCTTTCTGTCATATGAAAAATTTATTCGTGTTGACATAAATACGGAAAGTGTACACACATAAAAAAAATATCCCCAAAAAAGAAATCATGAACAAGTACTTAAACCAATTTTTTTTTTTTTTGATGACGTACGGATAAAATATTAATACAGCAAGGACGGTACATATATCCTTTTGTGAGCATAAACTTTTCAATAATAATATTTAATATATGTATAATATTAAAAGAGGACAATATAAAAATTATTGTGATTATAATAACATTGAAGAAATTTTATATTGACCCAATTTCATTTTATATTGGAGATAAAAACTTAAGTTTAAGGTTAAAAATTAAAATGAGGGATGGAAAATATGAAATTATAATAGTATTTCTTGTCAATCAATATTTAGTGGATACTTCAATCAATCAAAAATTAGTGAGTTAGCTAGAAGACATAATTTTAATTCTAATTTAAATTCATAAAAGAAAAATGATTTTACCAAGGCGCCGTATATAATTATTGATAACGAAATTATGTTATGACATTGATTAATTCAGTTTTCGAGAGAAGCATTAAACGAGAATTTCATTTTTAGAGATCAAAGCTCCAAAAGTGTTTGTTTAGACACATTATAAAATTAGATTAGATTAAGTATATGAGGTTTATTAAACTTACCCCTCTCCATATTGCGACCTAATTAGATCTATTCTGTGTACCTTAATTTATATCAAAAGTTAGTGGAAGCTAAAATCCCCATTATAGGCTATAAGTTATAAATAGAGATATAATCTCAAACACATAATTTAATTTTGTGTCTCATATAATATAAAATCAATCTTCAATGTTTCGATTGAATTTTCGAAAATCATGGTGACCATTTTGATATTTTGAGATCGATTTATTTTTATTAATTTCTGTAGATTTTCACAGGCTGAAATTGATTAGTTTTGACCGATATTCTCTTTTTTTTTGATAATTTTGAATTATTATTAAATGATTAATTAACTAATTTAAATATGTATAATAGATGTGATAATTTTTATGGAATAATAATTTGAAAAAGGATAATGATAATTTGAATATTTGATAAATATTTTATAAAATCTTTAAATACATTTTGTAAATATATTTTCATTATAAAACACATAAATTATTTGTATATTATAAATGTACAATCCAAAATATGTCTATATACATAAAGATAAATGTTTGTATACATAATTACATATTAATATTCAGGACTCTGAAATTCATATATATATATTTTAGACGTAGTCTTATCTTTATTCTAATCACCATTGAAAATTTTAAATAAGTTTTAACCAAAGATATGTTGTAGAGTTGTATAGTGTTTGTCATAATATAATAAAAGTATAAGTAGGTGTCGAATTTAATTGATTTTATTATGTTCTTATATGCGCAACATAATCATGAGATTCTCAAACATAATTCAAATCTCAAATGTAGTACATGAAAATTTAGAAAAGTCATTAAAATTAATCAAATATTTAAAGTGATTAATTTATGGTAAACAAAATATAATTCTAAAAATTCTTAAATTCATCAAAATAATTTTATCAATTTCAAAATAAATGGAAAATTTAAACAAAATTTAATTTATAAATTAATGCAAAAAAAAAATATATTTTACATGATTGAAAGGATATATTAAGGATACAAAAAAAAAAAATTAAAAATTTAATTTCTCTTCGCCGAAATGTGTGAAAGTGTGAAAATATTTTTCAAAGGCATATAATTTTTGATTATAAACTTACTTTTTTTTTGTTTGTTTGTTATTATATACTTAATTGAAAGAGGATAGTTGAAAAATCAATTATCCTTTTAATGATTTTACATTTAAAAAAAAAAAATTGTTGAAATTTGAAATATATACGAGCGAGTATAATATTAAAATAACGATAAAATAAATTTATATACAACAAAAATATAAAATTTAAGATAATATTAAAATATCAAAAATATAAATTTTTTTCCCTCCAGGCAGATATTTATGAAACGATGCTCAATTATGTTCAATTCGACTAAAATTATGGTACATATTGTTTTGCTCACTATCTATATTATTTTTTGCAATATTTTTCACGGTAGTAACTCCTATTATCGGGTACTATACGTACGTTGACGTAGCTATATATACTAAAAAAATAAAATCATCCACCCATTCATAATTTGTTATACATTAAATATATATATTTTGAGCTTTATTTTGTGTGTGTGAAGATTGTTTTGTTAAGTGTGCAATGTTGGTGTTGTGGAAATATAATTTTGTATATGAAAATAACAACAACTTTATACTTAATGCGTATATAGCGTGTTCATATCTGATGCCATATTCATATTGCATGTGTTACGTAAAGTGTTATTACATATTGTACAGAGTGCAATAATAAATTTCTGTGTGTTTTTGTTGTTTAAAACTCTTTTTCGTTACACATATCAATTTCATGCATGATTTTTAATATAAAAGTTCGCTTTTGGGTGCATACAATTTTATATATAATCAAATTTTATAAGAATAATATTATGTTAATGAAAATAAAAAGAGTTTAATTCAAAATTGCGATATGCATATATACGCTTTTTACGGATCTATTCTGTAATTTAATAATTTTTGGTTGTTTTCATTATTTGTTCAATTCAAATTAGCTCAAAAATTTTATAGCTATATATTTTTTTGCTAAGAACGTTAACAAAAAAATTGGTTGATGTATTGGTCCTTTTATTAATTAGAGGCTAGACTTCCACTAAGTTATACAAAATGTTTATTAAAATATACATTTTATATGAAGCTTTTACCTAACACATCTCTCAAAAATCATTAAAATTTCTAATTTATTTTTGAGGTTATCTAATAGTGAGCCATAGAAAATTGAATAGCTTATGATTACTGTGCAGAAGTTCGATTACATCATGTTCATTATATAAATACTTTTACTGGGGACACCTCCTCGTTATCATTTTCACAAATTTTTAAACAAACTCAATAAATTAGTCTATGAAATAAACTGGTAATTTGCAAGGATTAAAAATGATTTGAGACGACAAGAATTAAAGTTGCAGAATATTTGTACTTGACGTCTTGTCAATGTTCCCAAGCTATCCCAAAAAACAGTTTCTTTTACCATTTTACTTAACAAACAGTGGTCAAAATGCATTTTCATAAACTATTACTCTGTTTCTGTTATAGTGTTAGCCTCTTATTATTTTGCAGCTGAAGAGTTTTCAGTTTCTCGACAAAGTACATCCTTTCTTATACCACACACATCTCTCCATGCCTATCCTTTCTGCTCCGACATCTACTTTGTGTATGCGGTCATACTTTTACTTGTAATTTTGATTAAATTGAAATTAATGAAGCCAAATATTTTTAATTTTTAAATATTTTTAATAATTTTTGTACATAATTTTATATTTCACAAAAAAAGTATATATAAAAATTTTCTTGTACCATTGATTCATTTCATACTCCTTGACTTTCCTTAATGATCGTTTTATATATAAAATATACACTTTTTTACATATATAAAGTCCTTAAACTAAAACCAAATCCTTGTTAACGTTAACATAAATACTTAACATTATAGAAAACATAAAAAAAATAAATAAATAGAAAACAGAAAATTTAGTACACTAAAAAAACTACTTTTAACCTTAATGTATATGTAAAGAATTTCTTCGAAATGTGAAACAAGTAAATCGAATAGTATTAATATACCTTCATATATATACGTGTACATATTTATTATATCCTTGAAGTGGGTTATGGTTTCCTTTTTTGTTGGTTTCAGGTATAAGATTTTATAATATAAAATTTGAAATCTCTAGTAAAATTGCAATATACAAGTTGTATAATGGATGTGTTTCAATTTTTCTTTTGTATACGCGCATGAGTTATGATTTATGTTTCTAGGGGGTGGTTCTAGTTATAATGTTTAATTTTTTTTTTTTTGAAAAGGATCTGGGATTTTTCTTATATAATTATGTGGGTACAAAAGAATAACCTTATTTCAGAGAAATTCATGAAACTTCTTATGAAGTTACATACTAAAATAATGAAACTAAAATTTATTTAAAAAATTATAAGAAAGCATAATTTCTTTTATTTCGTATATTATTATTATAAATTTGCATTAAAAAATGCAAGGTTGATAAAGTTATAGTTTTCGATTACAGGATAATTTCCTTTGAAATATTTAAAAAAAAATTTTTACTTATATGTATACTCGCGTATGCATTTCATTTATATAAAGATAATTTTTAAATTTCTTAAATTTAAATTGGGAAAAATTTCAATATTATCTTTAAATTTGTTGAGCAAAAATTGCTGAAAATTTCATTTAAATCCGTTTTCGTATATTAATTCATCAACATTAAACTAATATTAAAATCAAGCTGTCGCGTAATTTCCCAGGTTCGTTACTCCAGTATTGGATGAATAAAAATGATTATAAACTCCATTTTTTTCTGGACATTAAGAAACTAATTAACCAACCAAATACCATATATCGTAAATAATAACTCCAATGAAATAGTAATGTAATATCCTGATCAAATATTAAGTATTTTAGAGTAGTGATCTGTGCAGAAAATTCAATAAAACAGTCAACTATAGTAAATGAAGAAACTAATGCCATGAAATGAACCCAGCAAACATAGAACTACTTCTACAAGTACTAAAAGTGTACGCCGAAAAAGTACTTCTCTTCCAGTGGAAAAAGATAGAGATTTTGGCAAAAATGCACTAGTAAATCTACATATCCTATATAAAAATTCTATATATACTTATTTATATGAATATATTTACGTATTACTCGCATAGTTATGGGGAGCTTCTAATTATGTGTATTCGTATATTCATAAACTTAATGCTGAAATGCTCGACTGAAAATATTATACAAATAGAAATGTATGGCAAGAATGACATTTACTCGTGACTTAATTAAAGTATTAATTATTGTTTATATATTTCGATAGATGACGGCTATATATTATAGTCTGCAAAGCCATCACTTATATACGCCTTTGGACAAAATGTCAATTATTTTATATGTATTAGTTTTTTTACATACATACAGTATTTAAAAGCGCGATATATAGTCTGTTAGTCCCTTTACTCGGAGCAATATATTGCAATTATTTAAATTCTAGGTTACTATTTTTATAGCTTGTCATAAAATTTATCATTTTTATATCATTAAACAAAATTTACATAAGATATTATATTTATCTATGATAGCATTAAATTTGGTATTTTTATTTATTAATTTGTAGTCCCAAATCTAACATATACCGTCACTCCTTACCCAAATATGGAATTCCATGGAATTTTTTCTTATATCATTCTAATTCTTCTACCTATGAAATTTATGATTATACTGTTCTCCTATATTTCCGTTTGGATCAAACTCTTCTTTACCATAATAATGAAAATCATTATCATTGCAAAAATTACACAATTTTCCTAACAAACAACTTACATTTATCAATTATAGATAAAATAATAATAAGAAATTGCATAATAAATTCATTTTTTTTCTCTTTTAAACTCAAAAAACTTTGTTTTTTGTGCAAGCTCAAAACTTTTATTTATCTATGAAATAAACTTATAGCTATATAAGATGACATTGTATATATCTGGGGTAAATACAACGAAAAATAACAAAAAACCATAACATAAAGTATAAATGGAAATCCATCAGCTTAAAGCGTATCATCAAAGAAAGAAAGACAAATAAAAAATAAAAGCAAATATAAACAATTTAAAGATTATTAAGAAAAATATAAAACAATCACAGCAAAACAAAAGAAAAGATAAAAAACTAGAAGAGGAAAAAGAAAAATGAAAAACTATTACATAAAAAAAACATATATATATAAAACTAGCGAGAAAGTGGTTAACGTAAAAAGCTTAACGGATAATTTTCTTTTATATTTTTTTTTACTTTACTATAAAAAGTATACTTTTTCTATTACTACTACTACGTATACTTAGTATATATGTACAAGAAATAATAACAAAAGATTATATAAGGAATTTCCTATTCTTGATGATTATAATAGTCCTTGAAAAAAAAACAACGTTGTGAATTATTGTATACAGAAGTCGGAAGTTTTGGTTATAAAATGTCCTGTTTCAACTATAGAATACACAGAACCGAATTTAAGGAGGACGTTTTTATATATATAAAATTAACTTTATAGAGAAAATTATACATGGAAACATTGAATGACTTCCATTTTTTCTTTGAATAATATTTAAATGTCAAAAAATTTATCATTTTGACAAGCTGAGCTTTTTAATTTCTTTTAATAAAAATCAGAAAAAAAATTGAGTATAATTTTTTATCATTACACTCTGATGATGATATGATAAACTTTATATTAATATTAATTATAGTTGGATTTGACCTTGATATGGTGGAAATTTTTATAAGTATGATTAATTACCAGTTTTTTTTTATTATTTACTTAAGTTATAATAATTTGGACATAAATTAATTAATTTGAACTGGAAAATAAAAAAAACTATCTGTCATTTTTTTTTTTTTAGTGAATGTGTCTTTAAGAGAGAATAATAGAAATAAATAAAAATGACAGTTGACAGAAAAAAATTCAACTAATCTTTTAAAGGCTCAAAAATCATTGCAAAATTATTTAACAATAAAATTTAATTAATCTTTTATTATTAAATTTTGTCATAAAAATAAGCGATTTTAGTTGAATATTTAAAAAAAATCGTAGATAAATGTCAAAATTAGTGCTACCATCGCAGAATATTGTACAAGAAATTTAAAGAGAAATGTCAAATGTTTTGGTTTAATGTAATGAAGCTTTAAAAGTTTAGTACAGTATTTTCAGTTATTCGTGTAAAAATTAATTAAAATTCTTTGAAAATTTTCAAAGGACTACAGGAAAAATATATTTCATTTTAAATTTTGTACTAAAATTCATTTACAAATTTTACACAAAAATTTATTTATATTGTTTTTTTTTTTTTAATTTCAGGTGAGTTTTAAAAATATCTTGCGTTTACGTTATAAAATTTCAAATTTATTAAAATCATGGTAAGAAGTTTTCTTTATTTATTATATTTCATTATTTCTCACTTAAATGACCCTAAAAATTTCATATTTATTAAAATTTGTTCAGGATATTCTTAAAGTACTGCCAGCGATATACTTTCTTAGCTCTATTAAAATTCAAATTTTTGGGAGCTGTAATAGTGATTTTCATCTGGCAGTCACATGAAACTGTATACAAAAATAGTAAATTTTGATATGGTATATAAAATTTCAACAACTAAATTTTTTATTGAATTTTTGTGACCTCAGTAATTCAGGTCCGAAACGACATTATAACTAAATCCTATTCTGGTATAATTTTCATATCCAGACGGCGGTGACTAACTATATAACTGTATAATTTTAAAAATTCTGACAAAAGGTTTCTACTTATTATTTATTTTATCTCTTACTAAACTGTAATTTTCATTCCTTTCCAAATCTATTTATAAAAAAAAAACCATATCCTTCTTTTTCTTTTTTTGTTCTTTTGCTAAAGAAAAGCGCATTTCTTTGGCAACAAAAAAAAGAAAGGAAAATTTAACCACCGATTTTACAAAACAAAAAAATACAAAAACAAAAATTGAAAAATTTGAAAAATTTGTCGTCGTTTGCCATCATCAACAAAACAAACAGAAGAAGAAAAAAAATCAGTTTACAAAAATGAAAATCCACTTGCTTTTTTGTTGCTAGCGTTTTTCTTCTTTTTTCTTCAACAAACAATTCAAAAGTGCAGTTTTGTAGTTGGACAGGAGGACACACAATTAAATAATAACAAAAAAAAAAAAAATTTCTTTAAATAAAAATTTTTCATTGCTGGTGAATTTTCTTTTATAAAAGATTTTCATGAAAAACTGTGGCAACAATAAATTGTGTAATTTTATTTAAGTTTAAGTATTTTTTTTGTCGTGTTTGTTTACCTTCAACAATACGTCGTGTGAGAAGCGAATTGTCGTAAGCGTTAGATACGTCAATTTGAGAGTATTGATACAGGAAGATAGAAAATTTAAGTATCTATCGCCCTGTGTTCAGACGGATTCGATCCGAGAATATCCTGGCTACTATTTAATTGAAATTCTAAATTGTTGTAAGTTGTATTTACCTAAATTAATTATTTGCGAAATGTTGTATACATTTTATACGGTATTATGGTGGTGTAGCGTAGTTCATTATATAAATTGCAAAATGTTGTATATATATATACTTACTTTAAGAACAAATTTTCTACTATAAAATTCCAATTATGTTATATATTCAAATTGTTGTATCTTTGTCATACGACAGTAATATAAAAATAAATTACAATAAAAATAAGTTGTTCTAATTATTGTATGTTAACTATACTACATTTTGTGGTTTATAATTCTGAAACAAATAGTGATAATTCATATGATTTAAATTGTGGTAAGTTGCATTTACAATATTCTGAGATTTTTCCATAGATCAAAATAAAAAATTAAATTATCGTAAAGTTTGTGGTGCATCACTAAATTAAACTATAACAATCCTCTAATTCTATTTGAGACCAAAGTAATTACTGTTTTACATAGCTAAAGAACCCATTTTTGTAATAGAGTGTTAATTTATTGGAGTCATAATATTATTTATTGAGATAAATGCATTTAAAGGCCTCAGAAAAAATTAAAAAACTTAATATTCATTTATCTCGGAACTTCATTTTTGCAGTTACGAAAATTCGCTTCTCACACGACGAATATCTTATGAAAAATTATAATTTTCCTTAGTTAAAATGCAAAATTATGATTTTCCCTTTTTTTCTATAAATTTAAATTTATTATTATCCTTGTAAAAAGTATGTCCTGAAATTTGATGAAATTATAAAATGAGAAAAAAAATAAAAACATTAATGAATTTATTGATAAAAAATTAGAATTGGAAACTGTCACATAGATGCGAGATCTAATAACGTTTTTTTAAACAATATTTATAACATCCTTTTTTCTGCTTCTTTATCTTCTTATTTTTCTGTATGTGACACAAGGATGTATAAAGATTTGTCCATATTATTGAAAAATCCGTTGCAATTTTTCGTTGCACAATAGAGAAAAAAAGAGAACACAATTTTTTTTTTTACAATAAAAAGGACGAAAAACTAAAAATAAGGATTAGTTTAAGCTCCTCTATATCTTTCTGATTATAACAAATTGGATAAAATTTATAAAAATAAAAGTTTAATATCCTTCTTCTTTTGTTTGTGTTATTATTGTGTTGGTGGTGTTGTTTAGAGCTTTCCGTTGTCTTCTGATCTGTTTATAGTGTTTTAAGGATAACAGAGAGAAAAAAAAAGTATAGTTTTTGAAAAATAATCGTAAATAAATAATGTTTTATTTGCAATGATTTGATTTTTGATCAAAATGAAAAAGAAGAATAGTAGAAAGTAATATAAATTGCACAATTGTAGCAATAAATTTAATTTTTTTTTAGATATTTTTTATTTACTTATTTTTTTTTCATCTGTTTAAATAAAATATTAGAAAGTTCTGATGATGATTTATAAATGTTTAAGAATCTTTGTTTTAAAAGCAATTTAATTGGAAAAAATTTAAGACGATTCGTTGTAATTATAAATTGCAAAATAAAAAAAATGAAGTAATTTTGATGGAAAAATGAATTTTTATTTAAAATTTTAAGGTAAAAATTTTGATTAAATTTAAAAATCAGTTTATTGATTCAGGTAAAGATTTTTTGATACCTTCCATCAACCAAGGTATAAAATAATAATATTTTTCTAATGGAACGAGGAAATTTCATCCGAGGAATCCTAAATTCTGTTTCATAATTGTTGGAGATTGTTCAAGAAAGATCGTATAGTCTTCCAGAAGTATTGGAATTGATTTATTCAACACAATGATATTTAAGAATATGTCATATTTCTTCGTCTTTTTTCTGCTCAAATTCGTCTTTTTTCTGTTCAAGTTCGACTTTTTTTAGATCAAATTCGTCTTTTTTCGACTTTTTTTAGATCAAATTCGTTTTTTTTTTAGATAAAATTCGAATTTTATCTGAAAAAAGACGAATTTGATCTAAAAAAGGGCGAACAGAACTTGAATTTGACCCGAAAATGCTATAGTTATAGTGGCTGGGATATTTCTCGTTACAGTTTTTGGAATTTTTGTAACTAGAAAATATTTCCGGAGAATTCTGCTTTTAATCTGAAATCAAATTTAATATGCAATCCGAAAAGTGCGCAAAGTAAATCAAAATTGAATCTCAACTTAATCGAAAAAATGTAGCTAAAAATGGACTCCATGGAAAAAATTGTTGTAGTTTCTGGATTTAAATTTGATATATTTTAATTATGAATTAAAGGAAATATTTTTATCTTATATTTTCATATTTTAGCAATAATTTAAGATTTCTATCAAAATGTTTCTGGTACCCACAAAAATTCAACTCAAACATTTTTCTAAATATGCCAAACTCTGAGGAAATTAAAAGAAAATTTTAAAATACAATTTTCCATGTTTTTCTAATATATTTTCTTTCTAATCTATATGTATATTAGAATATTATCTGGACTCAATTTATCCTTTCTTCTCTATTCAATACTTCATTATAAATTTCAAAATCATAAAGACTCTGACAAAAAATGTTTCTAAACATAATTTCTTTACCATTAACAAAAAAAAAACAAAAAATCATATCAGCACACAGAATAGAAACCTCTTAGTTCTAGAACCTTTTTTTTCCCCCAATTCTTCATAGAATCTACATTTTTATATACTCCATAAACAAACATACGTTTGACATTACCTTTCGAACCCAAAACAGAAAAAAAATTTCTATATAAATTTTAACCCTTTTAAAAATCAATTATCCTTTTTTTTTCTTTTTTTTGCCTCAATTTTGTTTACTTATCCAAAAATTATAAATATTAACAGAAAAAAAAAAAATATAAACCTGAAATTTCTCTGGACCTATCACTACCAGAGATAAAAATTCATCCCGTTTGCTTACATTTGAGATTAAAATATAAACTCCCACAAAATTTATATACCAAACAACACACACAAAAACCCATCACCAAGGATATTTGGTTGGGTTGTTGTTGTTGTTGTTATTGTTAATTGTGATTACAAAAGACAAAAAAAAGGATATTTTGTAAAGCTTTCAATATTTTTTTTTTAACCCAAACATAAATAGAAGCAACAATACAAGACCATTAATCTTTTTGGCCATCATCAGACGTCTGTCCATATAAATTTAAAATCCTCCATTTTCTGTTTTTTTTTTGTTGTTGGGAATAAAATTATTTTAGGGTTTTAATTCAGGATCGCGTTTTTTCTAAGCTGTAAATTTGTCCTTTTTTTTTGTAGAAAAAAATTATGGAATTTTGTTTTCCATTAACCAAAAAATATCCTACGCACACACACAAAAAAAATATATTTAACTAACAACATAATTTTAAGTGCGTGATGGAGGACTGGGAACCAGATGGTTTTCTTTTCTTCTTTAAAATAAAATATGTCGACAATTATGATTTTCTACAATCAAACAATTTTTCCTCTTGAATAAAGGAGTAAATTTAATTTTGGTTAAAAGCTCATGAACAGGAACGAAAAATCACACACACAAAAAAAGGTTAAAATCCAAAAATCTATACAAGATTTGTCACACATACTTAAACTTCAAACGCACAACAACAAAAAGAACAAAAAAGTGATCATCCTCTCATTTATGGTGTCGAAGAAAATCCTTTAATCAAGAATTGAAATTTTTTGTGTGTGTGGTTATAATGTATATTTTATTTTCGAGGATATATGGGGATAAATGCGATAACAGAGTTGAGTTTAATAGTTTGTGGAGAATCATTAAAAAAAAAATAAAAAAGCTTCGTCATTTTATATTTGTTCTTTTTGTGTTTATTTTTTTTTTACATGCCTCCTCCTCCTCAATATTTTTATTATTATTCTTCTCTCAAAATGAATAAAAATGATTCCTTTTGTATATTATGCTATTTAAGTGTTTTCTTAGTTTAGATTTATCCTTTTCGTAAACGAAAAACAAAAATCCTTTAGTAATAGGATCGTGTTTTTATTTCTATTTCTATTTTTTTTTTTTTTTTTGGTAGACAAAATAGAAAATTTTTGGAAATAAAAAGAAAATAAATAAATTTTTTTTTTGCTGCTTGCTTAATAAAAATATTATCAAAGACTAATAAATTTATTTTTAGTATTATAGTCTTTGATATTATTTTAAGAAAATTTAACACATAATAAATGAGATAAAAAAAAATCGTATTTCGTAGGAAATTTAGTGGTTAATTAAAATCATTTAAATGATTTAATTAAGAGGCAATTTTCTTTTTGTTTGTGGGTATAATAATAATGGAATTAAGAATCGTTTTTGTGGTTTATAGTAAAATTGTTTGGTCCTTATAAATTTTATTTATAGGTTTTTGATAAAATTTCTTTATATGATTTTGTATTATTGGCAAAACTTAAAGGCAAATATTATTAGTCCTTTTACGTTTTAAATTTAATTCTTTTGGAAATTTAAATGATTTTGCGGAATATTATATTCATATTTATGAAGGTCAAATACGCGTCTTTTTCCAAAAACAAATTAGTCTTTTTGCAAGTCAAATTCATTTTTTTCAAATCAAATTAGTTTTTTTTACAAATCAAAATTCTGTTCTTCTTAATTAAATAAATTTAAAAATGTGACATAAATTAACAAGACGAATATTTCACTTACAAAAAAAGTTTCATTTAAATTCATTTCTAAAAAATACTAATTTGAAAAGTAAATTGGATGAATTTGGCTTGCCAATTTTGTATTTATGTAAGTTTCTTGACTAAAATTTATAAAAGAAAATCTATTTCTAAAATATGAAAATTTCAAGGATCTAAAGGCAAAACGACAAAATTGCTTTTCAAGCTTATTTATAAAGAAACAAATTATCGTCTTCGTTAGTTATTACAATAATTAATACTGTCTGTCTGTACTTCATCCAAATTTTAGTTAATCTTCTTAAATTAACTATAGTATCAATAAATATTCTCTAATATTTGTGTAAGTATATTTTTTTGAAAATGTATTCAATTGTGTGCAATAATTATTCCGGATATTTTCTTATTGGCTTGCTCAAATATTTCCAATCGTTAATGACAATTTTTCAATATATCATTTTTCGTTTAAGGTGGTATTTTTTTTGTAATGTTCTAATTAATTTTTTATATATTTTGTAATATTTTTGAATATAATTTATAATATTTCAATAATATAGTTTCATGACAAAAATAGACGAATTTGATATTAAATAAAAATGAATTTGACCAGAAAAAACCACAAAATATTAAAACGATCAATTTGTCTTTAAAATCATTTACAATATTTCTATACCACGAAAGATCGTTATGATAATTTAAGGATCTTTTATAACACTATTTAGACATGATCCGAAATGATGACAGAATTAATGATTGTGTAAAGGACATTTTCAAATTTTGTTTTGTATTAAAAATTGTTCGTTAAAATTCGAATGTATACAATTTTTGAAATAACTTTCATCATAATATTCTTTAAAATTGAATTATATAAATTGTAAAAGATAACCATATTTAATTTTATTTTAATAATTTCAATATTTCTTTACAAATTTTTTTAAATTTAAACACGATATACATCAAAATTTTACCTTAATTCCACCTCAAGGATATGTTTATTTACGATTTCAAATTTTTTTTTTGTTATAACAATTTAAATACTAAAAAAACAAAAACAAAATGTAAATATAATTCATTGTTTGTGAGTATAATTCATTGTTAAAGAACCAAATCGAAAAAAAAAATTTATAACTTAAATCACATCCACCTTTAAATGATCCCTTTATACCCGATATAATCTTAAAGCTATTAAATAAATAAAACTTTTGCCACCAAAATCACAACAAAATGGAAATCAAAAATATAAAATAACAACAAGCAATACAACAAAACATACACAAAAATATAATTTACTCTTACCTAATATTTATTTGTTGTTGTTGGCATTGATCCTTTCATCACAATTTCCATAAAAAAAAAAATTCGAAAATTCTAAAATAAAATAAAACGAAAAAAAAAAACATAAAGATTTACACACCTTTTCCTTTTAAAACATTAAACGTATAAGTAAGGTAAATTTTTTTTTACTCTGTTATTTTATATCCTGGGTGATTTTTTTTTTTTGTTGTACTTTCTCGTAACCTTAAGGATAATCCAAATTTTTTTTTAAATACCATGAAAATATGTACGAAAAATATACAGGAAAAAAAAACTTCCTTTATTTATAAATTTTCCAGTGATGATGTATTCTTTGTCAGGGTGGCGCATTTTTTTTTTGTGTTCCTTAAAACGTTTAAGTGGATACCAACAAAACCTTTAAAAAATTGTTATATTAAGTTAAAGAAAATTTATCCTTTTTCGGTTTATTTTTTGGCAAATTCCTTTTGTTTTTTACTTCATTTTTTTTCACATATGTTTTTATTTTGAGTTCAAATATTTTTGTGTTTTAAGGTTAAAATTTATATATTAAATAAACCAATATATTCATTCCTTGTTTCCTCTTGTATTATATATGATTTAATAAAATTGATATCCTTTTTTTTTATTGTATTCAAGACATTGGTGCGTATAGAAAAGGTATGAAAATACATCATGTTTTTTTTTTTAGATTTTATTACAATTTAAAATGAATGAATTTGAATGTTAAATAAAAAAAAAATTTAATATTTAAATAAAAAGAGAAAAGATTAAGTATTTCCAGGATTTTCTTTAAAGGATTTTTGTTCAAGGTTCAAGTGTTTTGGTGTCTGTCAAAATTGGGCGTCGCAAGTCGCAAATGATTTTCTATATGTTTATTCAATTAACATAATGGCAATTAATCTATAATTAAATACGATTTAGACATTTATTATTGACGGTCGCCCAACTAGATGAGCCAAGGCCTACTTCTGAGAGGTTTTCCCGACATTTTGTTGCAATTTCTGCCACTCGTGATCCTAATTATCTGAACAAAAATATGAATAATCCAGGAATGAAATGAGTATACAAAGAATAATTGTTAGATTTAAAATTGAAAATGACAAGACTGTAATTATTTGAGACATTTCAGGCTATATTTTTAGTTAAGTCGGTTCTAAATTTAAGCTACATCTTAATGCTATTCAAACAGCCCTTACTCAAATATTCCACTCTTTTGCGGAATTATGGTTTTGAAATATTAAAAACTTTTATGTCAATTAGACTCGAAAGTGTCAAAATAAGAAAATAAACTTGTAAAATGTCCTAATACAGAATCTTTTCTTTGGAAAGATTGCAAAATATGACAAGCGAGAAAGACGGAAATTTGAATTTCTATAATATGTGGTTTGCGAGGACTCAAATTTTGCCAAATAGTTTCGTTATAGTAGAGAAGAATTAATGGAATACACCAGATTATTTCGGTTTGATATTCCTTGGGATTTGTAAACTGTCAAAGACAACAAAATAATTAATCAAAATAAAAAAACACAAAAAGTACAAAATTATTTTAAAAAATTCATAATTTGAAAAAATTCTCTAATATGAAACCATTACCCTCCAACTGGAGATCTGCTCTGATAGTTTTCCCTTATTTTGTTTAAATGTGTTTCCTTTATATATTTTTTTTTTGACTCGGAAATAGGATGCTTTTTCATTACACATTACACGTCATTTCAAATGTATTACCCATTTAACAAATATAATATCCTTTTTGTTGTTTCTGTTTTTTTTTTGTGTTTCTTCGACATTAATTTTATTGATTTTTAGTTCTTAAAGATAAAATAGTATAAACATAAACTGAAATTTTTTTTTAATATATATACATTTTTCCTTATGTGTATATGTAAAAGGATATATATGTAAAAATAATGATTTTTATTTTCTTTTGTTTCTGTTTTACTTTTACATTATAAAATATATTTTGTCTTCTATTGTTTAATATCATTTTATGTTAATGTTTATGGAGAATATTTTTTCGTTTTTATCATTTTCGTCGTAGTCGTCTACATACACTCTACTACACACAACTTTATATATATACCAAAGAGAGTTAAATAGACAAAAGGATTTTCATTTTTTTTTTGTAAATATTTCGTGTTTTTTGATGGTATAAATAGACAACATAAAAACAATCTCATTTTCCCGGAAATGGAATATAATATTAAAATAGAAATACAATATTTAAAATCATGGAAAAATATAAAATATAATTTTTCTATTAGCAAAAAAAAAAAAAATAGAAAATTGTTCGTTGAAAGTTTCAATGTGTTCGCACTTTTGTTTATTATGAAAATAATGGTGACAGTTAAGAATATAAATTTTTGTCTAAGAATAGAATTGGCTGTGTTTATGTTAAGCGATTTTCAAAAGTCCTTTTTCAACAAAATATTATTTAAGAAATAATATGCTTAATAATATTAAAATTGGTTGATGTTTAGTCTTGTGAATTTTTAAATGATTCAATTTATATAGGGAGAAATTTATATTGTAGTCCTTCGGATATTTGACAATTTTGCTATTAACTAAATTTTTTGTACTAATTTACTGCGGTGTGCAAATATTAATAACTAACTTTGACGCAATTACATATTACTATATAGTATTTTCTATATAAAAGATATAAATTAAATCGAGAATTAACAAAACTAGATTTAATATTGAGAAGATTTCACATTTCTGGATTTAATTTTTAGGAGATTTCACGTATCTGAACCAAATTGGTCAACTGAAATTTTTAAAATAGCAAAAGTTAACTCAACAAACCCTGTAACATATCTAGATTTTACATTTAGGAGATTTTGATAAATCTAGGTTTGAGTTTGATAAATCTGAGATTTGATGTTTAGTATGTAGAATTTATATATCTGAATTTGCAAGTTGAATTTACATTTTGCAGATTTGACAAATTTAGATTTGATAATAATTTGTCAGGTAACTAGTAATAATTATTTTTGTAGATTCGAAATATTTCTATAATATACTAATTTACGAAAATAATTTAAAAGAATTATCAACAAATCTTTGTTCTTCATTTTCTTTCTATAAAATTTCTTTACTCTAAACAAACTTTTTACTTCAATTCTTGAATATCAAATTATTCTAATTCGCATACAATTTCCATATGTAGTTACGACAATCGACCAAAATGCCAATTTTAAAGCTTTTTAAATTTTTTTTAAATATGAAAAATATCATTTTTTTTCTTTATAAAATTTTCCGTGCTATAAAATAATAGAAAATTATACATTATATTTTTTTCCACCGTGTACGACATCCTTGTCCTTATCGCATTAAAAGATTCTAAGAAAACAACAAAAAAAAACAACAGTAGTAGAAAAAAAGTACCATATATACAATTACATATATATTTATAGAATTTGTCTTTGTCCTTTTACATATTTTCCGTTGATAAGAATTATTTTTTTAAATGTCTCCTACAAGCTATATACAACTAAAAATGTATACCAAAAATGTTATCTCTGTTAAACTTCAAAAACAAACCGAAACCATCCTTTTTTTCTTATTTTGCTTAAAAGTTCATTCCTTTTTTACGAAATTATTTATGATTTTAAGATATCATACGGAAACTTTTACCCATTTTTTTTTGTTGGTGTTATGTTGAGCTCTGATATATGCTGAAAAACACAAGAGAAAATAAAGAATAAACATTATAATATTATATTTTAAATATTAAATTTTGTATATAATGTGAAAATTTTCATCTTTTCTTTTCTATAAATGACAATTTTCTCAATAATAATTTTCACTATACACACACGACGAAATACGAGTATAAAGCGCGTCAATATTAAAGTCAGAGAGTTTATTTTGTTTGCGTATAGATATTTTTTGTTATGGCCGAAACACAATGCCAGCTTTGGCTGTGGCTTTAACTGTACCTGTAGCGTTAAAGCTAGACCCAAACGCAATGCTGGCGTTGAAAAATTTATTAATATATGTCAAAATAATTGTATGCGCAAAATTTGCCTAAATATAATACATATTTATATTTAACAATAAATTGCCACCAAAACTTATAATTGCCAGTAGTGCCGCATATAAATTTTCTGGCGCTGGCGTTATTTTTTTAGCATTGCTGAAACTCGGCGGTTGCTTTTCTTTTCACAGCCAGCATTGTGCTTATTTCTATTGATTTTCATATGTTGAAACTTTTTCAAAGTTACAGTCACTACCAAAGCTGGCAGCTGGCATTGTGTTTCGGCCATTATGGATATTATTTTCATATATGAGATAATGTTTTTAGGTTTTATTTATAACTTTTGTGATAGTGGTGTTTTGATAAGAAAAAATATAACGAATTTGTTTTTCATCAGAAAAGTGTCCTTATTTTTTTTGTTTTTTTGCTTCAATATTAAAAAGAGAAAATTTTGAAAAAATTAAAGAAAAATAAATCATTTTCAGGATATTTTATTTTTATTGTGTATGTATAAGAAAATTGAAAGAAAATATGTAAAGGATAAATGTTAAAATATTCTTTTTTTGAGGATAAAAATTTATGATTTTTCAAGTTTTTTTTGCATGGTCATGGATATTTTTGTTAACATTTTTAACATTTCTAATTATAATTTTTTTGAAAGCATATACATAAATATTATTCTGAACTAATGATCAAAATTTTAAGTACATAAAATTAATTAACAAAAAAAAAATAGTGATTTTTTATTACCAATTACCAATTGTGCTCCAGGACATTTTGTCGTTGCATAGATTTTACTTTCGAAATATTCTTTTCATAATTCGAAAATAAATTTCTATACTGAAATTTTTTTTTGTAATCATTTTATGTTTTATTTTAAATTGCCTCTTAATTGTGATAGTTACTGAAAATTTTTGACAGTTCCTGAATTTTTTTTGTTAGTTTTTGAAATATTTTGACAATTCATGAGAAATTTTTGACACATCTTCAAGAAAACATTTGTTTCTCCTTCTCTCTTACACTTTAGATAGAAATAGAATAGTAATTAATTAATTAAAAGGAATTATTAATTAGTAATCATATATTGATGGTCCATCTAAAATAATAATAAGAATAACCATCAATGCATTGTACTTAATAATTTTTATATATGAGAATTAAATTAAAGAAACTGCAATAATATATTTAAGAATTATTAATTTGATCAAACATCACGTGTAATTTATCAATTGTTACTTTAAAAGCTTAACCAATTATTAATTAATTTTGATATTTCAAATAACTATTATTATTTAAATTCTCTGTAAATTTAAATCTGTTATATAAATTACCAAAATAAATTATTATGGTCACAATTACATATTAATTATACATAAATTAATTGGTTTTCATAAAATGATTTTAATTTATATAAGATTTATTGAAATAAACATGTAAATTAACCATTAAAATTCTTTGGGAAAAAAATTATTATTCAAATCAATATAAATAATTAATATAATTTCTATGTTATACTTCAATGTTTGATTTATACAATGTATTATAATTTTCCATAAATTTTCTACATAGACACACAATTTGATTTTTTTTACTGACTATATATTTTGTAAATATGTAATGTTACTCTTACGTATATAGAAATCAAGAAGAATAAATTGAAACTCTTGTATAATAGTCCTTTTTTTCACATATATATTTATATACATACATGATGATATATTTGACAATACAATATACAATTAATCAAAACAGATTCGTCGACATAAATCATGACAATGTCTGTCACAATCTAGTAACTTGTAAAATATAACAAATTATTTATAATATTTCTTTGTATTGTTATTTTGTATATAATATTTTGGTTTTTATATACATATATGTCTATAGATAGTAAGAAATCACCTTATGTTTCTATTTTATTTAGTTACCGATTAAACTGAGAACTAATTTTATATTTGTCGAAATTTACTATTCACTAGAATTTAAATTTCTACATCTCTTTTTATCACAAACAGAGAAAGAGAAAGATAAATTAATTTACGAAATTTTGGAAAATCACAACTTTTCATTCGATATATTGATAAGTATTTTTCTTTTGTATAAATATAGGAAGGGATGAACAGAAAAATGTCGATGATATAGATTTTTAGTCTAAGGATTGATTTTATGAGATCTTTGAAGAAGCATAAGGTTTTTAGCTGCAGAAGATAACTGGAGCTGTAATTATCGGATTTTGATCCAGTTTTTTGCAAATGGTTGGCAATAGAATATTGTGTAACCCACTTTTTTCGTTTTTGACCTAAGTTGTCTGGAAATTTAAAATATTTTTTACATTTCCATATAAAAAAAAAACCGCATAATTTTTTTCCACAATTTGGATCCAATTCGGATGAAATTTGGAAGACAAGTATAGTCTCTGGTGTATAAACCATTTTGATTATTGACTTTAATTTTGATTTAACAGCAATTATATATTTTCAAACTTTGATATGGAATATAAACTAAACTAACGAAAATCGATTTATAAAATTACGATTCAAGATGATTTCTATATTTAAAGATTTATTAAAATTAAATAATTCAAATTTAAAACTTTAATTTTATCTTAATTTTTCTACTAAATTTGTTTTTTTTTTCCTGAATTTCTTTATAATAATTTAATTTGTACTCTGGTACAAGTAAGTTTTCCTAACTAAAAAATTGTACAAAAATTTTGGTATTAAATTAAATTATATTCCACTTTTGCTACAATTTTAAAAACTATTGTACGGAACCATTTTTTTTTTATTGATTTTTGATTTTTGTTTCCGAATTTTAATTATTTTGATTATTGAAAATTATTTTGAATTATAATAAGGATATTATTTTCTGTCATGGATAATATTTTTTATATTATAAAAATAAACACTGAGATTATTTATTTGCTATTTTGTATTTCCGGTATTATTTTTAGTCATTACTAAATTTTTGTGTGCATGTTTTTATGCTCTCTAATATCTAAAAAATTAACCAAATATTTTATAATCCTATCTATGATTTTAGATTTATACAATAAACGCATAAATATAAATGATAAAATTATTGGAAAATTTTATGAGGAATTTTCATTTTCATTTTACATTTCTTTTTTTTTTTTTGTGGTTACAATGTTTTATAGAATTAAACATGCGACATTGTCTATTTCCCAGGAAAAACAAAAACGGTATAGTCACCAAACAGAAAGTGTGGTTGTTGTTTCGTTGGTTGTCATTTTGGGGGAATAAGTATACATTTTTTTTTCGTATATCTGTTTTTGAAAATTTTAATCATTAATCAATGTTATTTTAGAAATTTTCATGCCTAAAAACCACGAAATGATTTTCTGTTACATAAATCAGCAAAAAAAAAAAAAAAATGAAGTATAAAATTACAAAAAATATGAAAATGGTTTCATTTCATCAAAACTCATGTGAATATAAATTGAAAATAAAATGTTTTGGGATCTTTTTAGGGACTATCACTTGTACATAAATACATATTTGTATTAAAAAATTAGGTGTAAAAGATACAAAATTTAATTTACTTGTAAGAATATATAAATCGTAATATCAAGTGAACCTAATTTAGTACTAACTAAGTTTCTCAGACTCCCGATCAGGCCCGTGGAAAACAGTGCATCTAGTCTAGTCTAGTACTAGTAGTCTAGTCTAGTCTATAGCCCGCAGAGGCTCAGTCCCGACTAGGTGGGCTATGTGAGGCTCAGTACCCACAATAAATCTAACATACACTGTTTTAAAAAAATGTAATTTTCAATTATGTATTTGCAGTTTTTTTATCGTAGAATTACTTTTTTCCCTGAAAAGTGCATAATTTTTTGAATTTTACTACATATATCCCTCAAAGTTACATTTTATTACGAGTTTTCAATTAATATTTCAAATTACAATTTTTATAAAGTAAAATTACTTTGTTTTTTATTTAATTTTAACTAGTGATTGAAAATTACATAAAATATACTTAGAACTACTAAAAATTACTAGTAATATTACTGCGTCCATTAAGTTACAATTTGAATTTAATTTTACATATATTTTTTAGTAAAATTAAATTAAAGTTCAAGTAAAATTACATACTTTTAACTATAATTTTAACTTCGTATTAAAAATTACATAAAAAAAACTTAAAAGTACTGATAATTAGAAGTAATTTTACTGTGTAATAATTTAATTTTTAATAGCATTTTACAAATATTTTATATTAAAATCTCATTATAATTAAAGTAAATTTCAACTTCCATTTGATTTTACTAGATAATGCAAATAATTTTAAGCTGCATCATTTTATTTTGTTAACTAAAGTAAGTAAATTTAAATTTATTTGCGCTTAATAATTCTCAAAAAAGTGTTCTTACTTGCAAAAACAAGTAAAAAAGAGTAAGTAATGCTTAATGCATAAACAGAAGAAATTTTCACAACTCAGTTAGTGCGCGCGAGAGTAGGTTGTTTTTTAAATTATAAAAAAAAAATTTATTTAAAGTTAAATAAATTATAACTTGGAAAAATAAAATATGTGAGTATAAATTTATTAATAAATAAGTAAATAATAAGAAAATCTGGAGATGATTAAAACATTTCCTGTAAGATAGGGATGTATTACAATAATATTATTTAAACTATAATTATATAAATTTTTATTCATCATAGGAAGGACCAAGCCAAAACAACATTGAAGCATCAAGTCCGGCTCCATTTTGTGCTGTTGTTCAAAGTAAATATTAGTTATTTAAATTGATTATAAATTATTTCAATATTAATTTTTTTATAGTTTCGGTTGAAGAAAAAATATTTTACCTGTCAATAGAAAAGTGTTAATAGAAAAATTGTTAATAGAAAATAGAAAATTTACCTGTATATTATTTAAAAAGTGGAAATAATAAAATAAAATAAATTTTGAAAACAAAACGCAATTTTTTATTTTAGGGCAATAAACGAAATTACTACATGTGATCAGTAATTTCAAAATTTTTTGAAAGAATATTAATATTAAGAATATTATAATATTAAGCATATACATTTACATCAAAAAATTGTAAATATACTAGCTTTTCTTCGAAAAATTACTATGATTAAGAAGTAATTTTACATATAATTTGTAAGGAATTTATTAAGAATATTCTGCAATTTTGTAATATTTTTTTGGTAAAATTACGAGTTACAGCAGGAAATTTTAAATAACAAGAATTTATATTTACATATAATAAGAAGTAAATATGCAAAATAAAGCTAGCAGATATTTACTGAATTGAGCTGGTAAAATTACATTATTACAAATGTAATTTTACTTTCCAAATGTAACTTTACTGGTGCAATTAAATTTGCAAGTAAAAGCTAGGCAAATTTGCCCACTAGCAAAAACAAGTAAAATTCAATTGAAATTTTTTAGTGTGTAGATTAACTTATTGAAAGACTGAACACTGAACTTACAATATTTTTGTTGTTGAAATTATAGTTTTTCCCAAAAATATTCAACTTACTGAAATTTATCTTATTTTTAATAATATTTTGAAACCTTGGAATTTTCATTAAATTTAAATTGAATAATCGTGTCTACCATTATTTTAATCCTCAATTTAATTCCAAATTATTTCAATATTCCTTGAAAATAATCATTTGATTCTGTAAAATTTCCATTTAAATATTTGAAAACATTTTGTATAATATTATAATTGGGAAATTGACTCTTTAAAATTTATTTACTAATAAAAAAAATTTAAATATTAAATTAAAATAAATAAAATTCTTGTACCGTATACCATTAATTTATTATTACGAACAATTTTACCCTTGTTTTGATTGCCACGCTCTAATAGATTTAATTTAAATTGTTTGTGTCTCAATTATCCTTATAAAAATATTATTTTATTATTATAAAATCCATAAAAAAAATAATAATAATAATAATAATTTTATTTAATAATGTTTTCATATCCTAAAACTCCTAACGATAAGTAAAATTTATTATATTTATATATACCAACAAATCATTAAATATATAGAAAATCATCTTCAATCTACATAATAATATTTTAATGCTTTAACATAGAAATTTAATTAGCATTTAAAAAAGTTATTACATATATATAATTTAATTTTAATTTTGAAAATTATAAACTTTTCTAAAATCAATCAAAAACATTTATAAATATAAAATTTTTTAATATTATAATGTATTTTTTATGATGAAATCAAATTGATATTAAAAAAAAATTATGCTGGATGGAAAATGGTTAAAAATTTATTTAATTTCTTTTTTTGTGGAAAAGTTATAAATATTTTGATTACTGTTTGGTCGGATAATTTTTGAAACAAAGTTGGTGCTTTTTATAGTTTAAGTTTACTGTCTTTGTCGCATTTTTATAATTCTGTTTAGTGGAAATTTGGTTTTTCTTTTGGTCAATTATATAAAAATTGTCGACAAATTATGATGAAAAATTTAGTAAGAGATTAAATGAAGATAATTTGAAATTTTTCATAAATATATATTTTATTATTGGAAGGATAATTTAATATGTAAAATTCAATTAGTCGATTTACAATTCTAAATTGTTCTTTTCTTAAAAAAAGGACGAACTTTCATGTATACAAGACAAATTTTTGATTACGAAAATGACAAATTCGTTGACAATTTCGTTGTAATTTGAATTGTTATAGCGAAAAAACAAAGTAATAATTTCTCAAAAATCCTTAAAGGCAAATCATGAATTAAAAATTAATAAAGGAAATTAAATTATTATATAGAATTTTTCTCTTTTTATAAAAGAATTTTTCTCTAATTTTTATAAAATTAATTTTCTTCCATATTTTTGCTATTAAAAAATATACTAAATATTTCTTGTTTGAATTTTTTGGTATGTCTACGTTTTTAACATTTTCCTCTTAACATTTAAAAAATTTTGGTATAATTTTTAAAAATTTATTCAATAATTTTGGTATTTTTTTGTTTTTTTCTTTCCCGAAACTAAAATTCCAATTTTATAAAAGTGTTTTTTTTATATTTTTGTAAATTAGAAAAGATTTTAATTTAAAAATTAACCTTAAAATAAATTTGTTTTCTCGCACCACAAAAAAAAAAAAACCACAATTTCTCTGGGCAAAGAAAGATTTTTCAATTTTCCCCAAAAAAAAAACCAAAATAAGAAAAAAAATTACTCAAAATGTCTATCCAAAAATTAACAAATTTTCTAATTATCACAAAATGTTATTTGCTTAATGGTGGGACCCTTTTACAAATATAAACACATTTATTTTCTAACCAAAAACTTTAATTTATATTTTTCCAAAAAAAGAATTTTCCGAACTTCATAAAAAATTTGCGTAAACCACAAAATAACAAATCATTTATTATTGAGAAAATTTTTTTAGTTTTATTATATAACTTTCCTATTTTTTTTGGCACTTAATAATTAATTTTCATTTCTCTACAAAATTTTGCAACACTTAATCAAAAAAACAAAATATTTTCTATTTAAAAGTTTTCCTTTTTTTGGAAAAATAAAATCATTTCTAACAAAATTTTGATAAATTTTAATATACATACTTTTTTTTGGTATCTATAAAACTTTATTCTTTTTCCATCTGTTTTGATTATTTCCATCAAAAATAAATCAATATTTATAATATTTACGAAACAGATGGGAAAACCGGATGAAGAGAATAAAGAAAATTGTCACTTTTATTTAGAAATATTATTATTATTATTTTATCTTTAAAATCTATTTATTTATAATATTAAGAAATAAATGTTATTTAAACTTTTAGCTTTAAAAGCTATAGAAACGTTTTTACTTACACAAATCAAATTCGTCTTTTTGCA
Organism: Empis stercorea; assembly: GCA_949752835.1. NCBI lineage: Eukaryota > Metazoa > Arthropoda > Insecta > Diptera > Empididae > Empis > Empis stercorea. Next base: position 4,362,943 of record OX457087.1, read on the forward strand.
AATAAAATTCGTCTTTTTGTAATAAAAATTAGAAATTTTGCGTTGTCAAATTCGTATTTTTAGAAATTAAATAAATTTTTAATCATAAAATAAGAAGACAAATTTGAGACTAGTTAAGCCACAAACTAATAAACTCTATTCTGACGATTATATACATTATAACATTGTATATTAGAATAACATTTTTGTCATAATTTTCTGGCTCCGCAAAGAGCGAAAATGGTATATTCTGGAAAAATTTAGAAAATGTAGAATAAAAAGTTAAGAGAAAAACGAATTTCTCTACTTTTCATTCTACATTTTCCAGAATTATCTCATTTTCTCTCTTTGTGGAGTCAGAAAATTGTGACAAAAATGTTAGTCTAATATAATCTGTCTGTGTACAATTTATTATTAGTTTGTGGTTTAACTTACTACAAAAATTTTTAATTTGAACAAAAAAGGATAAATTTTACTTGTAAAAAACACTAATTTGATATTTAAAAAGACTAAACTGGAAACTTAAAAGTAATAATTTGGCTTGTCAATGTTTTATACGAAAGAAGAACTTGAAATTTTAATAAAAAATGTCCTTTTGTAGTAAATATATTAAATATAAATAAATTTATATTATGAAAATTATCCTTCGAACTACTTAATTTTCTATACAATGTAAATAAAGTCAGAATTCTATAGTGATACTATAATGTATGTATGTATGTATATTTGTAGATTGTAATAATGTTTATAATGAAAATGATTCTCTCCTTTAGGAGTCCTTTAAGCTGCTTATACAAAACACCATCACTTTTTGTTTCAATTTTCGATTTTGTTGTTTGTTCTTTAAATCTTCTTCTTTCGATAACAAAAGAAATGTGAAACAGATTATATAAAATAATGTGTCCTTAAAATAATTTGTATATAAATTGTAATAGGATATATATACAGTTATTTTATCAAGGACACTAAAAGAAGGCAAATAGACCTTAATATGTCTTTAGAAAATATTCTATCTTTTTTTTTACATATTTTACCTATTTCTTTTTTATTCGAATTTTACTTGATGGAAATTTGTTGATTTTCTTGAATATGGAAAATTTGAAAATTTTCTATTGTTGTTTGATCAAAAAAATTGTTGAAATCAAAGTAATAAAATAATACAGAGAGCTATTTGGAAAATGGAGGGCGTATGTGATAGAAATAATAAATGTAAAGAATTTTTATTAACCATAATGAAAATTATGTGTAATTTTTGCAATTGGTTAAAACATTTCACAGTAAAATTTGACTTTAATCTAAATTTTTGTATAAATCGACAAAGTTTTTTATGTATCCTGTGGAATTTGTGATGGATTTCAGGTAGAGTTTAGATTATGTAATATCAAAATATTTACAAAGTGTGGAACTTGTCATTTGGATAAATTGTAGATTATGTTACATCAAAATATTTACAAACTGAGCTGAACGATAACTGCAAAGTATTGATTAAAAACAAGATATTGGCAGGATCAATGTTTAGAAGACTTTCACTGTATATACCTTTATACAATGACTACATTATCACCTGTATATATAAACGGAATATTCTTTAATGTCAGCTGATTGAAGTACTGCAATATTTTAAATACATTTTTATTGTATTTTCACAAGCGTGATAGTATCAAATCGACAAGAAGAGCTTCAACCATGCTCGTATTGCTGACTATGGATGATGATGCGTCGCTGGTGAAAATTTCCTTAAACTATAATGAAAATATTGCAGTATTTATATCATAATTTACATTTACGAATATACACAAATGTGAATGATCAATTAGTGAATTTGCTTATCATATTAAAGGAGTTGTGTCATTTGATAACTCTTCTTAATTCTGCCAATTAGATATCGAAGAGTTCCACGCCAAATACTGTAATTAGTGTATAGTGCTCGTAAGTTTCTCTTTAACTTTAAGGCACCCAAAAAATGAAACTCTATTCAATAAAAATCTCTATGAACAAAATTTTAAATGAAATTCCATAGCAAATTTAAATCGACAAACTCTCTATATACCACCAAATATACAAAACTGCTATTCCAATCCAATTCATAATATTATAGAGCAGAAGTGACAAAAAAACCAATTTTATCAGCTAAAATTTACCTTTTTCACACATTTTTCTGTTTGTTGCTTTTTCCTTTAAAACATTTTCTTTTCGACTGATGATGGTTTTTTTTATTTTGTGATACTATAAAGTTACCATTTTATTTTTATTTTTATTTTTTTATTTGTCTAACGAATTTAGTTCGACGACAAATCAAGAATAATGATGATCTGTATTATAAAAAGGAAAAAGATGGAAAAAAAAAATGAAATAAGTCAATCGAATTGTTTTTTTTTTTTTATTTTTCATCTTCGTCGTCGTCCTTTTGCCTTTGGTATTATATCCTTTTTTTTTTTGTTATTTTATTTTATTTATTATTATTTCGTTGTCGTAATTTATCGCTATATTCTTTTTAGCTTTCTCTCCTATATATTTATAATAATAATAATAATACGTTTAAACGTGTACACATATAAGATTGTGTTTGTTTTTTTCTTCTTAAACAACAGCAAGAAACAAAAAAAAAGGACGAATATCCTTAAAATACACATTAGACAATTTATTCTCACTTTTAGACATGAGAAGATTTAAAGATTCAGCAGGGTAAGATTAATTTTTCTATCTAGATATGAAAAATAAACGTATATATGTATATGTATGTGTTACACCATAAACAATAATAATTTTCTACTTTGACTCGTGATCTTCATTTACCCCCAAGTTCAATAATTCTTATTTTTATGGGTCTCTCTGTTTGTTTGTTTGGTATTTTTTTTGAATCGAATATCGATATGATTTTTTTTTTTTGCTGTGCTTCTGTGATATAAGACTTTATTGTTTCTTTTTTTTTTGAAGGCTAAAATAAGGACGAAGGACGCAAAAAAAAAAAACAAAAACAAGAATAAATAAAAAAAATTATAATATACCAAAAACTTTTTTAATTTTAAGATTTTTCGCCTTTTCGTCGTCTCAATACCAAAAAAAAAAAAAAATTATATAAAAAAAATAAATAAAAAATAATTTTCCATAACTTGTGAAATTTTTGCACTCATGTGTAAGGATATAAATATCAAAAAAGTATATTGGAAAAATAATGAAAAAAAAAAAAAATATGGAGAAAAATATTTAACTCAATGAAAGTATTATAATAAAAAGCTTTAAAAGAAAGTTTTACATAAGAAAAAAGGATAATAAAAAAAACAATATTTTTGTAGTAAAGTAAAGAGATTCATAACCTTTAGTTTTAGGACCTGTAAAAAAATTTAAATAAATTATAAAATTTTAATTAAACGGAAATCTATGATATACTCCGAAACCATCTTTCACCTATACAGGTTTAATATGGCATATGAATGTGTACCTTACTTCCTTACTTTTAGAAGAGTTAATACACCAAAATTGTCATATTGGTCCTTTCTGTAATTATACCTCCTATATTTTTCTAGAGAAAATGGAAGAGTCACAGGAGAAACTTCTATAAATATTTAGTCTTAGTTTATGCTTAGTAGCCCATCAGTAAAATAAAACTAAAGGACGACTACTGTGTAGTGTTCGTATTTAACGTAGTAATTTCGGTTTAGACAGTATAACATCTTGGTTAGTGTCATCAATGTGACTCTTTGATTAATATCAAAGCTGCTTAAGATATTTTAAGAAACAAAGTTTAATTTTTGTCACAATTGGAAAATGGATCTCCTATGGGTGCGAAATTTGCAAATCTCCAAAATCCTATCGCCTCATTTCCCTAATCGCGATTTTACTGTTCCCGTAGTTGATGGACCCACGAAAATAAATACGCATAATCAGAAATAAAGTTACTGATTATTGTAAAGAAAAGAAATGTTAAAAATCACTGATTTGAAAGTAAAATTTCTTGGCTGAGTACATGGAGAGAACTGAAAGGGGGGGGGGGTATAAGGAGCATAAAAAATTTTTGTTTCAATTTTTTTTTTATTGATTTTAAAAGAATGTTCAAAAAACGCAAAAAAGTTCAAAAAAGAAAATAATGTTAAATAAATATTTGATGCAAGTTTTTTTTTTGTTCAATTTTTGTTTTATCGAAAAACTTTTTTAATCCTTGAAAAAAAAACAAAAAAAACAAAGTTTAATTTTGTTTTTATTGTATTATTGATTTCGTGTGCCCTTTTTTTTGTTTTTTGTTATGTTGCTATCAGAAATTGATTTACTAATTATGTAAATTTTGTTTTTTATTTAAATTTGAAAAAAAAAAATTTCTTCATGGAAATATTTCAAAAATCAGAAACAAAAAATTAAGTTTTTTTTTATTCAGAATATTTATTTTTTTTATGACTGGAAATTAAATTAAATGAAAAATATTAAGATTAGTTCCAGAACATTTAATGCGATGAATAAAATAATAATTAAATTATCAAAGTCTGGTGGACACTAGACACTATTTATTCTTTCAAATAATTAAACTATTTTGTTTATTGAAAATATGTTAAAAAATTGATTTTTAAGTTTTATCTGTTTTATGTAATCTCCCTAAAATTTTATTATATTAAAGATCCTTATTTGAAATAAAATATATCAAATATTATTTTACAGAGTAAATTGTGAATTATTGTGAAAATTAAATCGCCCATTACCATTAATTATTTTTTTTTATTCGTCGTAGGATCATAACTACTTCAATTTGACTTTAATTTAAGATTTACTTTAGTTTAGGATTAAGAAAAGTGTTTTGTCACGAAAAAGTTCGTGTAATTTATAATAGAAAAACAATTTATTATAAATATGATTTTAATTAAATTTCGTTGAAGATGACAATTGAAAAATTTGGTTTTTTAAACCTTTATGTAAGGGCAAGGCAAAGTTAAGAACGTAGCAATGATTTTTTTTTATAAATGATGTCAGAATATCAAAATAGGATTTTCATTTTAACATTGACGAAATTCTTTCAGTCTTAATTAATAATTTACCAATTGAAAATTAGTAAAATATTGTAGTAACATTTTCTGTAATAATCGATTTTCTCGTAATTTATCATTTCAAATGAAGAATTGTTAAGAACTTTGACTATATAGAAATATATTTGGACAGATATATTTAAATAATTGAATTTTCCTTTGCCGTCAGGATTAAAAAAAACCTGGCCAAATAATGTGTTGGCACGATCTAAGCGGGCAATAGTAAAATATTTGGATTAGTACTACAATTGTGTTATAACAGTAATCCAATTTCTGGGATTAGGTCGTTTTAACCGTAATATAAATTTATTGGCTTTGAAAAAGGTAGAATAAGCCATTATTTTTATTTAGTTCTATTATTTGGCCGCTCAGGCTCTGGAAACTACGGATACGGCCATATCAATGCACTGAGTTACTACCAGTCCATTTATTTCTATAGTCAGAGCTTAGGACTTATGTCCTTATGAGTCACAATTGAATTTAATAACAATTAAACCACACATCCAAATATATATAAAAAGAAGAATGTATCTATTCTTATAAACTTGACTAATGGGCGTCGAGAAGGTGAATTGACCAATTGAATTTGAAAGAGTGACAGATTTAAATTCAATAATGAGTTGAAACTATTACTGTGAAGTATATTTATCATTTATGAATACCATATACTCACTGACACATGAATCCACATAAAATTTATTATGCTTATAATACAAAGAAGAATTTAGGTGACGAATAAATTTCTGCTGAAATTTATAAACCATATCAGATATACCGTAATTGCTTTTATATTAATCAATATTATTATTAATTATTCCCAATACACTATTATCCTGCTCAATTATAATCATTATTAAAGTATATAAAGTGTACATTAATATTATATCAATATATTTTCACTCAAACTATCATTTTCCATAGATTAACAATATATTACGTAAATAATAATTAAATTTATAATCAATTTTTTTTTATCCCCTCAAAGGATTTACAAAAAAATAATAATTAAATGAACCTTTTTGATATTAAAATAAACTTTATATACTTCGAATATAATCCAAAAACAATGACTTGTAATTAGTAATAACAAAATTTAAGTCTCAACACAAGCGATAAAAAAAAAAATTTTTTAAATTAAATCCTTTTTCAATAATAATTTTTTCCTTAATATTTTTGAAAGCTTAAAGAATTCTTTCGATAGTTTTTTTATTTGTTTTGTCTGTAGCAATTTTTTTTTTCTTAAATTTATTTAATAATGATGATTCTTTATTATCCTTTTCATATTGCTTTGTGTTGTATACAAAAACCAAAACAAAATAAAAGTTTTGTTTTTTATGAATTTTCTGTTTTTATTATTTTATCTATTATTTATTTACGCACAAGGAAAATAATATATCGAAGATAGTAAATTTTTTTTCGATTATTTTTTCCTAAGAGTTTTGTGATATTCTCCTTCCTTTTGTGTGTCCTTTCTCAAAATTTATGATGAAAAATAAATATAAATTTAATTTGTTACAGACGATTTAATATTTATATAAAAATAAAAATTTTGAAATGTTTTTGGATTTGATAATTTTTGTTGTTGTAGTTGAAAATTTTATGCTGGCTACAAAATTAATTTTATTATTCACTTTTGTCATTTAAAAATGGACAATTTCCACAAAATTTGTAATGACATTTTCGAAGGAATCATTTTTGTTATGATGGATAACAAATTTTAAAATTTATTTATATTTAATATTTAAAAATTTCATAATTAGAATTGTAATTTTATAAATTGGAAAGAAGCATCAATAAAATTGGAAAACTCTGTAATATTTTAAACTACGGTTTTAAAATTTAATTTTAAATATGGCTTTATGACCCACTCAAAAGTGTCGAAGCCATATTTATAAAAAAAAATCGAATATGGCTTTAAGACTGACTCGGTGGGGTCATAACGCCATATGAGTCTTAATCATTCCATTGATATATAACTCTTTCCACGGAGTCTTAAAGCCATATTGGTAAAAATGGCGAATATGGCTTTAAGACTCACTCGAAATAGTCATAAAGCCATTATGACGTTATGAAATATGGCCCTATGACACGTCACCTTATTTTGTAATTAGAAGTGGTATTTGTAAGGATACTTGGAAAAAAACAAGTCAGCAAAATATTTGCAAATTTTGTGTAAATTTGTTCAAACAAAATTTGAATGTAAAAACGATTCTTTTTCCCAGGCGAAAAAATAAAGAACTTTGATGACGTCTACAATGCGAAACTTCTATGTCTTTCATACTATAAGAATTTAAAGTTGGAGTTAAGACTATGACATCTACGTCCCCATAAATAATATAACTTGGAAGAAATCCACTTTGTTGACAGTTTGCGTTTCGGGAATCAAGATTATTGTTCAAAATTAATATATAGATCGAATTTGCAATACCAAAATAATAAAATGGTTATTATTTAAGGACTATCTATAATTGTATACCATTTCCCCATCAAATGGGACTTTTTCAAATCAAATTGACTTTCTTTCCACATAAAAAACAGTGGTGAAGTGGTTAAGGATATTAAATGTCCTTCAGATGTGAAATCATGTCTTCATTGATATCTTTTTTTTTTATTAACAAATCAACTTTTTTCGCCTTTACCCAAAAACATCAAATCCTTTTGTAATTTATATTATTACTTGCGCCAAGAATGACTTTTAAATTTATTTATTTTTGATTAACACGTAAAATGCTTTGTTCATTTTATCGAGTTCAATGTGTTATTTCATTATTAACAATAATTTCTTTATTATTATTCAACAATTTAATATAAAAACTTAAATCATAAGTCAATTAAAAGTTTCTTGGAAAATATATTTTATTAATAATTTTCATCAAAGTCATTTTCTCGAAAATTGTTCATTATATAACCAAAAGAAAGGAAATTTCATATTGTATATTTTGAAATTAGAAGGAGCTTTCAATAAAGTTCACCCTGGAAAATAAAATAAAAAACACAATTTCTCTGACAATGCAAAAATTTCTCGTAGAAAATAATTATGATGGTCATTGGGGTGTGTTAACCATTAATCATTTTTTCTATACAAAATTAAAAAAATAAATGAAATATTTTGTAATTGTTTCATATTTTTCGATGTTAAAAAAAAATAATAATAATATTTTTATTAAGTTTTCATTTTTGTCCTCTCCTTAAGCTTCAAAAACGAATTCTCAAAAAATCTTTTAATAATTAAAAAAGTCTTTATCACATTTTTGTGGTAATATTTTCTTTACTTTACCATTTAACAAATAATTCTATTAAATACTTATATACTTAAAAATATAAATAATTTCTTGAAATAAAATATTTTTCCTTTTTGAAAGAAAATATAATCAGATTTAAATTAATTATTTATAAAGATATAAAAAATTTCTATCCACAAAAATCTTTGAAAAAACTTCAAAAAGATCTTAATTAAAATTTACCAAAAAACAGAAGAAAATTATATAAAAATAATAATAAATCCTTCAAAATATATAGAAAAAATGATCAATTTTCAAATATAATTTTTGTTTTGAAAAATTAAAACTTTATAATAATAATTTTTATTTAAATTTTTCAAAAATTATTTTTTTTTTATGATGAAAAACAAAACTTTATTCAATTTAATATTTTTTAATGAAGATTTTTGTTTATTTGTGTGGCTTTTTATAGTATTATAATGTTTTTCTTTAAATTGATCAAAGTTTTGAATATAAATTTCAAAATATTTTAAAATGTCAAACTTAACAAAGATGCAATTTTCTTTTTAAATTTTTCTTTTTTAAAATTTTCAATTTCTTTTCATTTTCAGTTCAAATTTGAGAATATCCTTTTAATTTTTGTCTCTATTTCCTTTGAATATTTTAATTTCCTCCAAATTGTAAATAAGTTACCACAATTTTTACTTTGTCATATTTTATCTTAAAATTTATGTAAATTTTACATTTAAAATTTTGTAATTTTTCAAAAAAATTAAATTACTTAAATGCACTCTTTTCAAAGTGTATGAGATTTTTAAATTTAGGAAACAAGGTTAAGCCAGAGTAGTAGAGATATAAGCTGGGCATATAGATCACAGCCTCACAAATAATTCTCATCGATATCACTTAAATGAGTGTTAATAGATTATCGATATTAGATTAACCCAGTGAATTGATCGATTTTTATTAATTATATACTTGAAATATTTGTTTTTCCTGCTGTACTACCTTTAAGAATATAGGACTTCCCCAATGCTCCTTCTATATAAAGATATTTTCAGTATGTCTCCTGATTTTGGTCCTTGTCTTCGTGTCCCCACAACCAGTTAAAAGATATGATAATTTTCCGAGAATTCTATGAACACCTTCCAAACTTCAGAACAATGTGCAATGTAAGGAAGGTAAAAAACTTAACCGGACACGTGTTAAGTATTATGTTCCATCTGTCTGTCTGTCTCTCTTTTTCTCTGTCTCTCTCTCTATCTGTCTGTCTGTCTCTCAAAGAAACGAAAAGCTTAGCATTATATTTAAATTACTTAAATTAAATTAATATTTAATTATAGTTTTCAGATCAAATTGTTTCTCTTTTCAGTCCAAATACGTTCTTACCCCAAATAAAATTCCATCCATCGATTTGTCTTACTTAATTTGGAAAATTTCAATTTCAACTTAAATTTAATTTTTATTTCTAACTTTTGAATATAATTTTCAAAAAATTATGTATTTAAATTTGGAAATTACTATCATATAGTTATTGCAATATCTCCCCCATCTTTGGTATATTATTTATTTACTTATAAAATATTTATATAAAAATTAATGAAATATAATTCCAAAAATTAGACTGTATATAAGGTTTTCTGTAATTAAATTAATTAAAAGCTTTTTTTTTTCTTCAAAAAATCCTTTCACCTTAATAAACATCACTATAAAATATTACAATAACAAAAATACATACAAAAAAAAAATATCCTTTTTATAATGAAAAAAATTAATGCTTTTTTATAATATAAAATAATTTTTTCTCTCATTTCAGATTTCTTAAACATTTTGTTTTCCTATTCTTGGAATATTATTTTTTTCCTCCTCAATCTTCGCAATATTCCATCCTTTATATGTGGCAAATAATTTTCCTTGAAGGAAGTATTATATAAAAATTTTGTATTCATTAACAACTACAAAACAAAAAAGAAAAAGGATATTTTAATATTTTTGCACCACCGAGAACAGGCGAAAACAGAGCGAGTAGATCGCATACCTATACAGAAGAGAATTTTGCCATCAGAAAAATATATAAATAATAATAAAAAATAATAAGTTAAAGAAGGTATGATTTATGGCAATAAGCTTTTAAGATAATCATAATTATATTTTTGAAAAAAAAAAAAACAAAATATTATAATAGATTTTTTTTTTTGAAGAAAATTCTCAATTAAAATGGCGATCATTAAAGAAACCCATCTGAGATTCGGTATATAAAAATTTTATATAAATATATAGTTAATTATTAAAAAAAGGATATTTTTTTTTTTTTTTAAAGTTTAAAATTATTAAGAAAGATATAATCTTTAATTAATTAATTTTAAAAGGAGTGTCGATTACGTTTTTCTCTTCCTTATTTTCCCTTAAGTATAAATATTGTATACGTAAGGATAATTATTTCCCCCGGATAAATAAATTATTTCGAGCTTATTATTTTCAATAAAATAAGATTATTTATAATAAATAATTACTTATTTCTAAAAAAAATCCTTGTTTCCGATTTAACAATAAACAAAAGAAGGACTTCAATATTAATGTTAATAAATTATTATTATTATTTTTTTTGAAAAGTCCTTTGTATACAATTTAAATTTACTTTGCGCTATCCCCAAGATAATTTTATTGAAAGAAAATTTTTGAAAAACAAAAATATTTATTATAAATTAAAATTAGCCAAAAATTGGGATAATTTTTTAGAATGTTTTTGGTGGGCGGGGAGGGGGGTGGAATGAAATATTGTAATATGTATAAAAGGATTTAAAGAAATTTTGTTTTAAATGTGTAAAATATTATTAATGGTCAGCGTATTATTCAAAATTATTTTTCGTTTCCCAAATTTAGTGAAAATGGAAAATATATCAAAATAATTTTTAAGTGGATTTATTAATTTATATTAAATGTGTTTTATCCAAAACGGAAATTTAGTTAAAATATTAATCATTTCGAAGAAAAAAAGGATTTTTCCATATTTCATTTTTTGATGTTAACTACTTAATGGTTTTTGATTAAAATGTTAAAAATAATTAAAAAGTTTTGGTATGAATATTATTATTTTTTTCGTCCTTACGATCGAAATTTTAAAAATATTAATTTTTTTAAATGCAAAAGCATATGAAATGATGATGATGAAATTTCTTTATAGTGTTAATTGGTTTTTTCCAATACTTTGAGCTCTAATTATTTTCTACGATTGAAATTTTTAGCAATTATTATATAAATTATTAAATATTTCAAGGATTATTTTATTTTGAAGATCATGAACATCTCAATCCTTATAGATTTTACTAATATCAGAAGAATATTAATTTTCTGTCAACAAGACAAAGGCAAACGAAATGTATGATCAAAATTAAGATTAAAATTTATTTGCCTATTTTTTCAAATCTCATACTAAAACAATTTTAAATTAATTAAATTTATTGATAAAATATTTTTATCAGATTTTAATGATTGACTAATATAAGATTAATAATAAAATTAATTATATTTTATTTAAAGGTTAATTATAAATCTTATATAATATGGACCTGAAATTAATATCAAATATTGTCGATTTAATAACAAGTTTTTGGATATAAAATTATTATTATTACTAAAAAAATTAATATAATTAAATTCAGACAAGTAAAATACAAACTTTATGCTTGAAATATGGAACAATAGTAGATTCTTTTTTCACGTTCACCACTCATACATTTTTTGAGTTTCCTGTAGAAATTCATGAGCAAAAAATAGTATGTCACATTATATGTGACATAATTTAGTCCAGCAAACCGCTGGACACAAATATGTGTCATATTCAACCAGAAACTAAAATGTGCAACAAAATTACTTACACGAAACTTCCACAAAATTGTAACTAATTATATTTCTAATAAAATGTGACCCATATGTGTGACATGAGTTTCAGGGAAAACTACAATGTCACATAATTGAGGTGTGAACGTGTTAATTTGGTTTAGATTAGACTCGTGTTATATATTTCTCTTAAAAGAGACTAGCAATATAAATCTTCACATCACCATTTTTGGACTAATTTCATTAATTTCTGGGTAATTTTTCTGTTGTTAGGATAAAGTCGTTGGTTTTCTAGAAAATTTTTAACACGTATAATTTTTAACACGTTTGAACAGGTCTAATAGCCTTTAAAAGGGCACCAAATTTATTGAATTGTGTTTAAATGGATTAGCTTAATAAATTTGCAGCGCCCAGATTTTCATTTCCATAAATTTGTATTTAGTATTTTATACATAAATTTTATAAAGTTTTAAGATTATTTTTATCTTTGATATATAAATATTTCTTTAGTCAGATTTTTCTTCTTTGTTTTTCTCAATGTAATAATAGAACAAACTTACAATTTTTCTGATCTGATACTAAACATTATTATAAATTTTCAATTTTACATTATTCTCAACAAAAAAAACATAAAATAAAACATAAAAATTATAAAGAGATTTAATAATAATAAAAACAAACTACAATATAAAGAAACTCCCAACATATTCAAAATCTTCAATTTATGGACATAAAATGCGATTACATAATTCACTGGCCGGAATATATACTACATATATTTTGAATACAAAAAGCATAGAAATAATATTCTCTTTATTTAATATATATTTTTTATACTTGAGTAGAGATACAAAATAAAATTTCGACTTTATACTATATACCTTACCTACCAGAAAAAGATATGATAATAATCAACAGAGAGAATATAAATTTCATTTAATACATAATACCATACAACATAATCTCTGATATGGTTAAGGTAGTGTTTTTTTAATTTTATACTTTTTCTTTTAAATATTATAAATTTAAGTTGAATCTATATCTACGTTTATATATAGATGGAAAAAAATATGTTATTATACTATTGTATCAGCATTGACCCACATTCTTTTGTTGAGTTAAATTATAATATAATAATATGTGAAGTATGTGAAACACTTAGCAGATTTTTGTTTTTTGCTTAAAATTGTCATAATATTAATTAGATTTTGTCTATCAGTTGGTTTTGGCAAAGAAAAATGATCCAATAAATTATAAGAAATATTCAAGAAACTATATATAACCCTTTGACTGTCTAATTACTCGATTGTGCGATGTGATTTTTAAAAAATTCTAAAACCATAATAAATTAAGTTTTGGGCTTAAGCATTGGTTGTGTTATGTATTTTTTGTTGCACTTGTCTTACTCAAGTTTAGGGGAAACAATTATTTTTAGAGTCATTATAGTGCATCCTTTGGGTAAAATATTGCAGTGTTTGAAATTTCGCTCAATTCGGATGAATTTTCATTTCCGCCTGTCAAAGGGATAAGAACTATAGTCGGCGTAAACTAAGGGTTTTCTTGGTACTAAGGCCTTCTTCAATAAAGGCTTTCAATGTTTTTGTAAATACGAACATTTTCAGGCCTATTTCTTAGTTAACAAATTCAATATTATCATTTTGCATAAATTTAGTTCGTCATTTTGCCAAATCAAAATTGTCAAATGTAAAATTGTCACAATCGAACTCATCATTTTGCATAATTATATTTGTCATTTTGTCAAGTCAAAATTGTCTCTGGCTACAAATCAAATTCATTATTTGGTCAAATTAAATTTGCAAACTGTGTAGTTCTGCCTTTTTACAAATTTAAATACATTTAAATATTTAAATATTTTTTTAATGATAAAAGTCGAATATTATTTAAGCCAACATTAAATTTTATTTATATAAAAGACAAATTTAAATTGTCAAAATTTTTTTTATCATATTATACAAACAAACTGAGAATTCAATTTACTAATAAAACTATTTTTTTATAAAGTCTTTACAAATTTTCTCGAATTAATTTAGAAAGAAATCCGAGTTTTATACTTCATAAGATTGAAATACTGATTTTCCACAATGTTCCACAAATTCATTTACTCCACAATTGATTGATCAAACCAAAAATGTCCCAACTAAATTTATGTCACATTAAACAAACTCCATTATTTCTATATCGAAAACCTAAAAAAAATAAAATAAAATTGTTTTTACTCTTATAATTTTTCTGATCTCATTTTATTGAGTTGTTTTGTTTTTTTTTTTTGCATCATTTTTAATTTATAATTTGAGATAATAATAAAATAGCATGTTTCATGATAGCATTTTATATATATATATAGATAAACTACTACTACTTATACCTATGTCTGACAGAGCATATCATTTTGATGTTGTTTTGTAAATATAATTTCTGTTTTTCTTTTATTCAATTTTGTATTCACGATTTAAATTTTAACGAAATACTTAAGAAACTATTTATACAATAATCATCATTTTTCTATATTATATCAATTTTTACATAATACATAAATATATTTATTTTTATATCACAAAATTATATTATTATATAAAAATAGACAACATAAAAGCATAAATACTATTTTCATAGAAATAGTGTGCAATAATTATAATATTTATAAAAACTAGATTAGAAAAATGTATTGCAATTTTTTTTTGCAAAATGATAAATGGAATTTTAATGTTAAATTGCTATTTTATAAGTATACTATTTTTATAGTATACTAAATTTTCTTTTTCAAATAATTTATGTAATTTAATTATTATATATAAAAAATTGGAAGGTTATAAATTTAACATTTTTTTATTGTTAAATTGTAATTTTTCATGTTTTCGGAGTTATTTTTGAATTTGCAAAATTTTCAATGTAAAAATTATTATAATTCTTTTACAATTAAAAATTTTTTTTCAAGTTTTTGATAAAAAAAAAAATTCTGTCATCAATTAGTGTTTCCGTTCTACAAAATTTTTATTATAGTAATTTTACTTAAATACACGTAGCTAATTTATACTAAATTAACAATTTTTCGCTATATGCTTTTAAAATTATATATGGTTGGTTGAATTTTTTCTGCAAATTATTTTCTATCATAGAAAATTAATATTTTATATTATTTATGTAATTAAATTATTAAATTAGAAATAATTAATATAATACATATATTTTGAAATTCGTTTGCCAAAACTAAATCATTTACAAATCATATTAGCTACGTTCCTTTTGGCTGCCAGGAGTAGAAAAGAGTAGGTAGGAGTAGGTAGGAGTAGTTATTCCTACTCCTCGCTATATAAAGGAGTAGTTCCCAGGCGTAGTTGGGAGTACTTACGCACAATTTTTCCTATAGAGTTATTTTAGTTCCACAAAATCTGAAAGATGGCTTAAAGGATTTTAAGGTTATGAAATTTGGATTTGTATACAAATTTCTGACAGTTAAATTATTTTATTTTTTTATAATATTTTTTGTTTTCTAGGCATACTAATTTTATATAATTTTCTATCATATGTTGCTGTGTTATATGATACAAAATTTGCGTTCCATTCAAAAACTACTCCTATCTACTCCTACCTAATCTTTTCTACTCCTGGAAGTCAAAACGAACGTAGCTATTAGTATTTATAATCATTTAATTTACTTCATTTGTTTGAGCAAGTTTTATATGAATTTTTCATTTTCCTAATGCAAAAAGGTGGTTTACGAAAAATCATGTGATTGGTTTTCTATAACCTCTCTAATTAAGTGAGAGGCAAGATATTATATAGTGTGCAATAACAATTTCCTATGCGATTTTTGTGTAAATTAAATCCCCCATACCCCCACTTCAATCAACCAAAACCAAAACTTAATTAATTTGATTTATTACATTTTGTAAATGTAATATTTCCTTAATGTTCCAATATACTTTCGTGATAAAGAAAAATATACAATAAATTGCTTAATTGACAAAATTTAATACTCAACCAAAACTAACTAAGTTGGACTATAAAATTTTCTGCTTCCAATAACATAAATTCTATTGTTTTCTTGAAATTTTTTTCATTAAAAATTATTATAACGAATTTTTTTTATATGCCAATTTTAAAAATATTGCTTATTATTCTTATTACAATTTTGATTATTTTCTACCCTACCACTCTTTTCTTCCTAGGTTTTCAAAAAGCTCAATATGTTATTATTGCATAAGTTGCAGTAAACACTGTAAATGTTTCATGAAAACTTTAACCTAAATAATTTTTTGCTATTATTCGCTCAATATAATTTTGACTTTATATAGAAAGAGAATATATGCAATAAAACTTGTTTTTTTTAGCTGAAATAATCTATCATACAGAAAATTGAATTCCTTCAATCAGTTTAGTTTTTGTTACATTTATTTTGAAATTGAAGTAATATAAATAAATAGGAAATAAATAGATTTTCAACTATGCTACTTGGTGAAAAACTAATCTTATGCATTATACTTTCAATCTCTTAAGACAAAATTTGATTTAATGTATGGTTGAATGCAGGTTAGATTATGTAACGTATACTTAGTAAAATAAAATCCGACCATGTGCTGTCAAAATGTTCTTATATATATGATTGCATATGCTTTATTTTATCATATTGTTGTGATACTTATACTTAAGATGCTGAATATACTTTAAATGGTGCACCTTTTTTGGATAAAATAATTAAAGAAATATATTTTGCACAGATTTATTAGTAAAATTTTAAAATTTTTCATACGATTCGCTTCATTTTTCAGTCTGAAATTACTTTGATATATTGAGTTGCTTGCATCAAAAGTTGTTTAAAGTATAAATTTAATTTTTATATCGAAATAATTAACTGCAATTGGACAAGTCTCAAAATATTAGACCTATAAAATTCTCTTAATATTACAAGGTAAAAACAGAAGCACGTAAATTTTGCATATCATAGTTTCTAACTATCAACAAATATTACTGACTGAAGATTTAGTGAAAATACTTCTTGCAGCTAGTATTTTTATGCTATTATTGCATAAGAAGCTCATTAACCATATTTGATTATATGGAATATCTATCTATGTGTAAAGGTTCTTTCCCCAGACCACGAGTTGATTTGTTCCTAGTGAAGTAAATCGGAAATATAACCCGGAACATTTAAGTTAAAAGTCGAGATCTTAGCCCACTGGTTAATCTAACCCCTAAAATTACTTTAATAGCATTTTCTTTCTCTTCATTTTTTTCAATTTTCAAAACACATACATATGTTTTATGCTTCTGTCTTTCGCTTAAGAAATTAATGAAAATTTGAGGAAAGAAAAGACGAAAGAAAATTCTGAAAATGCAAAAGTTCAAATTTGTAAAATGATGTTACAAAGTCTTCGAATAAAAGAAGTCAAGTTTTTATACCTTGAAAAATAATTTTTATTCTAAATTTTAATAATCGCACATCTGAGAAATTTGCATTATATAATTTAATTTTTTTATGAATATACTCATAACCATATGTTTTTATACTGCCGTCTGTCAAGTGTGTTAACCACTTAACAAAATTAAAAATACAATACGTATTTAAAAATTTATTATAGCGTAATATTAAAAATAAAATTTATGAGATCATAAATTTTTTATACAGAAATATTTTTTTTTAAATACAACTAAAATTAATTTACAACATTTCATAAAATTGATTATTCAAATATTTTAATTGATTTTTTAAAATTAAAAATTATTAGTAAATTTCTGTTTTTTTTTTGTACAATAAAAATTATATTCAAATAAAATTTTAGAATTCCAATAAAATTAATAATAATTTTCAAAACATTTAATTAAAATTTTCCAATATGTAAAATTAATTATTTTAAATTTTCCAATTTTACAATATTAAATTGGAAAAATGAAATGTTGAAAAAAATGGAAGATTTTGTAATTTAAAGCATATAAGGCCGGCGCACAACTGCAGCTTTGTTAACTTGAAAAAATTGCAAAATATGGATAATACCAGCAATTACCGCCAGCCAAAAAATACGCTAGCGCTGACTTTCAACAATGTTGAAAAATTTATGCCGTCGAAAGACAATTTTAATATTGGGTGGCAAAAACTTGGTGAAAAATCACATAAAAATTGACAAATATGAATAAAAAATCTAGCTCCAATTGTGGGAAGTCTGGCTCTTCCGCTAGCTTTGTAAAAGTTAAAGTTAACACTATCGACTGAAGCCCCAATTGTGCCCCAATATTCGAATATTCAAAATTTGAAATAATTTCATACAATTTTCAACTATAAAATAAAAATTTAATTTTGTCAATTTATCCGAAAAAAATAATTTTCATATGCGCCTTAAGGACATTCGGAAAAATATTTTATATATAAAATTTGTCAATTTAAAATAAACAATTTAAAAATATCCTTAATATTTCTATATAATTTCGCTTTTAAAACTAAATTTTTCAAAATTTATGTGATAATTCCTTAATTTATATTTTATTTTTTATTACCAGGATAATAAAAAATAATCCTGGATATTAATTTAAATCCGCATAGAAAAATTTCAGTAAATAAAAATAATATTATAGCAAAAGATTTTCAATTTCATCAAACTAATAGAATGAATATTGAAATATATAGATAAAAATTTCAAAGATTTATATACAATATGAATTTTCTCCATTTTTGTTTTGTTGTTACAATTTTTTAAATCAATAACAATTTATTTATTTTTTTTCACAATTTAAATTTTTTTATAGAAAAATTGAATTGAACCAGAGAGATAGAGAGAATAGACCAATTGAATCATTCAAAAAATGTATACGATCAAAATAGAAAATAAATTGCGAAATTATTGGCATTAGTAGCACTTTCAGCTGTCTATACTTACTTTTAGAATAGTAAAATATAATAGAGATTCTACACTGCAAAAAATTTAATACAATTAAGAAAACGTAGACAAGACATAAACACTGCTCTGTCTAATATTGTTTATTTGGTGAGTTCCTAAATTCAAATAAATTCAGTCAAACAAAATGGAAGACATTTCTGTTTCCCTTATAAATGTTATCCCTGAAATTCCTTTTTAAACAGGAACTTCGGTCTAATGACAAATTTTATGGGAAATTTTGTTATTTAATTTTCTATTCTTTTTCACTGAAATGTCATACATTGTGATCTGTATTGGTTGCTATTTGTTTCATTAATAGCAAAGGAATTCTCATATTTCTGACTGATATTTTTTTTGAATGATTGTCTTAGCCCCTTATTATACCGGCAAGAGAAAGATGATAAACTGATGAACTCAATATAAAACTAATTCTGTAAATTCATAAAATTGCTTTAAAATTTATTACAGTGTATACATAATCTATTGGGGTTTTTTTTTCATTTATACATTATATATCCTTTATATTTCTTAAATTAAATTACATTTTTAAAAGTACTGAGAGCATGTCATCCAATTGTTTATTAACTTTATACTGAGAATCTATAATATCAATTATTTTTTTATCAATAATATTATTGTATTCTGTTTTCCATTTTTTTACTATGAAAAAATCGTAATTTCATTGTTACATTTCGCTCTCTATAAAGATTTCCTTTTAATTTTTCATTATTTTAGTATTTTTTATGGTATATAAAATTTCCGGTATAATTGCATTTTCTGATTTTCTCCTGAAACCAAGAACTAAAAAAAAAAAAAATGCCTTTACAATTATTCTATTAAATTGTATTCCTGTTTCCTGTCCTGTATTTAATTTTCTATTATTGCCAGATGGGGTGATATGTATATATGTACGTATAATATAATTCTATAAAGAAATCTGTAAAAAGTTTGTAGTAAAATTATTTTAATAGAAAATGGAAAATTATATTTAAATTTTTTTTTAATAAAGCAAAACTGATGATGAAGATGAGTTTTCTATTTTATGTTTGGAAATTTACGAATTTTGTAAATGATGAAAAAAAATGAGAATTTATATATAAGTTTAATTGAATTGATCATTAGAATGATTATAAGTAAAGCTTTGGTATAAGGATACAAAGAAGAAAATTTTGATTTGATTAAATGCTTTTTAGTAAATTAGAAATTTATGGTTTATTATGAGAATTATTTAATAAATATACAATGTTATTTTGTATTAGTAAACTAAATTAATTATTATTTTAATTTATATTCATGCTAATAAATTATTGCGGGCAATTTTTTTTTGAAACTGTAACAATATAATTTTTTAGAAAATTTGCCATTAAAAGTGTACCAAAACTCGGTGAAGTTGATGTTGATATTTTCCTACAAGTAAATGTCATATTTGTCAAGTAATTCCTAAAATATATTTTGAATATTTCTTCGATTTGATTTTAGATTTAAATAATTATATTCGAAATTTACTTTATATTTTGAAATGCAGAATTTTATGATCTGAAAATTTAAATGTTACAATTGGAAATTCATGTGTACGTTAACTAATGTACATTACATTTTCTCCTTAAGGAATTTTCCTATAACAGACGGACGAGGGACTCAGAAGAACGTTATTCTAGAAAAAGAAAATTAAACTAAAAGTTCCAAAATCAAACCATTTCAAAGTTCTTTGGACGGAAATATAATTTTGCCAAAAAAAGGATAAGTCAAAATTATTTAAATTTTGTTTTTAATTTTTTGAACATTTCCTGGATAATCAGGAAATATAACAACATCACATTTACATCTGTTGGACTGACAATATAAAAAAAAAGATTCTGGTTAAATTTGAAATCATAAAACTGAAAAAATAATTTTATGAAAATTTTCACAGCAATTAAAATATATACAAAAATATGTTTTACAGGCAACAAATTACAAAAATCATAATAATTATACTTATGTATTATACAACATAATTTTATTACTTTTGAATTTTCTCATTTTGGGGAAGGAAAATTTATCTTTAATTTTCTTATTTTTAGTACAATCAATTAAATCTGTTGAAATCATCTAGAAATAATAATGTTAGCAAAACTTTTTTTATAATTATAACTTAAATATGAAGAAAATTGTAAAAGTTTTTATATTTATTAATATTGATGAATTGTTGTTCAAGTTTCGCTTGAGTCTAATTTTGAATTAAGAAATATCATTTCGGCCGTTAAAAAAGGTTCTAAAGAATCAAATGAAAAAAAAAATATGAACTTTAACTGATGGTACAAAGTAAAATATAAATTATTTTTTGATAATTTGTTTTGGTAAAGTTTCTGTAATAAATTGTAAAATTATTATTACAAAAATTGTTAAAAAAAATACTTACAATTAATAATAAATTCAAATTTATATTTTGGAGCAAGGATATTATTTTGATTTCATTTTTAAAATGTAGGAGATATTTTTTTAATTAATTTATGTGCAATCTGTTAATTGAATTTTTAATTTATATTTTTATTTTTATTAATGAGTCGTGTAAATTCTTAATTTTTATCAAAAATTTAAGGAAGAAATGATAATATATAACATTTTTAGACTGCATTCTTATTTGTTCCAAATTAAAATTAAATCAAGTATAAGTTAATTGTTAAATAAATCTTTCAATTACTTACAAAATTGGAAATATAGTTGATAATATATTTTTATATTTTGGCCAATTATAATGAACATAAACACCAATCCTAACTTGATTTATAGAATTAGCTTAGTGTAAATACTCCAATTCCCACGTTAGACGAATTTGAATTTTTAAAAGACGGATTTGACCATAAAATTCAATTTTATTTATTAGGCAATAAATTGCCTAAAAACGGGGTCTCATTTACCGAACGAACGAACGAACCTTCGATCAAGATTCGGTGTGTGAGGACGCCGAACGAACGAAGATTTATTCGTTAGCTCGTGAACTCTTTTTCTAGATCGCCATCAAATGAACGATAGATCCGTTCGTCCGCTGTAGATTCGCTGTACAAAAAACATTACAAATTTGTACAAACCAAACATTCGCAAATACAACGAACAAACGAACGTTCGCTTGTCATTTGCTTACCATTCGAATTCAGACCGACGTTGGGTTATGTGTGAATGCAGCTTAAAACGAATTTCCAGAACTTTTTTCAGTGATGCCAATAAAATCTTAAATATCTAAAAACTTTAATTTTTTTTTGTTTTTCCTATTTAAATAATCCTTTTACAAAAATATTGTAAAATAAAATTTATATAAAAAATTTTCCTTTAAAAATATACTTTAAATTCTGTGTTATTTCTTATATAAAAATTCTACTAGCTTTAGATCTAAGATGCATGACAAAAAATTACAGAAAAAAATCCATATAAATTGTTACTTGTTTTAGTACTTAAAGGATTTGTTTGTTTTTTTTTTTTTTTTTGTATTTTGTTACAAAACAAAAAATATAAAATATTTATTTTTAAAGTAATTTTTCCACAAAATTTCACATACTCACATAATAAATTATAAATAAATCTGGTATAATATACAATATATACTTTAACTATATAAATAATATCATCGCATGAATTTTTCTTACACACAAATAAAATTTTATATACCAAAAAAAAAAATTTTTTTACACAGCTAATTTTTTTTTTCTGAATTTGCCCCACAAAATAGCAAAAATAAAAAAAAAATTTCTTCAAGGAAATTTAGTGAAAAATAAAATCTACATATTACATAAATATATGCTTTTTAGAATTCCATAAATTCTCAAAAGGAAAATTCTAGGACACAACAAACAAACAAAACAAAAAAATCTCATAATTTAATACAGAAAAAAAAAAATAAGCACTACACTACTATCTCAACACAAACGGAGGAAAAAAAAAAACTTTTTTACGTAATTTTACAAAATAGCAAAAATATTTCACAAAATTTTTATTTTTTACCAAAAAGCACTACTTACGTATCCTACTTAGATATTTTTAAGGACAAAGTCATGTACACATATTTGTATTTATTCTACCCTTGGGGCAGTGTAGTTTTACACAAAACTAAATATTATATTTATACTATAAAAAAAAAAAAATATTTTATATTTAAAAAAAGGACTAAAAGTTTAACAACGAAAAAAAAATATAGTATTATAAATAAACTTTCTCTCTCTCTCTCTCTCTCTCTGCCTCTTGAGTACCATAAACTTGCATTTTCAGTTTTTTCATAATTCTAAAAAAATAAAAAAAAATATGGTTGACGCATTTTTGAAGCTAACTTTCCACGTTAGTAAACAGGATTTTTTTTTTTGTAGTTGGAAAACTATTAAACTATGTCCTGGGTAAAGCGAAAAATAAAGTTTAGACTCCTCGAAAAAGATGACATAGAAGGAAATGATAACAAAAATTGCCTTGGGATTGAAATGCAAAAAAGGACCAAAAAAATAAAACAAAGAAAATTAAAATTTGCATGTTTAGATTTTAGTTTAAGAATTTTTTTTTTTTTTTAAAGGAATTGAAAGGATAAAATTATAATTTAATAATTTACTATGTGTTTGTGATTTTTTGAAACTTTTCATATAATTTTAATGTATTTTAAAAAATTCAAAGTAAATGTGGAAAAAAAATCTTTCGTACTGTCCAGTGGTTTTTAACTTTAAAAAAATTTAGTTGAAAGCTTAAACGAATTACTTCCGGTATGGGACACATCCACATCGGGTCTAATTTGACTCTGTTTTAAATGAGTATATCACTCATCACATTGATGGGAAGGCTAATTGATGGCAAGGCAATGGCAACACTAAAAAAAGAGTTTAGCTTGATTCACCAGGGACTCTTGAAATAAACTTATAATATTCTTCTGACAATTTTCTAAAATCTGTGAAGTGACAATTCAAGGAAACGTTTATCTATGATTTCCGATTTATTTTATAATAATTATTTTACAATTTGATAAGATTGTTAAACTTTTATTATGATTTTCTAAAATAAAAGTCAGAAATAAATAAAAGCTTTTAAATATTATAAAATCAAACTTTTTGCCAAATTAAATATTGTGTTACAAGTTGAGATAAGTTTATATTAATTAATAATATAGTAAAATTAATTTAATTTAAATAAATTAGTGTAAAAATAGCCACCCACACACGATCCGGTAGGCCTCTGAGTGGTATGCCCAGTATACGAAGGCCGATCGATATCTCTGTGCAATTTCTAAGAAGCTGGGACAAGTGTCATCCTTTTTAGTAGATTACCTGCAAAATTTCAGGCTCATAACTTTATTGGTTTTTGATTCACAGCCGCCTAAGAAAGTCTACTTTAGTGATTTTTTAATTTTTCTGTGTGCGCATTTTTCTGTTTGCGCAATCTTCTGTGTGCGCAATTTTCTGTGTGCGCATTTTTCTGTTTGCGCAATCTTCTGTCTGCGCATTTACTGTGCAATTTTCTGTGTGCGCATTTTTCGTGTGCGCAGTTATCCGGTCACGATAAATTTATCTAAATATTAAACTTAATTTTTAAAGTATAAAATATAATTTCATTTCATATGCAATTAAATTTTGTAATGAAAATTTCTTTAACTTTAAGTTAGAAAAAATGTAAAATATAATTAAAAAAAAAAAAAACGACAGCTCCTTTTTTTTAAAAAAATAAAAAAAACTATTAGACTAAGAATTATTTTTTTTTTCCTTCCCTCAAAAACCACATCCATAAATCTAAAAAGTTTTCAATTAATGTTTCCTTTATTTACACCCTAAAAAAAAAAACATAGAGAAAAAAAAAAACACGAAAAACTATCTTATATGATGTGAAAATTTTCTATTTTAAAAACTAATTTATAAATACCATTAAAAGAAATATCCGTATCCTTGTTATCCTTTTTTTCTCTCTATATATAAAATAGAAAAGTTTTACAAAAAGAAATATAACAAATAAAATAAAAAAAAAAATTGTAACACCTTTTAACTATTTTAACCCACAGGATAAATAACAAATGAATGATCCTTTTTCGAGAAACCATATTTAAATAAAAGAAACATCCTTTTTTTTTACCCCAAATAAAAAAAATAAATATAATATAAATTTAAATGGTATTAATCATATTAAATTATATTTTATATATCTACAACAATTTACTTTGTATTTGTATACCACTATTAAAATAATAAAAATTACTTTAAATAAAAATGTTAAATATTTACCTTAATTATTTTAAATGAAGAAAAATTATAGAATCAAAAATTTTAACACTTTTTTTTTTGTGAGAAATAATAAAAATGAGGATCGAAAAATTTAAATTTAAATTCTTTAATTTACTTAAAAGTTTGTATAGCAATAAAATTAATAAATATTAGGAGTATAAATTAGATGAGATTGAATTTATATTGAATTATAATTTTTATAATTCTGTCTACGTTCGTTCGACGTAAAACGTTCTTTCCATGTTGAACAAATTTAAATAATTTGCGGACATAGTCAAAAAAATTTATATGGAATGTTAATTTTGATGTAGTTTCGACGGTCGCTCGACGTGAAATATTATTTATAATTAATTATAAATAAATTTGTAATTTAAATAATTTCATTTTTATTAAAAAAGTTCTTTAGAAATTCTGTAAAAAATCTAGAAGGAGCAACATTTTTCAAAAATTTGATAATTTCAACATAAAAACATATTGAATATAAAAATGAGCAAATGGAATAGAAGTATATGAAACTATGTAGATAGATACCATTTACGATTACTTATTGAAATTCTATAATTTTCAATAATACCAGAATTAATATTGATTTTGCAAAATATTCAAGTAAAACATTCAAGTACAAACAAAAATATGAAATTATGAAATATATTTAAAGTTTTATATGATTAATTGAATTTTATTTATTAAACGTCCTCTAAGTACTTATATTTTTAATACATTATTAAGTTTGTTTAATATTTTATTTGTTAGTTGAAAACGATTCAAATGAATTTAACATATCCCCAGAAAAATCAAATATTTTATAATATAAAATAGATAAATACAATTAATCTTATTTCAAACTATAAATAAAATAATTAAATCCTATATTTTACTATTAACAAATTACTCTTTGGTATTTTCAAGTAAATATATTGCCAAAAAATACCCTAAAAATCCTTCATTAATCGAAAATCATTTTCTCTTTAAATATAAAAATCAATTTATAAATGTTATAAAAATATTTTTATTGAATTTGTTTGTAAAAGTGAAATCAACGAAACTATAACACTAAAATTGTAAATATACAAAAAAAAAAAAGAAAAATTAAACGATAATACTAAAATAACTATTACTAAAGAGAAAAACACTAATAAATATTTTGGAACATAAATTTTCGGTACATAAAACATGGAAAATATCCTCCGTATATAGAACGATATTACGATTACTTTTAAGCATCAGAAAATCGATTTTAAATTGATTTTATTTGTAATATAAATATATATATACATATATAGAAAATAATGATTTGGATTGAAATGCAATTTACCATATAAATTTCATCACTTAAATACAAAACATAAAGAAAATCTTATATATATAAAATTCTATGACAATTTTTTTTTTTAAATTCTTTTGCCGATTCTAATAAATTTTAAATTGATTTGTTTTTCCTTTTTTTGGTAAACTTCCTTACTACAATTTAGCAAAACATTCAAGTATATAATTTTTGGTTAGAATATTGTAAAATTTAAATTATTTTATTATAGGAAACAAGGGTTTCTCTACATAACTAAAACCATTATATAGAAGGAAAAGTTATATACCTCAGAATAATTTTCAACTTTATATAGGTTTATTATACAAAATATTTTCAATAATCTAATGGAAAATACAATTTAAACCCAAAATAAATATACAAAAAAAAAAAAAAAAATTCTATTAGTAATTTTCAAGGAAAATGAAGATTTGTGGTCAATTGTAGACTACAAAAGTTTTGTTCATTTACTTTTTGTATAATATTAGAGAATATATTTTGCTTAAAACTATAAATTATATGAAATTCAGTAATTATGTAATTGGGACTTGTTAAAATAATTTATTACTTCCATATAAAGGCCGACCAGATTTTCATGCAATTATAGTAAATAATATTGTGTAATTACATTAGTATATTAAAATTACCTTATTTTCTATACTCTAACATAATAAAATTCTAGTTTTATTTATGCTTTTCTGTAATTTTTTTCCGATAAAAGAAATTTTTGAAAAATTCAGAAAATTTTGTTGGTCTTTTTTGAAATTATTTCATTTATACTGAAATTAATTTCTTAATTTTCTTTCTTCTATGCTACCCATGTTTCATCTTTCAATCTTTTTAATATTATTTTTCAAATTCTTTCATCAATTTTCATCGTTATATAATAAAATTAAATTATTATGAAAGAGAAATAAAGATTTTTCTTATACATGTAAGAAGGCAATAAATAAGAAATTAATTCTGTTATATTTCTTATGTATACAAATATGTTTCATTTCTTTTTCCTGGTAAATTAACCTTTGTGTAATCAGTTAGTTTTTACGTGATAAGGTGCAAAATTCTATGATAATGGGAAAATCTTTTTTTTTTTGGTTCGGTTTTTTACCTTTTATCATAAACCACCCTTAAAGGTATAATGAAATACAATTTCAATCTTATACCTACAATATATAAATATTTTTATGTATATAAAGGTTTTTGTGGTTTTGATTTATTCAAGATAACAAAAAAAAAATGATATATAAAAATTTGTTAAACATTTCCTTTTTCTATTTTATTTTCATTTATATATAAAATAATTTTTCAAAAAAAAAAGGACAAATTATTGTAGTATTATTTGAAAGCTATATATTTTTAAGGCAAGAGTTTATAGAATTTTTTTCGTAGAGTCCATATTTGACTATTATAAAATAGTTTTAGATCAAATTGGGTTTTTTTTTTTTTTGGTAATTGAAATTGATCTTTTTGCCAAAACGAATGTGATTTGCAATTATGATTCATTTGAATTGGAACTGGAAGAGGAAGTGTGTGAATTCATAAAAGGGAAAGTAAAAAGATCAATTAACAGAAATGAAATTATTAACTCTTTTAGTGCATACTTTTACAAACTCGATATTTTCCTTTCATAATTTTCTAATTCAAGCGAAAGCCAAACACTACAATAACATAATTTAGCTTTTATTTAATCTTACTCTCTGTTTTAACGTAGAAAGGAATATCGACACAGGACCCTTTATGTAAAAGTCCACTAGAGTATATATATATTTTTAGTGATTATAGCAAATAAAATATGTCCGATTCTTTTGTGAATCGATATTTTTAAGTAACTTCAGGCAATATGACAGTAGTTGTTAGCAATTTGACAATAGTTTAGGTTCAAATAAAAGCTAAAAACTTTCGAAAATTTCGGACCTAGATAGTGTGTGTAAAATATTAGCATCTGCTGATACCATATGCTCAAAGATATTAATTTGGTAGTAATTGCATGATAATATGAATTATTAAAATTGATTTATAATTAATTTTCAGTATAATTAATTTTAATATTTTTGGGGAAGAAAGTCTTTGATATATTTGATCACTTAAATTACCCATGAAATATTTCTATTAAGTTATTAAGTTATATACTGGACGAAATTGAATAGTTATACCGGCCCACACACCAGGTTTTTTCAGTCTTCTAATCTAATAGTTCGCCTATTTAAATTTAATTATATTTTTTTTCATAGTTTTTCAATATTTATTCATTTGTAAAAATTTTCTATCTAAATTTATATATATAAATTTTAATAATAATTCCATCTTCTTTTCTTTCTATTTCCAGATGAGGTAACCAAAAAGGAAAATTCATTATCTTTCCAAATTCTTTATAAACTTCCAACATATAAATATACTTTTAATTTCTGGGTAAATTTAATTTGAATTTATAAAGTGCATATATTACAATTTCAAAAAAAAATAATATATACAAAATTCTATAAATCCCTTAAAAAGGACTAAATAATAATAATATTAGTAAAAAAATATACTTTTTCATTTTTTTTTTTTTTTTTAAATTTTATTTGAAATGAATTTAATAATACAAAGTAATATAAATCAAAATGACAAAAGTGATTCAAAAATTATGTCAATTTCATCAATATCATCAACATCAAAAAAATCATCATCATCAACAACAACAACAACAACAACAACAGCAACAAATAAAAATAATAATTTTACAAAAAAATCTAATAATTTTTTTACAAACTGTCATAATCAAAATAATAATAATAATAAATCAAATGATATGTTTACATTGTCGACCGTCACGTGTCAAAATCAAAATTTAATTAAATTATTTATAATAATATTATTAAAAACAATTTATAATATAAAATTTATAAAATTATTTCAAAATAATAATAATAATAATAATAATAAAAATAATAATAATAATAATAATGAAAATTTATGTAAAATAAAATTATTAAATAATAAAAATCGGACAAAAATATATAATTTTTTTAATAATTTAAATAATATTTTTATGTATATTTTTATAATATTTTTAATATGTGGTTATCAATTAAACAGTGTTAGTTGTCATTTAATTATAAATGAAAATCAAAATGAAATTAAATCAACAGATCAAAAATTTAATAATAATAATCAATATAATAATATTAATAAAAATGTAAATATAGATGGCAGCACTAATAATAATAATAATAATAATAATACAATTCATAATCACAACGAAAATAATAATTTAAATAATATTGAAGAAATTGATGATATATTAGTTATTGATTCGGGACATTTAAATGATTTTATTATTAGTGATAATTTAAATAATAATAATGATAATATTACATCAATATATCATGATATAATAGATGGGGTTAGTGTTGATGATATTAATTATAATGGTTTTAATAAAATTGGTCGTCGTAAACCAATTTATTTAAATGAATTTGCTGTTTATATACCAGCTGGTATTGGTTTAGCTGATGATATTGCTAATAAATATGGATTTACAAATATGGGACAGGTAAGTTATATATAGAATTATTTAATTTATAATATTTTTTCTTATTAAAATTCTGATTGTTTCTAAAATTTGTAAAATTGAAAATATTAAAGGATAAAAAATTAACATAATTTTATCTATGCTTATCATTTTGGTGTAAGATCGTATGTAAATTGATCTTGTATTTTACTGACATTAATATTTCTCCATGACATGGAAATTATAATTGCTATTTGGAACCAAATAAATTATCCTTTAGATGTAGTTTGCTTCTCAAAATCGCAATTTATTCAAAAGGAATTTCGAAATTCAAATACATATCGTATATTTGCGAAAATTAATATAGAAAATTAAGATTTCTTGTATTTGTTGCATCCATTTTGCATCCATGAAAATTAAGATTTCTTGTATTTGTTGCATTCATTGATGATATTGATGAAATTGTATAATTACTTTAAATTTAATGTTCAGAGTGAATGTCACTCTGAACATATAAATCCATTTTCTATATGAGAATTTGAATTTGGCTGAAATCAATCGATTGTAGCTGAATAAAGTTGAATTAGTTAAGATCGTCTGAAATTCTAAATTAATTTGAAAAAAGATTAAAAATATTTAACATATTTTAGAACATTTGTTGTAAAATTAATATCGAATTTCAAACGAAAAATTTCTGTACCTTTAGATTAAATATAATTTAATTAATTCTCAAAAAAATTTCCATAATTTATAGGAGAAAACTAAACTAAATATAATCATAATTTATTTAAGCTTATAGAAAGGTTTCTATCTAAAAAATCTATTTATGTAAATTGATAGAAATTATAGTTTTTTTTTTCCTTTATGAACATGTTTCCTTTTTTTTTGCAAATATTAATTAGGATAGAAAATCTAAAACCGAAATTAATTTATCTAAAATTCTATATAATATTTTACATATCCCCAAAATCTCTATCTATATAACATTATTTTCAAAAATTACCTAAATAAATATTTACTTTGATTTTCTCAACACAACACAAAAAAATTGGGTTTTTCGTCTACTGAATTTATAATTTTTTTCAAATATGTAAATATATAAATTTTCCAACAAAAAAAAACAAAAACAAATCTGACAATTTCATTCCAGCATGGAAATAAAGAGAGAAAAATCCAATATTTTTCACAATTATTATTATGATTATAAACATACGTAAAAAAGTGGTTTTTCTTAAAAATATACCAAAAAAACAAAACCAAAAACCCTACTCTGTTTCCCCATTTTCCTGTATAAAATGGAAAAAAAAAAGAAACATGGAAAAAAGACAATTGCAAGCTTTAGTAGAGATAAATTTTGTATAAATTATTTTTCATTTAAAAAAGATTTTTTTTTTGTTGCTCTGCTCTTAACCAAAGTTGATTGTAGTTTACTATAGCATAACAATTTACTTCATTTAGTTGGGAAGTATATACTAAGTCAGAGAAGAAGAATGGAATCTCTTTTCCGTTTTTGTAGATATTTTAATATTCTGTACCATTTTCAGGAGGTTTAAAATTAATTTGGTAAAAGTGCCTTGGCGCTATTTATTTTAGTAAAAAAAAACAAAAAAACAACAGAGTAAAATATACAAAAAAAGAAAAATGGCATTACACAAGAAAAAAAAAAAAAAAAATGGAAAATGGAAATTCATAAAATAAATAAAGCAACGAAATAAAATGTTTTTCTTTTCAATTTTTTTTTTTTTTGTTCACTAAAATAAATAGACACATTACAAAAAAATATATATACTAAATTTATTTTAATGTTTTTGGTTTTAAATATGGTCTCTAAAGAGAGGTTAGAGTATGCTGGGATCTATAAATTTATTGTTTTAAGTATTTTTGTTGGTCCAACGAAGTAAAAAATAAACCAAAAAAATATTTTTTATTTACTTTTACCAAAAAAATTAGCGTTTTTTTGTTTGACAGTCACCAGAGTCAGGGATTTGGAGGGTGGTTCAGGGATAGAGGAAGCATAATATTTTAAATACAAATTATAAGTACATAGATAAATATGAATATTAAGACTAGAATAATTTCAATAATTTGTGATTTAAAATAGACGAATTTTAATCCATATTGTAGTATGCGGACTACTCGATGCCTTCTTTAGGTTTTAATCGATCAATTAGCCATGACATTAATATCATTCTAAATCTACTTCATCTTTAAACTCAAGTTCTAAAATTTACATTGCTATTTTCCTACTTATAACTCATTTAGAGCTTAGTAAAGTTAACGCTACATCAATGCCTCAGTCCGTATTTGAATCCAGGGTTAAATTTGTCACAGGATTTCCAATTTAAGATTCAAACATTGATGATGCTATAACTTACATATAGCGTTTATTCGTGCTATTAATTACAGAGCAAAACTTCTTTCTGACATTTGGTGAATTCACAATTCCAGCATCGTTACTAATTTTTTTAAATATTAATTTAAATCTGGGTCGATGATCACATTAACATTTAATATGGAATGAAAAATGTAATTTTAAAGGAAATTTTATACATTTAAAATTTTTACATTTCATTTTCACAAAATATAATAAACTTATTATACTTAGAAGTTAAATTAATATTAAATCTTATTTCAAAAATTAACATAATATTTTTTTTATATTCATTTTTTTTTTACATATTTTTCATAAACAATACAATTTCCATGTACATATTTCCATGGCTATATTTATTATCTATGCGCATGATATTTTTAATTTCAATTTTTTGGTTTTCTGTTGAACGTTTTTGTGACACAAACATAACATTCAAAAAGATAAAATGAAATAATAATGAAACATTTAGATAAAAAACTAAAAAAAAAAATGTTAGTCTTATTTATACAAAATGAATTGTTACCACAAAAATTTTATTTGTGGTATATAACTCCATTATCCCATCCTAGCTGCTACTTGTTTTATTGCGTTTTGCTACTGAAATTTCTTTTATAGATGTTGTTAGTATAATAAAATAATATTAATGCAAATAATAATTTAAATAATTTTTTTTTTTTACAGAAAAAACAAACGAAATTACGTGCTCCTTAACAAAAAATAAGCTTGCATATTTCCTTTTCTGCATACTAATTTTAGATTTCGTATACTATACTAGAAAAATTTTTCAACAGAAAATTTCAATGTGATTTTTATTTTTCTTCTTTTTCACTCTTTTTTTTTTTTGGAAAAAAAAATATTATTTTATATTTATTTTTTTACTATTTACGCGGAAAATTGTTAAAAAAAATTCCATAGAAATTCAACACTGGATTATATTCTTTTCGTAGATAAATAACATTAAAAAAACTTGTCAGATATACTATTTTTTTTTTACTTATTTTAATATATTAAATTATGTACTTAACCTAAAAGAAAATAGTATAATAATAGTATTATTTAATTTTATGAAGAAAAAAAAGATTTACTTAAATATTTTAATTTTTTTTTGTAGTTTAAGAGGAAAATTTTCTTTTTGTCGTGATTTTGATTTTGGTATATAGAAAATTTTTTATACTTAATTTTTGTTTTCTAAAAAATTTACATAAATTTTCTTCAATTTGGGAAGAGTGAAAAAAATTACTACTGTAGGTATTTAAGGTTTTCTGGTATTTAAATATTAAGTATAAAAATAATTTATCTGCACGATTTTTCAATTGTTGAAAATTGTAAAATAAATTTTGTTGTACTTAAATTAATTTAAATGATTAACAAAAGAGCAAGAAATTATAATAAAATAAATATTTAAATCTGTAAGAATTTATATAATGCAAATATATACGAAAGGAAATTAATCAAATGATTTGTAATTGTAGAATTTTTACTTAGATTCCTGGTAGTCTGTAGGGAGTGGGCCAAGGTTGTTTCTATATAAATAATTAATATTTTCTATCGATTTTTAGTGACATGCGATTTAAATATAATCAAAACAAATCCGGGTTAAATAAATGAAAGAAAAATAGATTAAAAATTTTTTTGTTATATGAATTGCAACGATTTAAATATCTGAAGTTGAATTATCACAGTAATGTAAATTTTTGGAGAATTGAGGTCATTTTGACATGATAATGATTTGTAAAGATTTAGATCATATTTTATTACAAAAATTATTGTCTAAATTCTAAATTATTTATAATTTGTGTGATATTATACATAAGTATACATTTTGATTCTTCTATTACCAAATACTTTTTTTAGTAACTCGCAAATTCTGACAGAGAAAAATATTATCTCGTTGCTTCAAAACCGCCTATAAAGATGTATGCAACTTTTTGTTATATTTTGTGTTTGAAGCTTTAATTGTCCAATTTAATTGTGTCGTTGTAAGTGGTAGAAACATGACTTAAAACGATTCAAAGACTTCATTAGCTTTATCTAATATTATTTCTTTGCTTTAACTTGGAATTCCAATGAGATCTCCTCCACTTGCTGGATTTGTGTATAAATTCTATTCATTCTACTTCATATTTATTTTTGGTGACAGATTCTTGTCTTCCAATATACATTTATGTTTATAAATTGCGCAATTTCCATAACAAAGACGAATTTTTAGTATAATGGACTAAATTTAATTTGGGAAATGGCAAATTTAATTCGTATAAGTTCAAATTTCAAATTTGATTTGTTATTATAAGACAAATTTGAATTCTAAAAAAGATCAATTTTGAGTTAAAGTCTTTGAATCATTTTTCATCTATTTTAATATAATCATAATTTCTTCCAACATTTCATTATTTCCCATAAATTAATTATAATTTTAGTATATTTCTTTCTAATATTCTTCAGTTAATCACATAAACATTAATAATTTTGGAAAGAAATTTTAATTAATAATATTTTTGCTACCTGCCTGACCATTTAACCATTTTAACAAAAAAAAAGTTTCTTCAAAAATTAATATTTTTAAAACAACTAACCCAAAAGTCATTAACATTAAATTTTTTTAATAATTTCTTTACGTTTCTTTAATTTTAAATTTCCAAAAACAAAAAAAAATCATTTAAACAAAGAAAAAAAAAACAGAAGCATAAAAAAAATCATAACAACAAAAAAAATTATACTTTCGTTTGAACCCAGTAACGTTTTATAAATAATTCATTAAACTATAAAAACGTCATCACTTCCGAGACTATGGAACTTAAGTGGTGCTTTGTTTTATAATTTTGCTCGTTGTTTGTTGTTGTTTTTGTTCATTAATTTCAAAGAAAACGAAATTAATTTCATTTTTTTTTTTTTTGTCTTCTTCTTGTTTCTTGGTCAAAGAAGAGAAGGCAAAGAAACAAAATGAAGTTTATAATTAATTCCATGTCGAAGCAAAAAAAAAAAAAAATTATAAATTTCAAACCATCTTTCATTATAATTTTTTTTGGTTATCAAAATTTTTGTGTTTGATTTGAAACCAGTTTTTTTTTTTGTTTTGTAATATTTTAATCAGAAAAAAAATTATAATGATTTTTTTTTAAACTCTCATAAATTAACATAAAAAAATCATTTTTTTTTTTAATCTAAGTTTTTTTTCTGTTAATTTAAATATTAAAAAAAAAATTAAACATAAAAAATAACCGGCTTTAAATTAAACACAGAAAAAAATTAAAATTAAAATGTAAGATCATTAAAAAAAAAAAAAGATAGCATAAAAAAAAAAAATAGCAAAGGCAAAAAAAAAAAATTCTTCTAAAAAAAAAATTGCGTTTTTTTTTCTCTGTTTTGATTATTAATTATTTTACATAAATTTTCCGACTACCCAAATAAAAAATTATCTAACATATTTTAAGCGACACGACAACACAACGTAGCAACATAGCAAAAGAGCCATTTTTAATGAACGCGTATCACATTTACTCAAAATTAGTAGATGGGAAACTGGGCAACCTTGAATTTTTTTTTATTAAAAGGTGGTTTTTAATTTAGAATTTTTTTTTGTTATTGGGATTTAAAATTTATTATAAAATTTAGATATTAAAATTTAGTTGAATTTTTTGGGTTAGAAAAAAAAAAATTTGTGGTTGTATAGCAACAGGGTAACATCAAGGATTTTAGATATACATAGAAGAATTTTTTAGATTTACCTTTTTTTTTTTGTAATAATTTCCTTTGCTATACGACAAATTTATTGGCTTTAAAAAGTTATCAAAATTATTGAAAAAGTTTTTGCTTAAATTGTTGCTGAAAATCATTTCAAGGTCATTTGTGACTGAGCCAATAAGAATGATAGTAGTTTGTATTCAACAGGGTATGTTCAATATTAGAAATATATTATTTTCTAGCTAAGGACTCAAAAAAATTAGCTTTGTAAATATTAAAACTTAATGTATTAGTCCTTATCTCAAAACAGATTTAATGTTTCAAAAGTTATGTGAATAATTAATATTTCAGTACCATGAAAATTTATTGGAGAAACAAAGATCTATTCTATGTCTTTCGGAATGAATTTGTACGAACCTTTAGTTTTTTGATCTTATAGTTTAAATTATTATCAAATTTCCGAATTATAGCATATTTTGCATGTATTTTTACTGCAGATTGTCTACTGATTCTATTTTTTCGGAGACTTATATTTTTACATAAAATTTGTAGTTAATAAATCTAAAGTTAAGTAAAAATTCGTATCAAGAAAAATGATACGGTATACATATATTTCCGTACCAATAATTCCCTTCAAGTAACGACAAAGTAATTTCTACACATTTCAAAAAACATGTTCCTATTCTGCTCTAATATGGACAGAGATCTGGAGACTAAAACACTCAGATAGATACTGCTAGACGTATGACGTCCTTATATTCTGAAAATATAAAATTATAAATTTCCATTAAACTTTGGAAAAATTAATGCACTTCAGGGGAAAATCGATTTTAATGAGGCTTGGTCGATAAATATAACTAATGAAAAAATATTGTAATGGTGTAGCTAAGCTAATTTAAAAATATGCCATATTGCAAATTAAATTACTCATGCGAAATATTAAAGGAAATTATAATTTTTCAAATAAAAAAACATTTCTTATGTTTCCTATCAATCTTTTTTAATCCTTAACAAGGCTCATTAAAAACGAGGATAATCAGATTAAAGAATTTTTTTTTGCCAGATTCAATGATCTCATTTATTTTTGTTTATTGTATAAGAAAAACTATAAATTAGAAATTTACAATTCTGGAAAATTGGATTTTTATTTTCTAATTTAAAATTTAAATATGCTTAAAAAAATTTCCTAATATTTTTCTTTCTTCCTATTTGTTTTTTTTAACTTCAATTTCTTTATTATAAATAAATTTTTGTATAAAATTATTTTCCAATTTTACTTTTGTATATTAAATTGTTCCGAAAATATTTCTTCGTTTTCCGAAACGAAGAAATATTATTTAACCACAAACGACCTTGGAATCACATTTACTCAAAAATTATTTTTTTTTCTTATTTCATTATTTAAATCATGTAACAAAAAAAAAATCCTTTAATTATAGATTAGGTGAATTGTGGTTGGGTATATCAGTGTTTTTTTTTTCTGGAATAATTTAAAATCTGGAAAATCTGGTAAATAAAAAAAAAACAAGAAAATATATTTCCCGAAAAAAAAGGGTGGTTGGAGATAAAAAATATTTCCTTTTTTTACAAAAAAAAAAATCCATTTATAATAATCCTTGTATAGATAACCATAGAATAATAAAATTGTGTCATAATGGAGTGAGTCAAATATAAGAGAATTACTCATAGCGTGTACTTGTTTCTGCTGCTGCTGCTGCTACCATATTTTTCGTTATTTGTTGTTGCTTTTAAGGTGAGGATAACAAAAAATTCCTTTTTTTTCTTCTGTGTATTTTTGTTATACAGAAATCAGTACAGAGAAAAAAATTATTTCCATTTTTTTCCCTTATCCTTTACACACGCACATAAGTAATCATCCAAAAAATTTTTTTTATATATTATGTTCTGGCTGCTGGGGGGGGTGAATTCATAGAATAAATTAAGCTCAGAATATATTTCCTTAATTCGGAAAGTTCAGTCAGTATTTCGAGTTTTTGTTGTTAGGTGTATATCATATTGTAGTTAATTTTGAGGGGTTGAAGAGGGGGTGGTGTTTTTTTTTGTAATGG
Organism: Empis stercorea; assembly: GCA_949752835.1. Lineage (NCBI taxonomy): Eukaryota > Metazoa > Arthropoda > Insecta > Diptera > Empididae > Empis > Empis stercorea. The sequence goes on from OX457087.1 coordinate 4,401,026, forward strand.
AAATGGTAAATAAACTCATACATATATAGATAAATGTTATGTTTTGTGAGTTAATAAGAAGTGATTTAATTAATCGCAATAATTTATATCTTAGAGCATGAAATTTATCTTTTACAAAAATTTTGTTTTTTTTTTTTTTTTTTTGCTGCTTTACTTTTGAAAAATCATATAAATTTTATCCTCATTTCGACTAAATATAATTTATATTAATAAATAATATTATTTTTTTCTGGTATAATTTAAATTAATGATTTTTAAATTTTATAAAAATAAGGAAAATTAGACAAATTATATAAACATTTTTGATAAACAAAATGAACAAACCGATTTACAGACAGAAAATTAAAAAGTTAATTCAAAAAAAACTTTCAATTTATTCTGTTTTTTCTAAATATTTAAAATTTACTTTTTAAATTTACCTAAAAAATTTGATTTTTTGTCCAATATAGCAATTTAACATAATTCACTAAAAAAAATAGCTCTCTGATAAAGGAATCAGCTGAGACGGTTGATTGTATCCGAAATTGGACGTGAAGAGGTGATAAAATTGGCCTCTTTTAACCTATGTTCCATCATCACAGCCTTTTCACGTATGATTGCTAAGAATAATTTCAGGTTCATCGGATGGCACATGGTTCTGTAATCATTACACGAGGATGCATTTACTTTCTTCGGCATAGTGATAAAAGTTGATTTGAGTCACTGCAGCCACTCTTTAGGTTAAAGTTAGTATAATTTTTTTGATCATAAATTCGAAAATTTTGACAATTATTATTTGCTTCATCAGTTTCAATTGGATATACTTGTGGTGAATCGTGAATGCAAAGTATCTTCATCTAAAAGTAATATTTTATGTTCTGTTGGTGTGTTCAAAATTGATTCAAAAATTATTATAATGTAAATGTATGCAAAAATTTTTTCTACTCCTAAAAGTATGTAAAAAAAAATCTTTGCATGTTTAAATTCTATCCTTTCGATCAACATTCAAATATTATGATGCATCGAAAACTTATGATTTTTCACAACAATTAATTTTTTCCTGCAATGAAGATTTTCCTTTTATTTTCTTGGTAAATTAATATCTTGGGGGGAAAACTTTCTTTCATCTCTATAATTATTAACTTATTTGAAATATTTTTATGGCTTCAAAAAAACTTCATTGTTACTTTTTTTTTGCTTAATTTTTTAAATTAACTTTACAAGTTTACTCATTCATATAACTTTCAACAAATAGAATTATTTTAGCTTCTTACGCTTCAAAAAAAATTGGACTTTTTGCAAAAATTATTAAAAAAATATTAATAATTCTTGTAAAAAAATATAAAAATTAAAATAATTTCTTTTAACGATAAACATTATAGAATAAATGCAACTACAATATAAGAAAATTGATTAATTTCCTTTAAGCTCTAAAAATATATACTCTCAATTTATTAAAGAACAAAGTTTCCGTGTGGTTGATTTATTTTTTGTTCTATTTTAAGCTTTTGGGAAATCTCCTAAATAATATTATACTTGAGAAAATTTCTATAACTTATTATATTGCTGGAAGTAATTTAAATTTTTTAAAAATTATGTCCCTTATTTTTAGTTTATAATAGAAAAAAAAAATGTTTTTTTAATTTTCTAACAAAAATTATTCAAGTAAAAATAAATAATTTTTATAATAAAATACTTAAAACTTTTTAGAAGAAGACTCAGACTTAATAATAAAAAAAATTATTTCCACATGAGTAAAACTTTAAAAAAAAAATATTATTATTATTTATTGTTAGTTTTTAAAATATTTTCTTCTTAGTTGAATGACGATGAACTCTTGTACAATTAATATTGGTTTGTTAATATAAGTAAAAAGTATAGTTTCTGATAAGAAAAGTGTATGTCGAAAATAGAATGTGTTGAAATTAAGGTAAGATAAGTCCTATTTTCGACATACGGTATATAATAGGCTTTTTTCCTTTTCGCATAAATAACTTAAAGAAATTCGTTTGATTTTTGAAATCATCAATAAATATTGATAAATTGAGGGCGGAGCTGATATTAAAAATGGCGTTTTAACTCAAAATATTACACAAATATTTAGAGACCTAAGCCAAATAAATTATAATAGTTATTAACACATTTAAATCTACTCTCGAATGTAATTAAGCCAATTTTTCACTCATCTGTATAGCAAAAAGCATATACAAGTATCATCTTTAACCCTATCACGGTTGCAGTCTAGGCAAACACTTAAATTAAATTGAAGTTAAATTGCAAAGAGTAATTGCGCAAATAAATTGTCTAAACAAAGAAAGTTCGTTATCCTTTTCTCTACCATTGACAAAAACTTGAGACTCTCAACAAATTACTTCCCATACCTCCAGAATATTTCACACAAAAATCCAATAATGTTAGTCATTATGGAAAACTATTCGAATGAGCTAAAAACTTACAAATATCCTTCAGTCTACTTTAAAAATATGCTCTACATTAGCTAAGATGAATAATCGCCAGCAAGAGACTGTAAAACAAACCTACATAAGAATTGTGTGGTATTTATACAAAAGCAATTCACAAACACTGAAACTTATCCCTGTATTCTGTATATCAAAAAAAGCACTCATATTAAAATAACCATAAAATATTAAATTTAATTCATAAAAGTTTTTCTCTTTGCATTTCCTTGTCCTTTGATAAAACAACAAAACAACAAAAATTTCTGTCTACATGAATTCCTCCAAACTCTATTTAAATATAAATAAACTGGTATACATATTTAAGTAAATTTTACAATTTGGAAAAACAAGAGATAAATTAAGTTCTTATAAATGGAAAATTATTCATCCAATCACAAAAGCTTTACAGCCAATAATAATAATAATAATAATAATTATTATTATTTATATAACTATATTTAACGTTGTTTCCAATTCATACTATGGAAAGTTAGAATTATATTTTCTTTAATAAGGATAGTACAAGAATGTGTAGGTACAAACCTTCGTTCCCACATATAAATCGTATAGCTGCTATATATGCTATACCAAAGCCAGTAATTATTTTTCGCTTGACCAAATTTCTATGTTTTACAAATTTGTTGATATCTTTTTCGGTAATTAAGTTTTCTTTTCGTATATACTATAAATAAGGATATATTTTCTTAAATAATAATAATAATAATAAACTGGGAGTTTAATAAAATGCTTTAAGGTTTAAGCAAAACCATAAATTTTTAATATGTATAATATATATACAGACATAGACATACAGGACACAAAATTTTGTTGGTTTTTTTGTTGTATTCAAAGGGAATAAATAATCCTTTACTGTTTCTTTCATTGAAATATACCATATTTTTGTCCTATATACATACCATAAAAAATATATACCATAATTTTTCACTTTAACACATTGATAGACGATTTTGTACAAAAAATAAACTAAAATTATATTTTTATAAAATAATTTAAATACTTGTACAAAATTTTGAATAAAGGTTCAACCATACCAGGTTTATGCAAACCTATGAAATTTTTCAAAATTAAATCAATTATTTTGTACATACACTGTTATTGTCATTCTATGGTTGTCATTATAATCATCTGACATATCAAAAATGGTTCCAAACATCTGACATATCAAAGATGGTTCCAATCATCTGACATATCAAAAATTGTTCCAATCATCTGACATATCAAAGATGGTTCCAATCATCTGACATATCAAAGATGGTTCCAACCATCTGACATATCAAAGATGGTTCCAATCATCTGACATATCAAAGATGGTTCCAATCATCTGACATATCAAAGATGGTTCCAATCATCTGACATATATTTCAATTATTGTAAGATAAAAAATATTTTTTTTTGTCAAATTTCGGTATGCAAATGCGGAAAAATTATTTCACTTAGTTAAATTTAATAATCAAAATCATATCACGAAACAGAGGGCAAAACGTTATTATTTAAATTTACGATTTATACATAAATGATCGTATAATGCTGCATTGAGTTTGCATCAGCATATATGCCTATTTATGGTTAAGCCTTAAGAAATACAAAAATGTTTCTTTAAAATTTTGTTATACGAGTATTGATTTTACACAGTTGCACTATACATTTTTGGGTAGTCAGACAGGTGTTTATTCAAGTGTAAATATAAAATATATAAGATATATAACTATATGGAAATTTTTTTGTTTGAAAGATTTTCTTGAAAACTTCTTGTTTTATAGTATAAAACTTAAGGCATATTAATTTTCTATCTTTCCCAAGAGGAAGAAAATTTATTTCTATACATCCTTATATATTTGTTATATATATATAGATAGAAATGTTAAAAATATATGTTAGCTTAAAGGGTTTCTATGAGTGCTTTATAAATTTAGAAAATTGTTGCTAATGCATATAACCAAATATAGTTTTTGCTTTACGTTTTTTGCACTTGACTTTAGTATTTAAGCTAATCAATTTTATATATTGTACCTTTAGTCATTTATTCAGGCGTTAAAATCAACAAATTTTGTTGAAAAGTTTTTTTTTCTTTGTACATATATAATGTACATATACATATACATAACAAGATAATAAACTTTTCTTCTTCGGCAAAATAGAATTTAATTTTTTGTTTAAATTAATTATCTGTGCACATTTATTAGGTTTGAAATTATTATATGTACTTATATTATTTTGGGAAAATAGATTATTTTTTAATTATTTGGAAAAGCTGATAAATAATTTCTAAACTTATATATTGGAGATTTATTAATATAAGTTTTGCAAATTGGTATTATCTCAGATTATCTTTGAAATTATTGAATTATTATGATTTATAATTAATGAATTATTACGGAATTTCTTTTTAAAGGATAAAATTATAGTAAATGATTGCTCAACTATAATGTTAAAATAGTAATTAATTAATTATAAATGATATTTTGTACTTTAGAATATAATTGGAGGAAACTCGACTATTAAGTATGATAATTCGACAAAATTGGAAATTTATTTATAATAAGAATTATCATGAACATTTTCCAGAAAATTAGTAACTAATTAATGTACTAAGTATAAGTATAAAATACTTATTTATTGAATGAAAATGTTTCTATAAATTTTTGTCAAATTGTCGATTTTTTATTAGTGTGTCAAATTGAAACAAAAATGTCATCAACAAACTTAAATATACTTGTCAATTAAATTGTCGTATATTGTTCGTTTGAAATGTCACAATCGCCAATATTTTCTTATATTCTTGTCAACATATAAATTCAATTTCATTTCACAAAACAAAAAACTGGAAAATTTCTTCAAATTTTTTTTTAATATTCAACTCACACAAAAATACAATATTTTTTTTATTTCTGAGATTTTAACAAGATTTTCAAGCAATAAAAATCATTTATTATACAAACAAACAAAAAAAATTGCCAACAAAAAAAAATCATGTGTCCCCAATTTTCTATAATATCTGTTATATACTATCATCACAATTTTTCCTCTTTAAATATCCTTAAAAACTTATATCCTTCCACTTTTTGGTTATTTAGTTTTTAAAAAAAAAATTTCGTCTATACACTAAAAAAATATTTTAACAAAGAAAATATCCTTTTCATAGTTTCTTTCTGGTATAAAAGACACAGTGACACAAAAAATTCCTTATTTTTCTAATATTTTAACTTTTGGCTATTTTTGTATTTTGAGTTAGTTTCAAAAAAAATATTTTAAAATTCAAATCACAAACTGAAATTGTTTTTTATCATTTTTTCTTTCTTACTCTTTTTCACTATAATTATATATCGTCCTTTTATAATAATGTTATTATATATTTTTTTCTATTTTTTTTTCAATGTCCTTTTTCTAAAAAATATAAAGACACATTACTGTTAATGAATTTTCTAAATATTTACACAAAAAAAAAATCCTTTTGATGAAATTTTTGACTGTTTTGTTTTTATAATAAATAAATGAGAAAAAAAAAACTGTTTTTATAATAAAAAATATTAAATAAAAAGGATATTCTAGTATAATAACATGAAAAATATATGATTTTATCCTTATTTTAGATACAAAATGCATTTTTCAATATTTTTCTCTTTTGTTTTGTTTATCATTTCATCATTTTACACACTGACACAAAAAACACCGCACAAAAATCTTAATAATTTCAAGGATATATTATCAAGGAAGTATGTATATTGATATTTTGGAATTTTATCAAAAAATATAAATAAATAATAAGTATACAAGGATATTTTAATGTAGTATCATTTTTCAATCCGGAGAAATGTCTGTCTATATAAAATGAATAATAAACAATTTTTTTTTTCTTCTGTATATTTATTTATAATTTATATAAGTATTATTTTTTTTTTGTTGTAATATTGAAAAGGATATCATTTATGTACGTGTATGTTTTTACAATTATTCATAGTCTGGGCGAGTGTATCAATAGTAGAAGCAAATTCACAAAAAAATTAAAATCAAATAAAAAAGAAAATATTTTCATTTTTCCTTTTTGTTAAAAAAAAAACTGGAGTTTATTTTTCTATTTTCTATTCAAGAATTTTCTTTATTGGAAAATGTAATAAGTAATTTTTTATTATATATATAAATTTCATTATTATTATTGTGTATTATTTAAGAGAAGGAAGGAAAAGTGCTAATAAATCAAGTTAATGATTGTAGATATAATGTACATAGACAGTAGTATAGTAATAGTAGTAACAGTAGTTAGTTTGGTCGAGATTTCGTATATATAATTAAAATTTTCTGTTGAAGTAGAAAAAACGAAAAATAAATAAATAAAATAAATTTTTTTATTTATTGATTAATTTTCGAGTATAGTTGGAGGATTTTAATTATGGAATATGTACATTATTATTTATTGAAGATGTTCTGAAGCTTTTTGTATATAGAGATGTTATTTTGATAGATCTAATGTCGGATTTAATTTGCTAAGTAATAGTACATATAAATGAATTTTACGATATTATTATGAAAAATTGTATTAAATTTTTGTATTATATAAAGTGGATAGTCCAATTCCTTACAAAGATTTTGTAAAAGAAGAAAATTTCGTCCTGATTTAAAACTTTCGCGTTTCAATTCAGTTTAATAATATTTTAATAATATATTGACATTAATAATCGCAGGTGGCGTTTTAAATATAGTAAAATTATATAGTAAAAGTTTAATTTGTCTGATATGCCAAATATGTGATTCACTTTTGCCATATTGAACTTTAGCTTATTTAATATATTGAAACGAAGCTAAAGATTAGCTCAATTATTTTTACTTCTCATATATTAAGTAAGATTAATTTCTTTCCACTCTTTTTATGTAATTGTCTGAAGATTTTGAATACCTAGAGAGGAAATATTGTTGTAATGCAGATATGTTATTCAATTATCAATTTTTTTTCATCTGAAATTTATAAGCGATGAAAAGCTCTGATCAAATAGTGTTTGTATCCAGTTTTTTTTTCGGGTTTACAGAAGTTAATCCACTAAAAACATAATTTATATTGCTGCTTACTTAGTTTAATTGCATAATAAGTTCAAGAAAAATTCTAAGTAGCTATGTAACTCTATTTTTGATAAATTGAAATTCCAAAGGTAAAAATTATTATAAAAGTTTAATTAGATTTTATTTTTATGCATAGTCCATACAAATAATAGAAAAATACAAATATCTAATATCATATAGGTAAGAGTGGATCTAAAAATCGTATAGTAGACTTAAAAATATAGCGTCCATACCTCTTTGATTAAAGAGCATTAAATTTCTCGAATATACAATAATTTTAACAATTTTCTATTAAATGTATACAAATTATATCTATATAATACTACAATTTATTATTTTTATTTCCCAAACTCTTTAAAAGGATATTTTCTTTATCTCCTATTTAAATTAGTTAATGGTCTTCATTCTTGTTATACAAAAAATCAGATTTATAGAAAAATATAACAAATAGTCTTCTCTATATACGTACAAATATTTTTAATATCAAGAAATTTCTCTTATTCGTCCTTATATTGTAACATACTAGACACACACAATAGCTAAGGATATACAACAAAAATATACATTTAATTTTTTTTGAACTAATAGCAAAGTTACGAAAATTTGACATTTATTATTAGATTAAATAAATAAAATTACAACGAAAAGGACGCCAAAAAATTACAATTTTTTTTTTTCTCGCAAATAATTTTATCTGATATATTTCATGTCCTTGTTATTTTCCTTTCTGTTTTTTTTTTTTTTGGTTTCCTCTTATTTTACTTAATATTTCTATAGTTAATTTTACTTTCTTCAAAAAAAAGTAGAAGAAGAAGAAGAAGCAAACTTTTAGATAACATTAATCTTACCATTATATTATTATTATTATTTTTTTGTGTATTTTTCTTGATGGTTTTTGTTCGTATACAGTTGAAGTCTTCTGATGGTGTATCCTTAATGAAATTAGCCATAACAAAAATAAAAATTAAATATACTTAAAGATGAGAATCGACACACATTTTTCTTTTATTAATAATTTTTTGTTTTTTACAATTTTTTTTAAATGTAATTTTACTTATTTTTTTTTGGGTAAGAAAAATAGTTACTATGGTAAGAGATTTTATTAATTTTAGATAATAAAATGTCAACAAAATTATTTAATAATTTAAAAAGGAATCTATATAAGGTTAAATTTTGGTATACATAGGTGGGGTATGTAATATCGTATAATGGTTCCCATCTACCGGCTACCATAGAGAGGTGAATAGAAGTAAAATGGATTTTATACCATAATCTAAATAAAATTTCGAAGTTATTAATTTAAAATGGTTTTCTTTTTTTGTTAATATACACAAGAGACAAATAATATTATTTATTAGATTTTCTAATTTTTTTTATTAAAATGATGTCCTGTCAGGAAAATATTTTTTTTTTAATATTTAATTAATATTATAATGTAGAAAAAAGTGAATTTTTTTTTCTGAATTTTGTATTTTCTGATGATAAATGGCAAACAGAATGGTTTATATTTAACACTTTTGATTGTCGTAATGTTGAAACGATCATTTGTATTGGTTTTGGTAATTTAATATCTTAGGAATGTGTGTCTAAACTCTAATAAGTTATGCCATAACGCAGTGAGATGCTAAAAAATTCCTAGAAGTTAAAATCTTCTGATGTATTCTAAGACAAAGTTCTATTAAGGTCAAAAGATTAGTTAGAAAAAGTAAATTTTTTGATGTTTTCTTAAAAATATTACTGTACAATTAATGATACTACCCGAGTACACCAAACTGATGATCACTACACTCTCATTTTTATTTACTGACAGGTCAGGTTGTATCTGCCAAATATAATTGACTTACTTCCCATTTTATTTTTGAGCTTCCTTGTGACTAGAATTTCTTGTACTGACTATTATGGATTGAACACGGCGGCTGGCCGTGCAGTTTTCATCGGGGCTTGGAAACTATATATAGCAGGCTCTAATTTTTCTTATAGCCAGTAAAAGTGAATTAAAACAAATGAAATAGCCGCTTATCATTGTAATCGCAGTATATATGAAATTTATACTTTCCACAAATATATTTCATTTTCCATTTTTCAGCGATAGCGACGAAACCATTCTGCTCGGTCTATTAGCCTAAAATAAAAATTAAATATAAATTTTCCACTAGAGAAAGTTTCATGATTTTTTTTATATATAAATAAATAGAACTTTTTTTTTCTTTTGCTATTGTTATAAAATAGGAATGAGAAGATAATGATTAAAATATGATGAATGATTAGAAAAATCTCTTGAAACTTAAAGGAAGAGAAATAAATTATATATATGTTAAGAAAAGATGGATAATGTACAAGGATATTTAGTTATTAGTGATAAGGGAATAATTATATTAAAAATCTTAAGACCGAAACAAGAAGAATTTAATTTTTTTTTTTTAATATATAAAAAATTAAACTTTTATGTTTACTTAATGATCGTAAAATTTTAATTAAATTATGGGCCATTTTATAATGGGATTTTTTATTTATGCAAAAATTTAAATTTAAAATAAAGTTGCGTGACATAATTTTTTTCCAAATTTTGAAAATAAAAATGAATCTAATAAATATATTTTAACTCATTCCAAGAAAATTTTTATTAATTTGAAATCGATTTGTATACTTCCAAAACGAATAATTTTTTTTAAATTAAAGCCCAATCATAGGGGGGCGACCCTTTATAGCACTAATTTTAGCACTGCTTAGGCTTTGGAAATAGAGAGGAAGTGGGTTTAACAGGATATAGGGTTCGAAAGGAGATAGGAGTTAACAACATTTTTGAATAACTGGTAAGTCATATTCATGTGGAACTAAATTTGATGGCAGCTGATTCCATAGTCTTGATGTACGTCGTAAAAAGGCATTCATTAATCTTGATATATGCGACACGAAGGCAGTTCAAGATGGAATTGATGAGACTAACTGGCCGACCGTGTGCCTCTTTTGGAAAGTTTTTTTTGGTATGGCATAATGTTTTTGATTTCATCCGAAATTAAGAAATTTGCAATGAATTATGTATTATGTATTATGCCGCCATCAATAATATGTGTTCATTTAATTTGGAGGATGTTTTTTAGGTACACTAAGTGCACTAAGTAGTGCAATGAATCATTTTAATTTGACTATATTTTAAATATGGTATACAGCAATTTAAAATGTAAGACGGCGGAAAATTCTTGTATTCGAGTCCAATGTTGCAATAAATAATTACGATAATATATTATATCCATCATATATTTTATAGTGATTTTTTTCCTTTTCCCGTATATCTACTTTCCGTTGTTGCGTTATGGCGATTATTATTTTTCATTTCATACGAAATCGGAATGAATCTTCAGTATTGTGTCCTTTCTTCAGTAGTCTTCAATAGTGGAGAAAGGACACAATACTGAAAATTCTTCAGTATTGTGTCCTTAATTATTTATCATAAAAAAATCTTTCTAAATTTCATAATTCCACAATTATTTACTAATCTTTCAATTGACTATACAAAAATAAATATTTAAATCATAATCATAAATCATAATTATGTACTCGTATATATCATTAAAATATTATACTCTGAAAACATGACCTTGACTGTTTTTTTATTAATAACATCAACATGGTATTTATTTATACTTTCTACCGGAACATTTTAATTATAATTTATCTTATAAATTAAATACATAATAAAAATTATATTAATTTGAATTTTTTATTAATAAAATTTTGAGATTTTAAATTGAAAAATGAAAAAAAAACAAACGATTAAATTTGTGAAATGTGTTGCAAATTAAGTTGTATAAAAATATTTTTTTTACTATAATTCAAAAATAAATACATAAATAAAAAAACACACGTAAAAATTTCCTTATCGGAAGCAAAACTATATTTCCACAACATTTATTCCAATAAAAAAAAACCAAATGATAAATGGAATAAAAAAAGGTTTACTTTTGCTTTTGAAAACTATTTATAATATTACATCAAAAATAAACTTTCTCTTTATTAATATTTCAATGCTAACAACTTCATCTACAAGTTTTTGTTTTACAAAAAAACGACTTTATAATAATAATTATTATAGACTTTGTGTAGCAGCTCATCGGATACGGTCACAAAGAAAATTTTATACTTATACATAAATATTTTCATAATTTCATTGAACTGGAAATTCAAGATGTTATTAAATTAATAGAGAAGAAAATAATCATATCATTTTTTTTTTAATGTTTTTCTTTTAAAAGGGGGGAAGTTGTTAGGTAGATAGATAAAATTTAATATTTAAAATGTATTTAATAGTTTTACCAAAAGATAAATAAAAGCAATTTTAACTTTTAAATATGGTCATAAAATTATTGATATCCATATTTAAATATAGATAATGATATTACGGATAATATTAATAATATTTAATATAATTTTATATTTTGTTACTTAATTTAATATTTCCACGTTTTAATTTCATATTTTATAGTTTTGACAGTGGGAAAAAAAAGAGTTTTTAAAAAGAGTTCAATAAACTGAAATCTTTAATAATATAGAATTTATGAATTTGGAATGGAAATTTAATTTAATTTTCAAATTTATATTTTTTGAAATTTTTTGAAAGAAAATAATAATTCTAAAAGGATTTTTTAATAAATGATTTCCTACAATCTTACATTTTATTTTTAAGTCAATTTGTTTTTAATGCCAAGTTGCAGATAGGCTCAAAATTATTCTCAAATGGGAGACGAGACGAGTGATATTTTCAATTAATGCGAATTTTTCAACGATTGCGATTTTTTTTTTGTACAGAACAGGATCTATTAATCATTTGAACTTTTCCAAAATAAATTTACGGATTGTATAGTTCAGGACTCGAAATAGTACAATTTAAGAGGCTAAAAAGTTTCTTTAGAATTGTAATTACCCAAATTATATATGAAGGGTTGAGTGTCATAGGTGACTAAGCCATTTTGTGTAAATTACGAATTATTTTGGTTCCGCATATATGTGTATATATACCACAATTTTCAATTTAAAACTCCTATGTGTAAATATTTAGTATATTTAGTATTACATAGTATGTTGCACATTTTACAAAAACGCATTCATGTAATGTCAATTTATCTAAACGAAATTTTTGTGAATTAGAGGCACCTATGGCACTCAACCCTTCATATAAAATTTAAAATACTAAGTTGCAAAAGGTTTTGAAAAATCTGTAAATTCCTCTCCCGATTTCTATATTATTATTACTTAATTTTTATTATACCAATATTGCAGTTAATTGCCACGGTGGATGACATTGAGAAATTAACAGAAATTTATAGCAAAATATAGATGACAATTTGGAATATATGTATTATAGGAAAGTATAGTAATGAACTAATTTTGATTTACCCGTGTATTATATCTAGTATGACTCCTATTCTTTTACTATGTAAATCTATGTAAATCGTGATTGCCAGAGAGGCCTAGTATATCGTCTTTAATCTTTTCATTATGCCAGGGTGTTAGTAAAACGATGATGATAAGGCTCTAATTGTAGTATCCTGACAAATAAGTCTGGGAATTTGATAATTCGTTCATTTTTTATAACAACCAGCAAAACTGATAAAAATTTAATAATCTTAAACCAATTATTATATTATTATTTTAATATTTACTAATAGTAAAATACAATAAATTCTTTAACTATTAAATGATAAATAAATAAGAATTTTGTAATAAAATAGACCACCATTTAAAACCACACAAGTCACTATAATAGTCTTCAGTATAATCCCATCAAATATTATTAACTCCTTCATAAAATAAAGTAAAAGTAAAACTAAATTTTCATATACTCGCACTCGTACACATAAAAATAGATTGAATTTATTATGAAAATAATTTCTTTTCTAGACTTTTATAATCATCAAATAAAAAATTTTCTTTTAAACTTTTCACCCTCCAAAAAAAAAAAAATTAAGAAGAAAAATTCAATATTTTATTTGACAAAGTTTTATCTTTTGATAAATCTTAAATTTCGTTGGACATTAAAAATATCGAGAGAAAAATTTTAAACACAATTTCATTTATTTTTTTCCCTGAGGTGTCAAAACTTTTTTCAAACTAGTTTCATAGACTACCAAAAAAAAAGGCTTCCCAACTTCGACAAATTCATTTACGTTGTCGAAAGTATCCAATTCAATTTACTTTCGGATAATGAAAATATCCGCACCACGTTCAAGTTTTTTTTACCAAAAAAAACTTTATTTTCTTCTTATTATTATTATTTAAGAAGCAGAAAAGTTTGTCTATTTAATTTTCTTGGTTTTTTTTTTTTTTCAATATTTTTTCATACTTAATAATTTTTTTTTTGTTTTGTTGTTTAACTTTTCCTTAAACTTTATTTTCTTGTTTTATTTATTTTTCAATGATCATGATGATGATTATGAGCTGGTTGTCAAAGTGACATCGATTAATTTTCACTTAATGGACAACAGAGAATGGTGTATTGAATGAAGAAAACTTTTAGTTTTATATATAGTTTATATGTATTACAAGAAATATTCGTCTTCGACGTCGTTTGGTATCATAATTTTTTTTATATAATTTTCATCGAATAATTGTCGTAATAACGTATTCAATTATAATTTTAATTAGTCGTTTAACTTGTTCTGGTTAACCAGATTTTGTCGTTATTATGAAAAATTGATAAATTTTTTTAAAGGTTATTTTTTTAATTTAAAATTGTAGTTTAATTGGTATATGAAATGTTGATTGAAATACATTGTGTAATATTATAGACAGAAATGTTAATTTTTTTAATTTAGTTTTATTATTTTATGTTTCATTTTTCGTGGAAATTTATGAAAATTGTTTGATTCGTATGTGGTATAATTTAATTTCAATATTCAAATAAGTATACTTAACTAATTTTTGTAATTGCACTTGTTGTGTGGTATATAGACAAAAGAGTTACTCACTCAGTAGCCGTAATAAGCAGTACTCCTCTCAGTAGCTGTTTTTACCTCCCATTAGCCAGGAACTTTAGCTATCTAAATGCAAGTTTGCTTTACGAAGACTTTACTTTAGTTTTTCGTATATTTTCTCTATACGCTAAAGGGTCACGAGGAGTGTAAACTGGTGTAAATTGTTCTTTTTCGTCACATTTACATTGTTAGTTAGCTTAGGGAGTATATGAAATTTAATTGGCTGCAAACAAGGGCTTTGATGTACGTAAATGTTCTATCCAGGGGATAGATCAGTCTATCATAGCATGGTTGGTAAGAGTGGCGAGCCCCCCAACCCTGGTCAGGCAGGAGACTCCAATAAGCGCTTTAGCGCCGTTTTGGTACCACTGAAACTCGTGAACCCCGTGGCTTTGATATATGGCTAGCTGAGGTTAGTTAAATAAAACCAACCTGTGGCATTCAGGAAGTAAACCATATCAGTGGCCCACTTGGCGGCCAGGTCGTTGAGGTTGTTTAGGTGGTGATAACCAAGACAACAGTATCTGGCCCTGGCCAGCACTGGATACTTTTGCAGATGAAGAGTGCTTTTGTCTGATTTTTGCTTGGGTCAAGACATCTACTGCAGCATTTGAGGGTGTATAGAATATACTATCATATAACATATTCTTAAATTACTTCTCATATCATAAATTTAACAAAATTAATTTTTTACACTATTTAAATCTTTGTTTCTTTAAAATTTATTCTATAAGTCAATTATTTTCCCATTCAACTTTTACCATGATAAAGTTTAGTGTCTAAAAAAAATCACAAGATCATTTATATTTCTTATTAACTTGATTTTCATATCACAAAAAAAAATTCTTAAAGTTTTTAATAAAAAAATTTTGATTTTTCCATAACAAAAAAAAATATTTTCTATTTTTCCAAAATATTTTCTTTACAAATTAAATTCTTCAATTAAAGTTTATAAAAAAAAATTCCTAAGCATCATACCATTATTATTTGTTATTTAGATTATAAAATGTTGTGTAAAAGCTATAAAAGGAGAAGCGTTTTTCATTTTTCTTGAAAAAAAAAAGTGATTTCAGATTTATTATTCTATACCACCCCCCACCCTTACAAAAAAATTCTTATTCAAAATATAAAATTTTTCCTTTTATATATAGTAAAGTATATCCTCTTTTGGTTCGGGGGGGTATGATGGGTGGTTAATTTTTAATAGAATAATTTTTCATGGTTTTTTTGTTTACTTCAATAGATCAAAATTTCATCGCACTTAATTTTTCATGTTTTATCACACAAAGTAAAAAATATATATATATATAAAAATTATGTTGAGAAAGAATTTTTCAATGTTTTGTTAAACAAAAACATAAATTGCTGATGTGTTGTAAAAGTTTATTTATTTTTTTTTAAGTAAACGCGATAATTTTATAATACTTACAAGCAGCAGCATAACCTTTTTCGCTATTTAGGCGCTTATATATACTTCTTACCATTATTATTCGTTCACCAGAAACGATTTTATAATACTTAAAGATATGGGCACAAAGTCAACTTGATTATTTAAATATGATTTATTAAAGAAGCGTTTAAAATATTTTGAAAAATAAAATTATTATTTATATTTGGTAAAATTGTAATAAATTATTATTGTATATTTAATAAATAATGAATTGGACAGAAAATTTGAATGGGTGTAGTGCGGGACTTGTATAAGAATATAATTGAAGAGGGGCCAATAATTTATAACCAAAATTAATGTTTTTTTTATTCGAATTTTTTTTTTAAATATTATTTTTTGTGTTTTATAAATTGTTTGAAAATGTAAATGATATAGAATATCATTAAAAGTGCTTTAGTTGAATTTGGCAATTTAGGTCTAATAATTTTGTTAATTAATGTCACACCATTTCGAACCACAATCACTTACAGAAAAATGTAAATTTCTCAAGTGGAGAACATACCGAGATTACCGACACTTATTTCAAGTTATCAAACCAATGATTATTATTTATAGCATGATTCTATGCATGATTCTTAGGAGACTTGATAAGTCCCTTTATGCATTATTCGGATTCAATCTGAAACCAAAAGGAATCCGTTCTGAATCTGAATTTTTCATATAAAAACACAATATACTCACTAAGCATATCCGTACAGAAACAATAAAAAAAACTCATGAGTTCAGAAATTTGTCTAATGCAAGTATTCCGAATGGATTTCAAACGGAATCCGAAAATAGAATCCGAAATGAAGTTGCCCATATAAATTAGACTTCATTTTTGAATCCATTCGGAATCCGATTGCTTAAAGGATAATCAAGATTATATGTCAAATAACAATTTTCAATATTCAATTTTCTTTATCATCATCTAAGAGATTTACTATTTTGAGACCAATAATCTTTCTAGCCTCCAGTTAATTAGACCAAAAACATTACAAATCTATCCTTGTTATAACTTTTCCCCTTTTTTTTGTCATGAAGTATCAAATATCAGTTTTCAATATGCCTCAAAAAGTTTTCCAGAAAAATAGTCCAAAAATTTAAATAAAATATATTTTTTTTTAATAAATTATTTATTTACTTATTTATTTTTATCATTACAGATTGGAAGCCTTAAGGATTACTATTTGTTTCATCATCGTCATGTATCAAAACGTTCACTAAGTCAAAGTGATTCACACCATAGCGCCTTAAACTCTGAACCAGAGGTAAAAAATTCAATTTATTTCAAATTAATTTCATATTATTTTCATCATCATAATTTTCCATCTAAATATTTTTTTTTTCCTTTTGGTTAAATATTCAATTTTTTTTTTATATATTTCGTACTATAAAACAATCATCACCTTCGATTCTTTGGATTGTGGGGCAGATACGAAAATGAAACCATTTTACCTCCATATATATTTAATAACAAAAACACTCCCCTTGGTTTTTCTTACATTTTTGGTTTAATATATTAACGAAACCACAAACGAAATTATAAAATCCATAGAACAATTTAGAATCTTTAAAAAGTTTTTTTTTATGTTCAATTCCTTATTTTCTTCTCTATAAAAGTTCACTAGGATAACAGAGAAATTTGGTTTAGTTTATACTTTTTTTTTGTTATTTACGTGTTCGTTTTTTTTCTTCTTCTTCTTGGTGTTAAGTAGGGGGAGGATTCTTTATTTTTCCAGCCGAGGGCTCTTTAATCCATTTAACCAATGTTCCATGAACAAAACGACGACGACAACGTTACTTAAAAAATGAAAATAAAATATAAAACTTTTCCCATGAAAAACGAGAAAATTATATTCCAAATTTTTTTTTGAGTCGTCCGTTCCTAGAGTGTTCTGTGTTTGTCGTCGACGAGGAGGAGGAGGAGGAGGTTTTTTTTTATTCATTTATAAATTTCAAGAAGAAAAATCTCGGTTGAAGGAAAAAAGACATTTCCTTTTTTTATGATGAGTTTAATGAGTTTCTTATAATATTTCTTTAAGAGTTAAGCTCTGGGTCCGACTGACTGCATCTTTCGATTAAGACGGAAATATATTTTTTTTTTCGTTTGAAGTTTTATGAAGCAAAATGAACACAAAAAGCAATAGAAGAGTTTTTCCAATTTTTTTTTTATTGTACTTACTTTGTAAGTAAATTTTCTTTATCAAAGTTTGCGCTTTAAATATATAAAGGAGAAAATAAAAGGATAAAAAAAATAAAAAATTTTAATCCAAATTTTTTGTATGTGTGAAAAGATGACAGAGAAAAAAATTATGATTTTCAAATTACCATAATTATTAGTTTTTCTTAGAGAGAAAGAAAATATGAGATTTGGGAAAAAACAGATTTTTCAGATTTTTTTTCTTGTCCTCCTAATCCAATTTTGATAGTTTCAAAACAAAATTTTTTTAGTCAGAAAAGTTTTTAATCCACCAGAAAAAACGTAAATTTTAAATTTCTTATTAATAAATTCAGGGAAAAATTTTTTTTAAATGTAATTTTATAACATAAATTATGAAATGTGACAAAAATTTCAATCTTTGTAGTATAATTAAAATTGAATTTAAATTTTAAGTGGATTGGTAATTATTATAAAATCATGATTAAAGGATTTTGAAATTTTGTATGGATTATAGTAGGTTCATACTAATTTTGAAAAATGAAAACTTTAACCCTTTCGGACCTATTGGGACATATGTGTCCCACTAAATTTTCACGACAAACTAATAGGTAAAATTTTTACTTTAAATTGGTCAAATATTTCCCATTTCGTTATTTAGAAGTTTTTAAGAACAGTTATTAAAAAAATATATATTGCGCATTACCATAACACTTGTCGTTTAGTGATGTGCAAGGAGCATTGCTATCAATTTATTAAGATTCTCTTTAGAAAAAGTTAAAATTAATTTCTCGTACCGCAAGGGTTAATAGAGTCGTAAAATTCTTAAAATGCGGATACGAAAGTAAAAATATGAGTAATGAATGAGTATCAAACACAGAGAGAGAGTATCGCAATAACTCCACGAAAATGAAAAATAAGTAAAATTTTCCAAATTTTGAGTTATTTTACCACTAAGGAAATGAGTTAATTCCACTTTTTTTTGAAATTTCACACTACTTCGAATTCTCCTTAAAATCCTGATTCAGAATTTTAAAATTTCATAAATTCTAAATATAATTTAAAATATTTCCCCATAAAAATTTAAATCTTTCTTTAAGAGAATTTAAATTATACAATAATTTTTAACTAACCACAAATTAAAATTTCTTTTAAAAAAAACTTTGGTTATTAAATCATTAAATTTATAAATTTTATAAATCCCATTAAAGATTATTTTCATTTTTTGTTGTTTTTGTTGTTGTAATTTAATTAATCAAATTTTACAAACTCAATTAAATATAACAAAAAAAAGTTTTAATATTATTTTTCTACTTAAATTCTTTATTTAACATAAAAACTTAATTCGAAATTTATTTGTGTCCTTAATATAAAAAAAAAAAAACTTGATTTAAAATTAACAAATCACTTGGGGACATAAATACGTACAAGGATTTCGTTATTTAAAGATTTTTTTTTGTATCCAAACAAAAAAAAAAGGTAACCAAGATCGTTTACCTTAATTCTTTGGTATACACAGGACCTTCCTTAAAAACATAATGCGCTTAATAAATTATTTAAAAATAAAAGTTTTTCGTCCTTGTGGGAATTAATAAAGGTCACAATCATTTTTTGTGTTTGTTGGGTAAAAAAATTTTATTTTTAATTATAATGACTTTAAAAAAAGGCAAAAAAAAAAAATTGTAACAAAATCTAATTTTAATTTATACAAAAAATATTTTGTTATAGTAAGTAACGTCAAAAATATGATTTATTGTAAGAAAATATGAATGTAATTACAGACTTTTTCATAAAAATCGAATATACCACGGCGTATTTATTAAGCTGCGCAGGATATGAAGTAACTATGTGTACTATCTTCAACGGATTGGGGTATTTTCCTTATTTTGTGCTATCGAAGGTTCACTATTACTCTGAGTAAAGACAAGCTGCTCCATTAATATTTGTATTTGGAAATTTGATAGTATAAAATTCCAAATTTAAAATTATCATCTTAAATTTAATTATTAATTCTTTAATAAAAAAAACATATACCAAAAATGTCAAATTTCATTATCAATTTATTCTCTTTCTTCAATTAAGTAAAAAAAAAGCTGAACTAAAAATCTAATAATTTTTTTGGGATAACCAAATATCATTTAATTTGAATAACTGGGCAAATCTGTTTTCGAACCGTGAAGGTTGCAGTTATTGACGTTTATAACAAAATGGAAACAGCTCAAATATTTTGATACCATAAATTAGATACCAGCCAAAATTACACTTACATCAAATTACGTAGAATAATTGACGTAAATTGTTTAAATTAAAACTAAATATATATCAAAATTGTATTTCCATTTTCAATGAGCAAAGCAAATATATCAATTATGATCTAATAATATAAGGTACGCTGGATATAATTTGACACTCGGCAATTTCTTCTTAATGACGTAGATTTGCTTTGTAGAAGTTTTAAAGATATTTTAGTTGGCTGTGCTTTTATTTAATTTATTATATTTGGTGTCTTTCTTATTTAAATCTGTAGATCAACTAGATTCTTTCAAATCTGAAATCAAATTAATCTGACTTATAAAATAAGAAACAGTGAGATTTTTCAGATAAAAAATGCACCAATGTTTGCCGGGAAGAATACAAATCTTTGCAGGCATGTCTGGGATTCTCAAATTGATTGATCTGAGTCAAAATTAGGAAACAGTTCTAGATTTATTAGATCGATCTGAGCACAAGTACGAAACACTGCATTAATTTCATATAAAATTTCTTACCGATGACGTCACATATTTCATTGATAGAAAGTATCAAGCAGACCATCATGAATATCAATGATTAAAGGACATTTTCTTATTTATTTTTTCTGTAAACTAAAATTCATTTTTCTCTAAAATTCATTTTTCTGTCATCACAAAATGAGAATAAAATAATTTTTTTTTGGAAAAAAAAAAATAAAAACAATTTTTTCATTATGCATCTCTTAACAAAATTAATGTATCCTTACATAATATAATAGATATCCTTATAACATTTTTTATTAAAGAAAAAAATGTTCTTCCATTTGAAATATTACAATGTCATTTTATTATAATAAATTTTAAAGAAAAATTCTCTCTAGTTTTTTCACATAACAAAAGAAAAGTATTGTGACCTTTAGTCTGTGAAATCTCCATGAAATATTCATCTCTGTATAAATAAATGTATATATACCATAATCTATCCTTGTACAATTTTGTTGCATCATTTATTCCAAAACATTTTTTCTTTCAATTTATCGGAATCATTAGATCTCTGAACAACAACGAAATAAAAAGAAGAAGACAAAAATTATCCGCACACAGAAGAAAAAAAATGAAACGAAAAATTGATTATATATTTTAGTATAAAATGTCCTGAAATAGAGGAAGAGGTCCTTTAAAATGAAGCAATATAAACTATTATAAATTTTATTTTGTATGCAATTTTTGTTGTTCACTTTTTGCAAAATTCAAGTATAAATTACATGAAAGATTTCATATCCTTTTTGTATATAATGTAACAGGTTTTTTTTTGTCAATTATTGCTACTTTTGAAAAGACTACGAGTAATGAGTTCCATTTTTGTATTTGTGCCTCAAATCCTCAATGATTTTTTGGTTATAAAAAAAAATCGTTTTATTCATTTGCGCAAAATGAACAAAAAATTGACTTTTTCCAAGGATAGTCGTTATATATCATAGCGATAGAAAAATGTTTAATTGATTTATAATGTAAATATCTTTTTTGTCCTTGAAAGGAAAATGATAAAATGAAGATGAACTAATCTTTTGTTTTCATCAGTTTTGGAGTTTTCCAGAAATTAGCAAATTCTTTTACAAGTTATCATTAGTTTCGGTTTTGTCTAACCATAACATCCTTGAGATTAACAAAAAAATAATTAACCCCAAATGAAGCAACACAAATAATAATTTCAGTGGGTCTGAAGCATTGCTTAGTCAATTTGCAAATCAAATACTTTTTCTCATATATAGTTGCAAAGATAACTAAATGAGTCCTTAAACTGCAAGCCCAGTAACTAAATGAGTCCTTAAACTGCAAACCAAGTTACTAAATGAGTCTTGAACTGTAAACTTTCTTTAGCATCCTCAAAAATTCTATTTCTAAAATCAGATTCCTTTTACCAGTATACTCTCGATTTGCTTTACCAACAATTAATTTTGGTTGTAATTTTTCTGCTTCTTTCCAATAAAGAAATAAATAGAAAATTTATGGAAATAAATTTTCATTTTCTTTTTATACAAGGATAAATTACAAAATATCAGAAAATTTTATAATTTTAAGTTTTTAATTACAATTTTTTTTTAATGAACGAAATATTTTCATATCCTTTTTTCAATAATAATATTATCAAGCAATTGAAATTTTTGCAATGATTTTAAACTCCTTTAATTTTTTTTTTTTTTTTTGAAAAATTCTCCATAAATTTTCTTTCCTGAGCTCTTCATGAAACATTTTTTCCTCCTTCTTATTCTCATTTTATATTTTGCTTCGAAAATATATTTGATATTCGATTATGCTTCAGTAATTTTTTCTGTTCGATTTATTCTTTTCCCAATAATAATTTCGTAGAATATCCTTAAAAATGTCGTAATGAACATGAAAAGATTTTTCTATCTGCAAAAAGAAAAAAAAAATAAGTTGAAAATTGAAATTTTAGTTTAAAGTCTTTTTTGTGCAATATGCGTTTTTTCATCTGTTAAATTTGAGATTATTAAAAAAAATGAAGTGAAATAATATTGAAATAAGTATGCAATAAACTTTGTAAATTTTAATGATTACTAAATTTATTGATGAGTATCATTTCCTGTAGTTCACCAGTTTTACGATGTTTGAATATCTTCAACGGATTGGGGTATTTTCCATGTTTTGTGCTATCGAAGGTTCACTATTACTCTGAGTAAAGACAAGCTGCTCCATTAATATTTGTATTTGGAAATTTGATAGTATATAAATTCCAAATTTAAAATTATCATCTTAAATTTAATTAATAATTCTTTAATAAAAAAAACATATACCAAAAATGTCAAATTTCATTATCAATTTATTCTCTTTCTTCAATTAAGTAAAAATCTAATAAATTTACTAATAGAATAATAAACTTTAACAAATTTTACCATTCACAATTTTCCTTCTTTTCTTTTGCATAAAATCTCCTTCCGGTTATTTACGTTTTTATTTTGTGTACATCCTTTCGCAAGTAAATATCTATATACAAATTTTTTTTCCCTTTAAGAATATTTGCTACTTTTTTGTGTGTGTTTGTGTGGTATTATTATTACGAAAGGAAGATGCCAATTATCCTCACAGTTTCCGAACTAAATATTTTTATATAGTCATATTTTCTTTTCTTTTTTCTCCCTTTCTTTCGCTTTTATCACACTCCTATCCTTTTTTACTAACATAATAAATATAGTTAATAATAATGTAGTCCACGTTAAGAAAGTCTTTAATCAAATCTACCCCCGTGACTATATAAACTGGGCAGCGTCTGTTCTACATAATATAAAACAAATTATAATTAAGTTACTATAGAATTTATTTTTCATTTTTAAAAGAAGAAAAATGTATACGATGATATCCGTTTTAGTTAATTTTCCTTATCCCTCGTTTTTCCCTTAGATCCTTAAATTTTAATTTTTTTTTTACAATTAATGCCAACGTTTTTTTTTACACTTCATTTTCATTTTTTACTATAATAATTTAATTGTAATAAATATTTTTTTTTTGTTAAAAAAAATAATAATAATTTTTCTATTTTCTTGATTTTTTTTTTTCTCTTTTCATTTATAAATTTCATCATGGAAAATGATCAGGTACGATGGATGGAACAACAACATGAAAAAATTAGGAAAAAACGTGATTATAGTACAGATATAAATTATTCAGGATTTACACCATTAAGGATACCACCATCTGGTATTGGTTATCGTAGTCCACCACCAAATAATGGTTTTACTTCATATAGTATTAATGGACATCCACCATCAATTGGTGATTCTAGTTTATTACATTCAATTGCACCACAATCACGATTACAATATCGTGCAACTAGTTCACAAAATATATTTCCAGATCCGCTCTTTAAGGAGCAATGGTATTTGGTGAGTAGAGTATGTGTTCAAACAAAACAAAAAATTGTTTGTTTTTGTTTTTTTTTTCGTTATTATGTTTTTATTATGTTTTGTATTTTTTTGTTATGTGTAAAACTGAAAAAAAATGAATGGCCGAAACACAATGCCAGAGCTTTGGTTGTGACTGTAACTTTGAAAAAGTTTCATCATATGAAAATCAATAGAAATAAGCAAAATGCTGACTGAGAAAAAAAAGCCACCGCCGAATTTCAGCAATGCTTAAAAAATAACGCCAGCGCTAGAAAATTTATAGGCGGCACTATACTGGCTTTGGGGGTTTGGGGGCAATTTATTGTTAAATATATATGTATTATATATTTAGGCAAATTTTGCGCATAAAATTATTTTGACATATAAATTTTTCAACGCCAGCATTGTGTTTGGGTCTAGCTTTAACGCTACAGTTACAGCTAAAGCCACAGCCAAAGCTGGCATTGTGTTTCGGCCATAATTTAATGTAGTACATATTTTTTTTTGAAAGTTTTTGAGAAAATTAACATACAAAATATTTTTTTTTGTTTAATCTAATGAAATTGTAAATATAATTCTGTCTAATTAAGGTCGATCTACATTTTTTTAGTCACTAAATAATTACGGACTATTTTCATAAATTAACTTATTATTTGTTTAACATTTTTTCTCACATTGAACATTTTTTTAAATCTCTCTCTTTTTAACATACTGATTATTTATATAATTTTTTAATATCTCTTTCTAATTTATATAAAAAATATTTTAATGCCTAAAAAAGATAAATGTTGGATCGACTTTTAGTTTACTAATTTTTCTCTTTCTTTGTTGGAAAATCTAATTTATTATTTTATATAAAAAAAAAATATAATGATTTTAAAATTTCTTGTAGAATTATTGTCAAAGCCATATTACTATTACGTATACTACATTAGTAAAAAAAACAGTCTTTTATATAAAATTTTAATATTTCAAAAATAGTAATTTGTGTAAAGTTTATATTTAAAAATTCTATTTTAAATTTTATAGAAGATTTTGTAATGTGAAATTCTTTGACAGTGACGATCCTTTTTAGTTTTCTAGGAAATAAAATTATATAATAGAAATATTTTTTTTCAAAAAACCTTGGGGAGCTTTATATAATTTGAGCTGATAATGTCAGCGTTTTAAGTTTTCAAAATTATTATTATAATGGTATAACATATAATTTTATTTGATTTTCCACAAGAAATTATAATTATTTTCTTTGTTTTCTCTGTACATAGACTTTGAAGAATAATTTCTATTTTTTATGATTTTTTTTTACACAGAAACGAACATAAAAAAAATTATATCCAAACTATTTGTTTGCTTTTTATCCTTTTTTGGGTTAGAAGTTTTTGTCCTTTTTGTTGGATAAATTTATATAGTAAGGAAATATATGAGTTTTAAAATAATAAGATCAATTTTTTTTTGTAAAATACAAAATTATTTCTATGTATAAGGGTCGGATTTATGTTCATTTACAAAATAGAATTAAATTTTCAATGTTGCAATTTTTAGCTTATATCATCAAATTTCATAGATAAAACTGGAAAAATTACAGAAAAATATTTGAGTAAAAGTTTTTGTATGATTTTATCGTTTAAATGATAGAAAATTATATGAAATGTTTGTTTACAATGTCCTATAACTTCTAGCATATTTTAAGACCAAATTTAAATTATGAATAAAGATATGTTATTAAAATTATCCTTTATATACCAACCCTGAAATTATTATTTTGTCTGTCAAAAATTTTCATAACATTACAATTTTCTGGAAGTTCTGCATATTTTTGAGTGTGTGTATATAAATATACATAATATTATGTTCTCGAAAAGAATTTCTCATCATATAATTTTCATTTCTCTTATGGTTAGATGAAAATTTGTGTTACGGACACATTAAATGATAATCTATTACAGTAAAGTATATAAATGTACATATCTATAACCGAAATTTTATATCACTGCAACATAAGAGAACTTTATGTATAGTATTAAGGATCACCCACAAGCGCGCAGCACATACACACAAAAATGTATATAATGTAATATAATAAAAGATGTCAAGGAGAAATCACAAAAAAACAAAAAAAAAAAACCATTTACCAAATACACAAAGGACCATAAGTAATGGTTTAACAACAACAAAAAAAATATAATAAGGATGACATCACATTAAATATTCTATGTATATAAAAATTCATTGTATTTGCTTAAATTCTTGTGTATTATGCATTAATTTCATATCCAAACACAAACAAACACATAAATAAACCATTAAGGATGTACTTTATTATAACTAACAAAAAAAAAAAGGAGTCATCGTTAAAATAAAACCATGATCTCGCTTTAAAAACACAAAAGGATAAGACAATTTTCTTCTTTAGTTTTTTGTCTTTTGAAAAATAATGAAAAATTAACGTAGAACTTAAATCAAAACTAAAATATTTTTCATTACAGTATTTTCTATTAAAGAAAATTCTTGTTAAGGAAATTTTTTCTAGTTTTGAAGAGTGGATAATTAGTTTAAGCCTTTCTTTAAGTAAAAAAACCACCAAACATTTAACTAACTTAAAGTAAATACTGTTATCACTTCCAACAAAAAAGGAATATCTTGGGTAGAAATTTAGAACCACATCACAGAAAATTTTCACATTTTGAGAGTAGAAAGAAACCACACCACACACATTAAAATACGTTTTATTTGTAATAATAATAAAAAATATAATTATTTAAATTAAAGTAAAATAAGAAAGTGTTTTTTTAATAAGGTATAGGAATTTTCTGTTTTGTGTGAAAATCGATATCCTTGTACTATACATTTTTTTTATGATATATCAACAATACATAATTTTCTCGTCAATATAAGTAAAAAAAAAATTGTGTAACCTGGGAACGTATAATGAAAATTACTAAAATTGAGTGAAATGGAAATAACAAATCATGGTAGGAATTTTCTAGTAAAGTATATTTTGTAAAAATGGTAGTAAAATTTAATAGACGATTTTTGTCTCTCAGTCCGACAAATAAACAATTTATAAAATTAAAGGGAAAATTTTGATTTAAATTTTAAATACTAGCGAAAATTGTAATATAAAATAATAGTCAATGTTTTTCGTCAATGTAAAAATTTTAATACTTATAATGGGTGCAGTGCATTAACGCCCGAATCGTTAATTTGTATGTAAGTTCGATCCCAGTATGATCGAATCCCGGTATCCAGTCCGATTCGGGCGTTAATGCACTGCACCCTTATAATGTACATTATAAGTTAGTTAGTTAGTTTCTTCTGTGAAGATGGACGATTGCAATATGTATTTCTTACAGTGAGGCACAAAGACCCCTCTTGTTGATCATATTTTTCCTTTACCGCATCATTTTAAACTGCTTCGAGAGTGATATCAGCTATAGTCAGGCCATAGTTCTCCTGCCTCCATTTAGATTATTAATAGAATTATATAGAAATTATCCATTTAACTATGCAAAATTTCATTAAATATCAGACGATTATGTTACAAAACTAGGAGTAAAACTAACCTTAAAAGAGTATTAAATAATTTTATATTACTATATTATCTTCAAAATCATATTGCCTCATAAATTAGACACATTTGCATCTTGACTGCTTCGAATTTTGGTATAGAGGGTCCTTATTATTTAAAAAAAACATTTAATTTATGGATTTTAACAAAAAAAAAATCATACTAACATAAATTTGTTTTAATTAATTTTCCTGTTTTTTTTTGTAGATTATTTAAGTTAATTTACTAATTTATTAATTTTTTTTTTTAACTATAAAATATTATTGTTTTTGTTTTAAGCATGTCTATTTATTAATTTGTTATCCTTTTTTTGCTATTTTGCTATAATCTATAATAAAATAAAAATACTAGAAAGAAAACCTAAAATATTTCTTTTTCATCATATATTTTTTTTTTCTTTATAGAATGGAGGCGCCAAAGATGGTTTAGATATGAATATTGGACCAGCATGGCAAAAAGGTTATACTGGTAAAGGAGTTGTTGTATCTATTCTAGATGATGGCATTCAAACAAATCATCCTGACCTTGCTCAGAATTATGTAAGTTTGAAATCTTGATATATAACAATGAAAAAGTTTTTATAAATAAGAATAATAAAACAAAAACAAAATAATTTTATGTGAAATTTTGTGTATATCGAAAAAGGAAAAGAAAATTATCAGACACATCATAAGTAAATAATTATACCATAATAAATAGTTTATATTATGAAATATCCTTTAAGTTTTTGCAGGATTAAATTTTTAGAATTGAGTCCAAAAAAATTACTTTTGATAATGATTGCTTTATTTTACATAAAGGAAATTTTTTAATACTGAATTTTTATAATTAGGATAGTGAAAATTAAAATATTATAATTATTGTGTCACCACCTTCTCCCTAATCTATTTCCAAAATTTACTTGATAATCTTGCGACTTGCGAGACATAATTATGACAATAAAATTAATAGTGAAACAAATTCATAAAATCATTTGAAAGAGATTATCGTAATTGGTAGGAGTTATGCAATGATATACGTATGAGATTACGGTTCAAGGCTGATAACACTTCTCCCTATAAATCATATAAATATGTGGGGTACAGCGTCTGTCAAAATCGGTTCATGATGCACATAATACATTTTGTATATGGGAGCTCTCGAAATACGAGACGTACAAACGCCGACAATTCGAATTTCCGTATATACGCCATTCGATATACGTCCTGAATTAGGGTAAGGTGAAAGATGGCTCAATTTGAGTTGAGTTTGTAGTACTACTAAAGGTGATAATTTGTAGTTGTAGCACAATTAATAGTGTACAGAGTTGACAGAATTATTATGTTGACACCTCACATCGAAATACTTGATCCTTCCATGTTTTTTAAAACTTAATTGTAAACCAGAAAATGTGGAAAGACACCATTTTTAAATAAGGATAAATTAAGAAGATCATACTATAAGATCTTATTTGACAGCTGTCAAATTATCACAAATATGAATTTTTATATATTTTTTGATAAAATTAATAATTGGTATACCAAAAAGCAAAAATTTATTTACTATATATTAAATAATTTAATTCTATAAATTACAATCTTTTTGTGAATCTCCAAAATAAAATATTACAAATTATTTGTATTTCTATTACCACCAACAAGAAAAAGTCCCAAAAACTTTTCAGTTTCGTTTTTTTTATTCTCTTCATTATTTTGCTTCTTGTTATTCATTTTATTCTTTCTTATTCCATTAGCCCTAACCTCAAAAAAAAAAAATAAGTAAACATGGAAAATCTATTCTATATAGTTACGCAGAAAAAAAAAAAAAATTAAATTGGCATAGAAAAATAAAATATATAAAAATATGTCCTTTTTATGAAAAAGCCCCCCCATGATCGTAATGCGAAAAACCTGAACTTCCTACAACAACAACAAATATACTCTACTCTCACAAATTTTTATCTTTTGAAATTTATGAATAGAAAAAATATCCTTTTTTTTGGGTGTTCATTTTTTTTTTCATTTTTGCTTATTTACGGAATGTTTATAAAAATATCAACAAAAAAAAAAATAGTTTTTCCCATTCAAACAAAACAACAAAGCTTCTTTAGATATTTTTTTTTTTGTAACTTTTTTCTTTTTAAAACATTTTTCTTTACCCCAAACCCCCCACATACACCCACACACCCACTCTAACAAAAAAAATGCGTGTATAATTTCTAAAAAAACACAACAACAACAAAACAAATTTCTTATTATCCTTAACATACTTAATACTTGTCGCGCGATTCCCTTTTCCACAAAATACTACAAAAAAAAAAAAAACAAATCTAATTCTTTTCTATTAATCGACAACAAAAGGAAAAACCTTCTTATAGAAAATAGTTTTTCATTTATATTATTTTTTTTTTCCTTTTTAGTGAAAAAAAAAACTTCAAAAAGGAAAATTTTTTTTTGCTATTTTGGAAGAGAAAAAATGTTACTAAAACTGATATTTCTATTATTATACAATTTTTCCATCTCATTTTCAAAATTTGTTGTCATTTCTGGACTGAGAATTTTTCATTCAATTTTCTATATATTTTAGAAATCAAAGCAAAAACTTTCTTAATGCGTTTATTTGTATAAGGATTCTATTTTCTATTTTACATGATAATTTTCATCTCTTGGTTGTTTGAGAAATTTTCCTATTTTTCTTTTCTTTTTTCAATTTTTTTGTGTCAAAAGAAAAATAGAAAATTATGTCAGTAAAATAGAAGAGAAATGGAAAACTATATACTATTATATAGTATTAGATTGCAATGTTGAATGAATTTTCATATTCATTTTTTTTGTTGTTGATAATTTTTCTTTTGCGTTATGTTTGTGAAACATGAAAATGGAGAAAAAAAAATTATATAGAAAGAATGGAAAAAAAAACAAACTACATAATATAAACTACTATCCATTTTTTGACATGAATAGATATAATGAAAATGATATATTGTCATTGTATTTGTTCATATACATATATATCATTGACAGAAAAATAATATATAGAATGGAAATTTCCAGAATAACACACAAAAAACTAAAAATCATTTATATCCTTACGAGAAATATTTAGGATTAATATTATTTTTTTCTTTCTTAATGACAAAATATTTTATTTGTTCAGTTATTATTGATAATTTATCAGAATAAAGAAAATAATTTGTCTCTGAAATATATAGATGATATTTTTCTCTGGTAAGGATATTAATTTTTTTTTTAAAGTAGTATTTTGTTCGGTATAGAATAGTGTCAATTTTTTTTATTCAATTATATAAAGACAAAACTATATGTACATGAGATTATAAACCAGAAGAAAAGTAAATAATGTACATATATCACTTATTAAATTATGGAAAAATGTGGAACAATCAGATAAATAATGAATTCCATTCGGAACGGAGAAATGTTCGATTTTAACTGCGACGGAGACTTCCTCATTCCAAATTCCATTCGGAATATTATTCATTTTCGAATCCGTTTCATTCGTTTATTTGTATATTTTAAATTACGATCGAAATATCAAGTTCATACAAAAAATTTTCCGAAAAAAAAACAGTTTGCGGAAATTTAAATTAAAGTCAAATTTTGATAAAAAAAAATTGCTTTAAAATGTTTCTTTTTAAATGTATAAAAATTTTCTAAGTTTTCTTCATCAATATAAGTTCCAACAAAAACCCGACACTATTCAATTTTAAACATTTTTCAATACACAAATTTTTGAATTTGAAGTAAATCAGCTAGAAAAATCCGATAGGTTTGCTATGGCAATATTTTTTAAACAATTCCGACCGAGGTATATTCAGAATTCCATTTTTTTTCTCCGTCGGATTGGAAATCTCCAATGGAATATCTTCCGAACGTAATTCATAATTTATGATGTCATTATTTCCGGAATATCCTTTAATATAACCGATAAAAAAAATAATAAAACAAAATTTATAATTGAATTTAATTTCTGTTATGATAATCGAGTTTTTATTATAGAAAATTATTCTTGTATATTTGAATATAAATATTTCTGCTTACATTAAGTAGGAAGTAAATGTTTTAATATTAGCAAATTTTAATTAACAGGATGAAAAATGTCAAAACAAAATTTTGCTTTTTTTTTTTGGAAAATTAAATATTTCTCCAATCAAACTTTGCTCAATGAAATTATAATTTTTAATCGCAATGGTCATTTTTCATATACACAAGGTTACACATACATTGATACTTATCTAATTTATTTTTAGTGGGATATGATGAAAATAGTAAATGAAAAATCTCCGTGTGTATAGATAAACAATTTATTTTAATTTTTTTGCAAATAAAAAAATTATAAATTTTAAAATTCATTAGAGATTTAAAATTTTCGATTTTTCAAATAATAATAATAAATATATTTTACAAATAAATATTTATATATAGACTAAAACTTATTTGATTGCTTCTCACAATTCAAGCTCTACCACGCTATATATCCTTTTTGTATACACATATATATTTATTTATTTTTTTCCCAATCATTAATTTCCCACAGGATATATTTCAGCAATTCATATGTAATTTAAAAACTTTCCAACATATTTATTTTTTTTTTTTTAATTTTCTCCTCATTTTCGTTTGTTTGTTTGTAATATTCTCCTCAATAAATGTTCAATTCTGTGTTTATGGATACAGGAATTTAAAAAAAAAATAAAAAAATGAACATAAAAATATAACTTGAATTTTTTTTTACAATCTTGTTTAATGAAAAATAAAAATATTTGTTATCAAATGAAATGAAAATAATATGAAGAGAAAAAAAAAAACTTAAGGATATATTTATAAATATAAAGAAGTGTCGATAAACAAATGGGAATTCCATTTCAACAAACTAAAAAAAAATTATATATAAATAAAGAAATGGAGAAAAAATGAAATAAAATAAATAAATATATTTTTCTTTTAAATTAAATAACTTAAAAAAAAAAAACGAGCAAAAAAAGAAGAACAAAACATATTACGAAACGTCTCTCTAGTGAACCATTTTTCTTTTACAAATACATTAATATGATTTCTTTAAATTTAAACCAAAAATTACTCCTCTCGCATCTTTAAAAAAAACAATTTTTTACCCATCATCCTTTATTTCAAAAATAAAAAGAAGAAGAAGAAAAATCCTCCTACTGAACGCCTTCTACAATCATTTTCATTGTGTACCATTTGATTGAGACTTCAAAAACGAAAATCTATTTTAGTTTTCTGTCTGGCTGTCTCCCATACGTAAAACTATTTTTGGTCTATCGCTTGATATCTTTCCTTTTAGACTCTAGACTCTAAAGGGATAGATATCAAGCGGATAGATCATTTAGATGTAAAGATTGTTGAAACATTTATTTTTAATCAGGTAATTGAAAATACTTCATGCCACCAGGAGGCTATAGAAACTTAAAGTTGGATCCAATAGATGGTGCTAACCGGTTTTTGCTCAAAATTATATATTTTAGTCGAATTAAATTGAGCTCTTGTCTACAAGGAGTGGTAATTTTTCAACACTTGACTACAACGAGTAATCATTTTTGAATTTAGTCAAAAATGAGCACTCGTTGTAGTCAAGAGTTAGCAAAAAGTCGATCCAAATGTAATATAATTTTAGTGTAGTAAAATTCTTCTAAAAATGTTGTTCGATTCTGTATTTTGGCAAAGTTAGTGCTACTAGAGGGCGCCACATATTTTTTTAACGAAACGAATTTTCCAAAAACTGCAATGTGAAATTGTGCTAACATTATTTTTATATTACTTCTTGAATCAAAAAAAAAAGTCAATCCTTTTGAAGCCAATTTTGTACACAAGCAGCTACACACGCAAACTTTTTTAGTTTTTGTGAAGAATAAAATGGTTTAGTTAGTAATATAATAAAAAAAAATCCTTTGTAGGTTGGTATACGATGACATGGGGGCGGCGTGCTAATATTTATTTAACAATTTCTAATAAAAATTGCAAAAATAAAAAAAAAAACAACTAATAAAAAATAAATAAATAAATAATTTTCCTAATAAACAATCAAATGTGTATTTTTTTTTTAAATCGAAAAATTATACATAACCAATAAACTATGGGCATAACATAAATTATATGTTATAAATACAAAATATACATGGGTAAGGGTGGGTAACTTTTGATAATAAATACGGTATAAGAGTGGGTGGAAATTTTATATCAAATAAGAAATTTCAAAATGAAATATATTTGAGTTTTTTTTTTTCTGCTTTTACACACATAAAAAATAAAAAATTAATAATAATAAATTTTCTTTATTATATTTTCCTTGTTTCCTTTCAATAATTTATATATAACATTATTATATAGTTTTTCTTTTCTATAAAATATTAATGTTTGTTTGGATTAGAGAAAAAAAAATGGCCATAAGGTCCAATTCATTTGAGATTAAAATCAATCAGAAAATCGAAATTTAACAAACAACAACAAAAAAAAATGCGTTTTTATAGATAAGAAATATCTCCTCGAGATACATGGAAAAAAATATTATAACATCTGGGAATGATAATATAAAATTTAAATGAATTTATTAAGAAATTTATTATATGTAATTTTTTTTTTTTTGGGATAACGAATTGAAATTTTGTTTATATTTCTCATGAGATATTATAAAATTGTTATTAATAACAAAATATAAATATATTTTTTTATATGATTATGATCTATTGTCATTGAAATTTTCCTTTTTTCCTGATTAATGTTTTAGGTCCTTTTTAAAATTGCAATTTTTCTAAATCATTTAGAATCATTTTTTTATTCTAATTCAGAAACTATTAATAGTCATCGTCAACATATTGTGTGTGTAGGTTCAATGTTTCTTAATATTTCTACAATTTGGAACCGTATATTAGTGAAATATAATTTGAAATAGTTACCGAAAGATGAAAGCATTTTCCGAAAGATGAAAGCATTTTTCTACTATTTTAAATTATAAATTTTTGTAAAATGTACTAATTGATACTCTTGTTGAAATTTCATTTTATGTAACTCCAAAATAAGATCGATGACTGGTGCTATTTATTACTGCACAGTGTACACTATCTACTTAACCCATTCGCCTTAAATGTGTGAATTCCCGTCATGGCGCAGTTAGCCCTCAACATTTTATGACGTAAATTCCCGGTCTTTTTGAATTCAAATTGTTATATGAAAAAATTAAATAATTTTTTGACCGCTTCACGAAATTTTAAATGTAGGCGAATGGATTACGTCATCAATATTAGAAATCGCACTAGACTAGATTCAATTAGATTTAAAAATAGATTTGATAATGAATTTCTTCGGCACAACTTCCTGATTGATCGAATTTATACATTTACTCTTCTAATTTATAGATTTTCCTACTCCTACGCTCTCCTACGAACTTAATTTTCTTCTTATATCTGATGTTTCCCCATAAACTTTTAAAATATTAGAAATCCTTTACACCCTTCCATATCATCTCAGTATAATAATTGGTATTTAAAATTTGAAACTACATTTTTTTTAATTTAACATTTTTATCATTTCCTCAATAATCCTTAAAAGTTGTATACCATTTCTGGTTAACTATAAATTTAATATTTGTTTAATTAAACAAAAATATTATTTAAAATTTTTTTTAACTATATAATTTTCCAAAAATAATTAAATTTAATCATTATGTATAAATGTATACCCTTTTGGTATATTTTTAAATTCCCAGAATCTGCTAGTAAAATAAAATGCACATTAGTATAATAAAAAAAATGAATTCTTTAAATAAAAAAAATATTTAATCCGCATAACAAAACGAAATAAGTAAATATTTTTTTTTCCCAACATCATCATTATCATTAAAAAGAATTTCTAAAATGATGTAATGAAACGAATAAAATCTATCATCTACATTATATATAGATGACAGCTTTAAATATCCATATCCTTTTTTTGCTATTTTCCTCTACAGTAATAATATTTTGAGAAAAAAAAATCCTTTCTACAATTTGTACCAAATAAAAATAGAATTCTGCTACCCTCCGGAATATCGTTAATCATACTTGGCTTCCATCTATATACAATTGGCAATATTTTTTTTTTTATACTTACTTTTTGATATTTTCTATAAATTTTGCTCCTCTTTCATAAAACGAAAATAAATTCAATCATTGAAAATTCTTCAATCAAATTGATTTGTAGAAATTTTTTATATATACCAATTTTTTTTTTTTTTTATATAATATTTAATATAATTTTTATGGTATATCTCTTTTTGCATTTCGTCTCTGTATCATGTTTTGAAATCATCCAGGAGGCAATTTTTCCTCCCTCTCTGATTAATACTAAAATACTATACCCAAATAAAAAATTCAACTGAAATTTAACCATCCGTATTGTACGTATATTTATAGTCAAAGTTAAATAAAAAATTTCTCGCAATATAATTTCAAGTAAAATTTACTTCCTATTTTTTTTTTTTTTTAGGTTCCACCTGAGGCTCGTCATTTTTTTCTCTTGTATAATATGTCTGTTAAATTGGTGAATTGATTTAAAGCTTCATTCACATTTGAAATTCTATTACACCTTCTTAAATATTTATGTATTATACATAGATAGAATATAGAAAGAAGAGTGAAATAAAGATTTTTTTTGTTCCGATAATATCAATTCAACCATGAATGTATCCGATATCAATATCATAGAAAGGATCTCTTCGCCATTGATATTTTATGAAATGGTTTATTATTATATTATTTTCTGGGAGGGTTGCAAAAAAATGAAAACGGGGAGAGATGGAAATTGAAAAAAAAAAAATGTATAATATTTTTGGGTTAGGTCAATTCAGGATATGCCAATAAATTATATCAACATTTCTTGTTCACTTATATTTCTGTTCTGTGTGTGTTTTCGATAAAATTGGTGAAAGAAATGGAAAATGTAAGAATTTTTGTTTTTTTTGTTTTTTTTTGTCATTGGGGATATTTTTTTTTTGCCAAAGCAAGAAAAAAAAAATTATTGTATATTTTTGCTTTTTTTTTAGGATGTCTTTTCATTCGATAAATTGATTTATAGTGACAGTGAATTATGTATTTTATTTTATCTTTATATACAAAACAAAACAAAACAATATTAAAGATAATTGGTGAATGTTACACAGATAATTTTACAGTATATAACATTTTGGATTTTGACCAATTTCTATTTCCTTTGGAATCTGTTCAATTATCTACCACATTTATAATTGACAGTTTTTCATTTGTATCACGAAAATGTAAATTAAAATGGAAATTTTTGTAAAAATATTTATCTTTAACATTTTTTTGATGAAAATTGAAATTGTTAGAATTTAAATTTGACTTTTTTCCACAAAGAAAACGAATCTGAAGAAGGCGAAAAAGATATTTTTTATTTGCTTAGAGACTTAAATTTGATTTGTAAAATGAACAAATTTGATTTGAAAAATGACTAATTGTATATGAAAAATGACTTATTTGATTTGCGAAAACATGAACTTGAATTTTTATTTGAAAAATAAACTGAAATTTTAATTTTAAAATCTAATGCAGTTCTCTGCATTCACAAAAGATTCCACCAATACAAATTATAAAACTCAATTTTTGGGGAAACTAAACTAAAATATAATAAAAGTTTTGAAAAATTGTTACCATTAATTTTACAATAAGAAAAATATATATTTTAAAGATTTTATTTTTAATTTTAATTTTCAAACACCATCGGCATTTTAATAATTATTTTCAATAATTTATTTTACTCGTATACCAATCTTTTAATTAACTCAATTTTCATTCAAAAGGGAAATTATTTTAAGTGAATTTATCATTTCTATAAAATGAAATAATTTTTAAAGATAAAGTTTCATAAAGTGTTAAATTATTAAAAATATTTATATAAAATTTTGAATATATAAACAATATCGTTTAAGCTTTTTATATATTATCGCGCGCGTATAATTTCGAAATAAAAGTTCAATTTTATAATTTTAATATTTTATTTATTTTTTTGTGGTTGGAAAATTATTACCGTATTTTAAAATTTTTCAATATTTTATTTTCACTTGAGGCAATATTTTATTCATAATTTAAAATTTCACGATGAATTTTAAATTTTCTTATTATAAATTTTAAGAGTTAAAGTGTTTTTTTTTTATGATGTCAAAATTAATTTTATTTTTGTATAATTTCTTGAATTATAGTTTAAATTGAAATAGAAGTATAAATTGTTTTAAATGCTTTCCAAATTCTTTTGAAGTTAACTTTAGTATTTTATATTTAGATTAGAAATTAGAACTAAACTTGAGTTTCAGTGGATTCTACAATCATTTGTTTACATAGAAAATTGTTTCCCAAAATACCTGAGTACGTATATGATGTTTAGTTAGTTTTATTTCGTATTAGTTATATATAAAATTTCCCAAATCTCAAAAATCTAGAGGTGAAGCTCAATTTCATTCCGGACAATGATTAGAATTATCCTCTCCAACATGAAATATGTTATAAGACTGTTAGGCCCGGCCAACTTGATTAATATAATGTTTAAGCTGAATTCTAAAAATGTGGGGGTCAAATACTATTTCCAAATACTAGACACAAAATATATGTCAACAAGAACAAACTACGTAGGAAATAATACGAGGACATGCATCGGACATAAATGCATACGGCTCGCAAGCTATACACTGCATGAAGTTTTCGAATCTTTAGACTGTAATCCGCAGGGGTATCATATAAGAAGAGATCGCCCAAAACATACATGTAGGCGGTCGTTTCATAAGTAAATAAATGAAAAGTCCTAGTATGAATTAAGGAAATGGCAAGTCCTAATAAATGAAAACTCCTAATTCATTTAAGGAAATTGATTGACCTCTTTTTCTTTGATATTAATGAAGAAAAGGTTTACATATTACAAAATTTTATTTTGGTGCAATTTTAGTATATACTCCAAATTGGCGATTATTTTCTGAACATTAATTTTCAAGATTTAATTCAAAAAAATTATCATTGATGCTACAACATTTACATACGCATTATTGTTCACAAATTTAATGACAACAATTTATAATTTAACCAAAATGAATTTTCCTCAATAATATAATCAAATAAATTCCGTATATACTAAAAATGTTCGTGTTTGTAAAATATAAAATTTTATGAAAATTATATTAAATATATAAAAATTTATTCTCATATGTGCACTTTTCATTTTTATTTCCCAAACATACGATAAAAAATTTCTACATAAATATTTCCATAAAATTCCAATTTACTCTACTAAACTTACTGTTTTTTTTTTAGCTGCTGTTTTTGCTAATCTAATACTTATTTTTTGGGCACAGTTATTTTTTCTTTTTTGTGTCTCATAAATTTTTCCTTTTTCCACACCATGCGTGTATATGCATAGACGGCAACAGAAAAAGGATAAGATAAAAAAAAAACCATCAAATTTTCCATAAACTAAAAATTGTTATTGAAATTTTATCTGGAATCGGTTATAAGGTTTAAATTAGGCAAAAATAGAATTTCTATTGATAGAGAAAGGACGACACCCTAAAATAAAATGTCCTTTTAAACGTGATCGCGAGAAAATGAATATATATTTTTTTATATATTTATTATTATTTTAGCGGTCGTTTTATTTTATCCTTTTATTTAAATATTTTTTCTAAGGATTTTTTTCAAAGAAAGAGAAAACTGCAAAAAAGAAAACAATTTTTTTTTATATATAAACGGCGAATATAATTTCGGATGACAAAATTGACAATTTATTTATATATCCTTTTTTTTATCTCGTTTTTTTCAAAATTTTAATTTTCAATAAGCGGGAAAAATTGACTAAGAATTTAAAAAAAAAATTGTGCAAATATTTGGAATTCGTATATAATAATAGAAAATCCTTATTATAAAAAAAATATATTGTTTAAAAATAAAAATTTATTTGATTTTGTCTTTTTTGCAATACTTTTTAAGTCCTTAATAATTTTTCTGATTATATTTCGATTTTTTCTGTATAATTTTAAGAATAAATTTGGTCGATTTGATTTTAAAAGAAGAAAATGAAATTAAATTTACTGGAAATTCATGCATTCATCTTTTTTTAAATCAATTAATACTTTTCTCTAGGAAAATTAGGAAGAATGACAAATAGAAATTAATGTAGATTTGATTAAGTAGAAAATTTGAAAAAAAATAATTAATGAAATTTTGAATAATTTATTAAACAGTTTTTAAAAAATGATATAAAACAAATCTGAAACCAAGTTTGAAACAAATTAACACAGACACATTAGTATTTCCTAATATCCTTTTTTGATTATTAAATACAAAAGTCGAATCACTTCTTTTTTCTAATTTGGTTCACAAAAAACTTCAACAAAAATATTTTAATTTTTCTCTAAAAAAATAATCTCTTTATTATAAAATTTTTGAATTCCTAACTTTTTCGATTTGTTTTTGTTTTTTTTTTGCCTCAATAACAAAAATAAATTTCAAATTTATATATTTTCTTAATAAATAAATTTACCATTTATAGTAAGGAGGAAAATTTGGGCCAAAAAAAAAAACTAAAAGAGAATAAAAAAACATAAAAATATCCTTTCTAAAAAATTACATATTTTTCACATAATATTTTCACAATTTTTATTGTCAATGGTACTTTATGCTTTATGTAGCATAACAAATGAAATTTTCGTATTTCATATAAATAATCGAAAAAAATATAAACTTTAATAAATTACTAAACCAAAAAAAAACACCATAAGCCAAAAATATATTTTATATAAAAAAATAATTTGCCATTACATAAAATATTTATTATATATCCTTAAAAAATAAAATTGTATATTTTTTGAAATAATGAAAAAAATGTGTTAAAATTATAATGTGATAAGGAAATTTAAAATTATTTGTAATCAAAATTAAATTTGTAAAAGAAAAATTGATTAATTTTAATTTCTTAAGCTCGGTATATTCTTCATGTTCGACGTCCTCATTTTCGTCCTCACTAGTATCCGCATCAGTCCGGTAAAATTTATAGTAAAATATCGGACAACATTTAATTTAAGTTTGAGCTGTAGATGGCGGTGATTTGTAAATCAGCTAATTGCCAAAATTAAATTTAAAAAAATAAAATGTGATATCCAATCCATTGA
Source organism: Empis stercorea (assembly GCA_949752835.1). Classification (NCBI taxonomy): domain Eukaryota; kingdom Metazoa; phylum Arthropoda; class Insecta; order Diptera; family Empididae; genus Empis; species Empis stercorea. Next base: position 4,441,957 of record OX457087.1, read on the forward strand.
CTCAACCGAGTAAAATTAATTTTTACCAACTTTTTAATACCCTGGCGGCCTAGCATATAAAAATTTGTAGTACAAACTTGATGTTTTATTATAGATACGCCACCTGTATATCAGAAAATTGACTACTAAATTCCCAATTATTATCTTTAAGGTGGATAATAGAATACCTATGTAAAAAAAGTAAAATGTCAATTTTTGTCCCTGATTTTTTTTTAGATTTTTTGAAAGTGGATACTAGTAGAATACTTAGATTTTCTGAACAAACTATTTTTTTTTAAATTAATTAATTAAATAAAAAATACTGCGTAAAGCTATAAATTCTCATAATCGAAATTATAATTTGTATAATAAATTTTATTAATTTTGATAAATTTTGTAATGCGGGTAACAATATAAGTTAATATAAAAACATTATTAAATTTAGATTCTTGGTAACATTAATGTACCTGGAGTGATTTATTAAAGAATTGAGTTGAAAAATACAGAGTGAATTTTAAGGATAATCAATTATAAATAAGTCATATTTTCGTCATATTTTAACTATAGTCATTAAGGACTACAGTACATTAACAGTGATATTTCCGTAGCCGATGGATTTATTGCAACTAAATTCATCGCGACACAATACATCACAGCTTATGATACTTTCTTTTTCCGTCGATTCTTGTGTCTTGCGACTTGTATCTTATTAGTTTTTTCAACCAATCAGAACATATAGAATCTCATAAGTCGCAAGTCGTTTGTTCCATAATATTTGTATTTTAATTGAAATTTGAAATTTTTTTATGCCAATATTCTATAAATTACCCAGTCATAACAAAACAGAGTTCATCAATCATATCCCAAAACATAATACATACATAATAATATAATTTTTCATTTAAAATTAACATATATTAGCAATTAGGCAAAAATTAGTAACAAAATTTTCCAAAATCAATTTAATATTATTATTTGTGTCTAAAAAAAAAAATGTGTTTATTGGTTTCCAACATAAAACATAAATAATAACGAGTCATTATTTATTATATTATGCATTTTATTATACATGAGTGTACAATTTTCATTCATAATATTATTATAATTATATAATATATTTTCAATCCTAATTTTTTACTACTATACAACATAAAAAAAAACATATAATCTACCATAAAAGTCAATTTCTCTGTTAAAAAAAAACAAACAACGAATTTATTTATTCCTAAACAAAAAATTTATATTTATTTATTGACAAAACAATGAAAATTCTAATATATTTATTTATTTATTATAATAAATATTTGAAGTTTATCACAAATAAATCTTTCTAGTCCATTTATTATTATTATTATGCTGGGGATATTGTATATATATTTTTTTATTATTTTGATTTATGCTGAAATAATAATCTTAAAGTTTCCATTGATTATCCTAATTTCCAATAAATTTATTCATATTTTCTTTTTCTGTTTAGGTTTTGGCTTTTGTATAGAAAGATTTTGTGTTACTCCAGAAATTTTTGGTATATAAAATTATTCATTAGGTCAAGAAAAATTTTCATGATGATGACTGTTAATGATAATTTATTTCTTTTTTGAGGTATTTGCACAAAATTTTCTTTTTTTTTTATGGACAAATTATGGAATTTTATTAGCGATAATGATTTTATATAGGGATTTCTTTTAAGTAAATTCTATTTTTTTTTTCTGATAAATTTGTCGGAATTTAAATAAATAAAGTAAATCAATTTTATTTAGTTTAGAGGTTTAGACTAAGGGATGGTTGGTAAAAGTGGCGAGGGACCTCACTACTTGTAATGTACCTCCAAGGAGCACTGATGGGTTTTCTTACCAATCATTCTCGCGACCACTGGGAAGACTAAAGGATAATGCATAATAGATTTTTGTGTTAAAAATTTAGAGCAATCGTGTGTAACTGAAAATTTTACTTTCATGATATTTGTATAGTGAACAATTTAGATATTTGATCATTTGCTCAATGAGAACCTTTTAGAAGTATATTCAATAGTAATTTGAGTTTGTATTCAATTCAATGATAACATTTCTAAAAATCTAAACTATTGCATTCTGTATCTGTATTATTGCATTATATTTATATTTTCTTGTACATAATTTTAGTGATCCACCTTTGGTGGACAGATACTGCAATTACAGTGGACCGATAATAAGTACAATCTTTCATTTCAGCTTTAGCTGAATCACGTGATATTTTTGAAATCACATTCGCAATTAATAGCTTCACTTGAATCACGCTCAACTAAATTCCATATCAAAATTTAGGATCAACCGTAGAATTCCAATTGTCATTTTATGATTATATTGATATAAAAATGTAATTCGCCTCAATTCCTTATTAAAGTCAATAATTTCCCAACGCTATCACAGTTGTCCTTTTGCAGTTCTCAAACATGATTTTGATTAAATAAAAAAAGAATGTCGTTAGATTGTTTATGATTATAACTAATAAAATTCGTATAAAAAGTTTAATTAATTGCTGTAAACTTTTCTATATAAGCACACAATATTTTTATGTAACAAAATTTTTCTAAAAATTAAAACCACTTTTTATTTGTCATCAAGCATTTTTGACAATCAAAATCATTAAAAGTTTTATATACAAAAACATAAAACATAATTAACTAAAAACTTTTTGGTTTTATGTTCCGGTCTATAAAAAAACTGTTCGAAACAAAAAACAGGAAAAGTTTTACATATACTTTTATTATGTATACATGTATTATAATTATAAATTTTACATTAAATTTTTTATAATTACATATTTAAGTTTTTAGAAAATTTATAAACAAAATCTTTAAAATGACATGAAATATTTTATTTAAAATATTTAAATTTGATTAATTTTTAATCAATTTTTTAATGTAAATTAAAATTAGATTTCATTTTCGAACTAATCAGAACACAGTTTTTAAGAAACTTTAAAATTCTTTATTTAAATTTCTTTATTCAAATACCATTTTGCTAATCAATATTTTTTGTATACATATACATAGTTAAATCTAAATATTTTTGGCATAAATAATTATCGAAAATTATCCATAACACCGTGACCTTTTTCATTTCTTAATTATCTGAACAGAAAGTACAATAGGTTGTTATATCCTTTATTAATGATTCCTTGTAAAAATGTTATTCTACTCTTCGATATTCTGCATAATTACCATAATCATCACACATTGAAATAAAACCAAATTAACCATCGAAAATAGTAAAAAAATTACCAATAATGTAAAATGAATTATCTAATTTTGTTTAATTTGAAAATTTTAATGTCCCACAAAATGTCTTTTATGCATTAAATTAAAACGAACAAAACATTTTTCATGATTTTTCTATAAAAAGTAAAAAAATTTCAGCTCTTTATAAATCATAAATTCTTTTAGCATAAAGGAGTTTTTTTGTTCTGTATACATAATTTAATTTAAATTGCTGCCTTTATCTACATCTACACATATACCGCGCCCTCTTTCGTCAGTACAAGAATAAAATGACAACAATAAATTATCTATTAGTGTATACTCGTTAAATTCCACCATTTCCCCAAAAACTTAATTTAATTTTTTTTTCCCTTTTTTTTCTTTAGAAAAAAATAAAATAAACATACGAAAAAAATTAGAAAAAATGTAAAAAGAGAAATATTTTCTATAAAAAAAGGACGATTTAATTTTTTTTTTTTACAATTTGTCCTTATGTCTTATATACATACAACCCTTATAATCCTAAATAGTATATAGTATCAATTGCCTTAAGTATAATTTTTGCTGGAATCTACTCTACAACACAACTACAAGAAAAAATTTTTTTTATAATATTTCTATATGCATCCTTATTTTTTATCCTTTAACATATAAAATGTAAAAAGAAATTTTCTATAAGTTAACGTATAACACAATATCCACCTTGATGTCAGTAAATGTACAGAAATTTTATTTTAACATACCATAGTATAGAATGATGTTTCATAAGAAGTAAAAAGAAATATATACCATTAAAAACTTGTTGCTTTAAAAAAAACGTATATAAAAATTTAAAAAATAAAAAATTCAAGGATATTTTTTCTTTTTTTATGTAGCTATACATTATAATATATGGGTTAAAAGATATATATATGGAAATTTCCCTGTTCCGGTTTTATTTTTTCCTTATTTCTTTCCTTTTTACATATTTTCTTCCGTTTTTTTTTTGTATATATTTAAAATTTATACATTTTCGTCCTTATTTTGTTGTTGTTGTTGTTGTTGTTGTTGTTGTTGTTGTTGTTGTTGTTCTGTGTTTAACTGCGTATATATACGCAAAATAGTATTTGTGAGTTAAGTGCTAACACAAAAGTTTAGACGAAAGTTTTGAATTTAGTGAAAACGAAAAAAATTTTTTATATAAATAAAAAATAACCAGGAAAAATTAGGGAAAAACTTTATACAAAAATTTTATATATTTTTTTTTTGTGTTAGTCCTTTAAAAAAAATGAAACCATAACAATCTTTAGACAAGGTAAAAAAAAAAAATTTTTCCAGTACAAGGTACTAATTTATGTTAGTAACTTCCTTTATTGTGCATATCCTTTTACACAAAAGTGAACAAAATTTTTTTTTCAAGAAAATAATTTTTAAAAAACTTTTACTTTAAAAAAATTTTTGTTTTTTTAATGTAAAAACTATAAAGAGGATATTCGTAAGTTAAACAATAACGGTTAAGGATAAAAGGAAAATATTTTGAAAAAATATATTTATCAAAAAGTGTAAAGCATATTGTGTTAACACTAAAAAAAAACAAATTATTATATTTTTAAAATGAATTATTTAGCACTACTATAGAAAATGAGTCCTTTTTGTGTTGTTTCGAAAAAGAAAAGTTGTAAATTTTTGTACTTTTGTATATTATAAGGAAATTCTTTTTTTTATGTATTTTTATGGTTTATATCTAAAATTCATGTAAAATTTTCTTTCTTTTTTTTTATATAAAAAGGATCCTGATGCTTCATATGATATTAATGGTAATGATTCAGATCCAATGCCACAGGATAATGGTGACAACAAACATGGTACCAGATGTGCTGGTGAAGTAGCCGCAGTAGCATTTAATAATTATTGTGGTGTTGGTGTTGCATATAATGCTAGTATTGGAGGTAAGTGGCGAATATTGTACATATAACTCTTAAAAAATTCCCATTTTGTCCTGCCGCGAGATTAGGTCTATATTATTCATTAAAGTTTCTTCAGAATTAGCTGCGGCTGTTTGAGAAATTACCGAGGAATTGTAATTAATTTTAGTCCATATTCGGCCTATGGGTAAAGTAATTTTGGGTAACTATGTTTTTTTTTTTGTAATTACAACTAATCTCCGTAAATATGTGCAATAAGTTAAAATTTCGAGACATAGAACATTAAATTAATCCTGCCTTAACCTGATTTGCAAATAAATTTTTCTTGAAGTATTGTGAAGAAACTATCTTGCAAAGCGTTCGATTTAACATTTTCATTGAAATAGATAAACAATCTTAAAATTTAGCTGAACAAATTAGACTACTTAAGTTGCAGTAGATCTCCGGCAAGGCAAATATATAAATTCCGCCATGAACCATGAAAATTAAAATTTAACTCTTTCTTGAATTATTCAAATTTTTTGTAGAGAAGCCTGCTTTGAAATTTTTCGATTTTATCACATGCGTGGGTGTAATTTCTGTTCATATTTCTCTTTTTGAAGTAGATAATGGTTGGGCTATGCCTTGCGCAGCCTATACATGATTCCTTTGGGCTACAGAGAGGAAAGGAACTTAGTTTTAATGACTATAAATAAAAACTATGTTCCTCTACAGCGATATGTATAATGGTTGTGACAAATTCTTCCAAAAAAAACTAAATCGAATTTGCAAGTAGTCTAAATTCTACGTAGATAGGCTTACAAAATTCTAAATATATACCATCCTTCTAGCATTGCTCTTGGTTCTAAACACTTTGAAATATAAAACCGAATAATAATATAAATAAACTCAAAAATATTGGAAATTTTTTTTTATATTTTTTATTCAAATATAATATGAAAATTTATTACCCCATTCCAATGTAATAAAACCTCATAATAATAATCATCACCATCATCATCACATTTCAACAATTTCGAACCCTTCGACTCCAATAAAATATCGAAATTTTTTTTACCATTAGCTGTGAACACATAAAGCAGCATTATTCTTTTTATTTTTATTTTACCCTCCTGTCGCCTAATACAATGATAATAATTTTTTTCTTGTTTATTATACTTATATACAATACAATCAGCAATCTCCCCATTATTTCCCTTTTTTTTGGGTTGTTTTCGGTGGTGGTATATAGTTTCATTGTCAAAAAGGTAAAATCGTATACCCACCACCTCCCCTCAATTCACTACAAAAAAAAAGGTATAAAAAAAAATTGTCGTGTCAGAAATGTTATTTATTGATGCCATCGGAACGGGCGAGTTTGTCTTTACGTTTGACTGTTTTTTTCGGGGTACACCTATACGTTTTTTTATCATGGAGATTTTTCTGTTTGTAATATTTTTTTGTCGTTGAATGTAATTTCATTCAATTCATGGTTCATTTGTATTTATGACTAACATTTGATCTCTGTCTCCTTCTTAATACTATTTTTTATGCATATTATATATTTTTCGTCCTTTTTTTTTTGGTTATAGTGTGATATTTTTCAATGTTTTTGATATAATTTTGATAGAAACAAAAATTTATTTCCATAATGGAATTTTTATTCACAGGCAAAAAAATAAGAATGAAAGAAAAATTTTCGAATTTTGGAGTGTAAATTAAATTTTTTATATATGTACTATAAAATTTGAAATATTGAATCTAAATTTAAATCATTATCATGCAAATCTGCAAGATTATGCTTTTTAGAATTGATATAAATAAAATTAAGTAATAGCATTTTATGTTATTGGTGTTTAATGGCATCCAGATTAGTTAAGAAATACTGTAATAGCTATTTCATAAATTACAGATTTTATTCATGTTAATTGGAATGCTAATAATAACATTTGAAATCATTTAGGATTACTAAATAACTGGGTATCCTTTTACTGATACTAATATGATATTTACATTTTAACCATACAATTTGAGAGTATTTATATCACTAACACTAACATTAATGAAAAATACTATAAAATTTTCTTGTAAACTTCCTCTTCTCATATATTTAAGTCTGTACTGCTTGTAATGTGATGTGGAATTTGGTTGAAATCTGTACTGCTTGTACCGTTTCAGGCTGTACTGCTTGTAATGTGATTTGATTGAATCAAGGATATTTTCCAATATTTCCATTGAAATAGTCGGAGAGCTATTCTTATTTAACAATATACCAAATTACAACCTTACTATGATTTCGACGTTTTAGATTATACTCTTAGCAAGAAAAAATGTACCAAAGTTTTTGGTTTCGATTCTAACTAAATTTAATCTGGAATTCTAGAGAAGACAGTCTAAGGACTTAATTTATACCAAATAACAAAATTACATCAAAATAAACTTTATGTACCGAAAAAACTTTCACAATTTCTAAAAATACTCGTATAATTTTTATAAATGGGTCGTCGTCTTGCATTAAAGTTACTTGTGTCTACACGTATATGAAAAATTCAAATCCTCAACTCCTTCTTTTTCCAGTAAAAAAAAAATGGGAAAACCAAGAGAAAAAAAAAAACATAGAAACCCCCTCAAAAAAAGTGTGTGTTTATGATGACGATATATATCAGGTGTCATAAACTAAATATATACATAAAAGATACAATTTTTAAGGATAACCGAGAGAGTATTTTTTAAGCATTTATATTTTCAAATATTTTCTTTCATTATTATTATTATTATTTTTATTATAATTTTCTTTATTTCTTTTTTTTGCCAAATGTGGAATGGCGATATTTATTTTCACCACCAAAAAAAATTCGAATGCGTTTTAAAGTTTCTTTCTTCTGTTTCTATTTTTGTTGTAAGGAAATATTCACATATTTTTTTTTTTTTTTTTTGCTCTTGATTTGTGATTCTCTTGAAAGCACTTATGAGCTTTTTTATTTCCTTTTTCCTTTTTTATTTTTGTTGCCTTCTATTCCACTGTTTTTTTTTTGTGACATTAAAAAGAATGTGTTCCTTTTTGCTTGTGCTGGAATTGCTGCTGCTGCTGCTGTTGTTGCCAACCCAACATACATACATATATATATTATTGTTGTCTCGAAGGAACGCTGAAAATGAATTATTATTATCATTTGAAGTTGAACGAGAATTTTTATAATTTTTTATATTATTGTTATTATTCGAGAAAATGGGGGGGGGGGGGGGGAATGAGAAATGGTTACGCCTAGTCTGGTATATATATAAAATAAAAGAAAATATAAAGGCCGGCGCACAATTGGGGCCTTAATCCATAGTGTTAACTTAAAAAAGTTTCAACATATGGAAATCAATGTAAGCGAACACAATACCAGCAGTTTAACGCTAGGCGAAAAGAACGCCAGCGCTGGCTTTCAACAAGTTGAAAAATTAGCGCCAGCGCTAGACTATTTTAATATTGGGAGGCAAAAAATTGGTGAAAAATCAATTTTTTGGGAGGTAAAAACTTGGCAAAAAACAAAATTTCATAATGGGAGGCAAAAACTTGCTGCAAAATCACATAAAAATTATGAAAACTTGATAAATATAAAAAAAATCTACGCTACATTTGTGCGAAGTCTTACTTCTTCCGCTAGCATTAATAAAAGTTAAAGTTAAAACGCTATCGATTAAAACCCCAATTGTGCGCCGGCCTTAAAGCTTTGAAATGTGGGGTGGTGGTGGTTGCTTATTTGGCTAGAAAAAAAAATAGGAAGAAAATAAAGAGAAAAAAAAATTATAATATACAAATATTATGATAAATGTTCGTTATCTCATATATGTAATATTATATCCTAAAACAAAAACAAAAATTTATAAATGATGATGGAATATCATAATATTATTATTTTAAAGAATTGTTATATAAAAATTTTTACTTTTTTCATTTATTTTTACAATAATATCCACATTTGTTTATGTCGTGGAAAAATTGTTTTAAGGACATTTTTTTTTTCTTGTGTTCTTGCCTTAAAAACATGTTGCGCTTAAAGAAGGATAAAAATATTGTATAATATATATAAAAAATTTGTGTCATGAAATATTTGCGTGGGCATGAAATTATTATTATTATTTTTAAAGAAGAAAATTTATATAATATAATTTATTTTTTTAAATTAATATATCCTTGTCTAAGATTATTAATTTATTCGATTAAACTTTTTATAATATTAAAGAGGTTTTTGGATGGGAAAATAAATGAATTTTTTCCTATATTATAAAATAAAAATTGGGAGGCAAAAATTTTACTTTTAAAATAGCCAAGAAATTTCTATTTTTGTTGATAAGGGCAACGACAACTTTATTGATGTTGTGGAGTTTATTGGGTTTATTTAAAACGAAAAAATAGATTTAAAAAATTAATTTGTTTTTTTTTTTTGGGATATTTTTTTGATATTAAGTTTTCCAATCAGAAAAATAAGAAGAAGAGAAAGTTTATTATAATTTGTATTATTTAAATTTTATTTAAAGTCATATATAAAGTGAATTTATTTATTAATGGGTTTTTAGGTTTTGAATGTGGAAAGCCACAAGTTAAATTATATTTTCTGTAACGTTACAAAAATTTGCTTTAAAAATTATTTAAAATTAAGTTTAATATACTTAAGGAGATGTTCATCTTATACAAATGTTATAGGAGAAATTTTTACAATTTAAATTAAGATTTTTCCATAAAATTTTCCACTTTTGAAGAAAGACAAATTTAAAATATGGGAAAAAGACTTAGTGAAATTAAAAAATGATTATTTAGAATTGTAAAATGACCTGAATTTGACCTGAAAATAATTTATATACAAATTTAGTTATTATATTTTTATAATGAAACAAGATCAAAATTATCCTTCCCATCATTGTGATTAGTATACGTAATGAAGCGACTAGATTGAATAAATAAATTTCTCCCCATTTTGAATGAAAGATGTCCTTAAAAGGAATATATTTCAAGTTGAACCTATAAAAAATGATTAAAAATCTGAATTATAAACCAAAAACTCTATAATTTAATCAATTTTAATTGTCTGATTCAATTTAATAAAATTTATAATCTTTTAAAATTTGAATTAAAGGCAGAATCAAAATTTTAAATTACCTGATAATGCTTTTACCATTGTTACTATTTTTCACTATGATTTTTTGATCTATTTTCAAATAAAATTCAACAATTTTAATCATTTTTTAAATAAAATTTAATCATTTTTTAAATTAAACGGATCTTATATTTCAAAGCATTACTAAATAATGAATAAAGCACAATATTTAATAGTTATTTAATAAGTTATTGTTATTATTAGCCATAATTGAATTATAATTCTGACTTCAACTTTTCATATAAAAATTGTATTTATTTTTCAAGGACCACTAAAACCACTAAAACTTTAATTCTTCTTAACATTTTACAAAAACTTAAAATTTTAAATTCCAATGGTGAAAATTTTGTTAACAAATTATTATAGTTTACAATTAATTTATAAGAAAATATAATTAAAATTACAAAATTTCTTACAACAATATTTACAACAATCAACATAATTTATTATTACCAATTTATTGGAAAACATTTCCCAGTTATACTAAATTTTCATTTAATTTAGAAAATAAATCAAACATTTTAAAAAATTATACCAATTTAAAATATAAAAAGTGATTAATTTTATTTGAAAAATGATAAACATTAAAAATTTGTTTAAAATTTGTTTAAAATTTGTACAATTTAAAATGATAATTTAACTAATACAAAATTTTAAATTCATATTAACCCGAATTCCTCTTCTTTGGAAAATTTAAAATAATATTAAAATAATTTCATCATTTATTAAAAATTACAAAATAAAAAAAAAACAAAAAATATTTTCTATAAATAAAATTTATACTTTAAATTTTCCAACTCAACAATTTTCCACAACATCATCTCTTCTTCTTCGTTTTTTTTTTTGTAAGTTCATTTCAATATTTTCTCTCACATATGCTGATGTCACTTTTCATGACCATTAATCATTTTCAATCATAACATTTATATATAAATTTAATTTTTATTTTATTTTTTTGCTTTTATACAATTCTGGCTGGTATACATAGAAAACATACGAAATTTATGTATATATAAACTTGTATTTATTTTTTATTGATATCCTATATATACATATTTTTCACTCAGTCATCTTGTGTGTATAGTCCTTAAACCATTTACAGAAAAATTTATTAAAAAAAAAAAACAAAATCAACAACAACAGCAAAATAAAAAAAAAAAACAAGAAAGTAAAAGAAAACATTAAAATTTTATGAAGTGGAAAATTCATCTTTAATAAACCATAAAGTGTGAACTAGTAAAAAAAAAAAATAGATAACATTTTTATAATATCAGAGAGGTACCTTTATATTCATGGATACTATGTATATAAAATATATTATTTATCCTTATACTTTCTTTCGTCCTAGAGAGAAATTCATGTTTAAGAAAAATTCTTTAGTGCTATCTATATATATTCCTATGAGAGGGAAAACATTATTTCCCACATAAACCACAAAATTGTCTATATAGATAATATATATATATATAGGAAATAGTGTCCTTTTTTTATGTAATATGACACTCTTTCTATCTAAACATTATTATTTTCAAGAGGGAAATTTTCACAATCTTTTCAAAATTCTATATACATATAGAAAAATATTTATTTACATAAAATTTGTTGAAAAGTATAAATAAAATTTTAAAGAAAAGACAAAATTTATAAGAAAATATTTCAAATATTATATCCTTGTTTGTTTATATGTATAGAGTTGTAATTATAATTTTATTCTATAATTAAATTAATGCGATAACTTAAAATATATTTCTTTAGTAGCAAAAAAATCTTATGTAATATGAGAGTAAAAATTTTAGTTAAAATTTTCAATTTAAATTTATATTTTATGGGGGGGAAATATTTAAGTTTATATTTCAGGATATTCTTAAGGACATAGTTAATAGAATATTGAATAGAATAAATATTTTTAAATACGGATATATAATACTTTGTCTAACCATAAAACGAAAATCTAATTAAAAAAAAAATTTAACAATTTTTGTAAGTAACCAGTTAATAAATCTCAAATTACTATGCAAACATAAAAATATTAATTATATTACTTTGTTTATTTATTTTTCTTATTCATTTAAGTATATACTTTTTTTTATTTACTAGGACATCAGGCAAACCAATATTATTCCTTATAAAAAAAAAGGATCAATAATTATTTTTATTATAGACAACACAAACAATAACAATGAAAAACTCATATAAAACAATTTTAATATTAATTAAAAAGCACAAAATGGCTTAAAACTTTCATCTTGTATTATGTATATATATGTATGTGTGTATAGATTTTTTAAGGATTTATTTTTTATTATTTTGTCCTTTTTTATGTGTGTGTATGGGCACTTAATGCGGGTTTAGGAAACATTCTTAATCAACTAATAAAAACATATGAAATTTTGGTTGTGTATACTGTCATAATAATACAAAGTAACAGAGAAAAATATATTTCTAAATTTTATGTGTACCAAAAACAAAAAATAAATAAATAAACTATACTTTATGTTTCACATTTGTCATAGCCAATAGCTCATACAATTTGCTTTTGATAGGGGTAATTTTTCTAATAAGCATCCTGCCGGAGTTTTGGCAATGTAAAGAGAATAATTAAAATAAATCAATTCAATTATGGTATAGGAAACTTTTCAATTTCAATAAGTTTGAATTTTTTAAATCTTGATATTTTAATTGGACAGAAATCTTCGGTTCAATGTGAAAACGGTTTTGATAATCTATACATTTCGAGGTTCTCAAATTTGGAAGAAGTATGAAGAAAGAACAAATCTACTTTTAACTGGTTTAATAGCAGCATGTAAAGCAAATACTTATTCGACCATTTGCTATTTTTTTCGACCCTTTTTCCCAATGACTAACAATTTCGCTATAAATAAAATTTCAAACTATAATTACCAAAATTGATTAATTTAAAATTGAATTTACAGATCATTTCAGTAATACAAATTTATTAACAGGCCCGTTTACATCAAATTAACAGATAATTACCTTTAATTCTCAGTTGAAATGTTACCCTAATCTACCGTATCAGATTTAGAAACATTGTATATAAAAAATATTATTCTAACTAAAACATTTATGACCAGTTACAGCAATTAATTTTTATACCCATATATAAAATCGTCCATGGAATCCTTCGTCTTTATATTTTAATTATATTATTTTCCCAAGTATCATAGTTTAAGGTTCAAGCAATTTCATCAGGTTTGTTAATTTTCAAAAATTTCTGATCTGATATTACAGGCGTTCGTATGTTAGATGGAAGTGTTAATGATGCTGTTGAAGCAAAAGCATTAAGTTTAAGTCCACAACATATTGATATTTATAGTGCATCATGGGGACCTGAAGATGATGGTTCAACTGTTGATGGTCCTGGTCCATTAGCTAGACGTGCATTTATATATGGTGTAACAAGTGGTCGTCAAGGAAAAGGTTCAATATTTGTATGGGCATCTGGTAATGGTGGACGTTATACAGATTCATGTAATTGTGATGGATATACAAATTCAATTTTTACCCTTTCAATATCAAGTGCTACACAAGGAGGGTAAGTTATATTTCTTTATATTTATTTTGGGGGTTAATTGAATAGTTATGTTAAATTTATTGATTTATAATCCAACAACAAAAATTTAGTTTTTGTATCAAAAGAGAAGTTAATTTCTGTCTTCTTTTTTTTTATGGGACAAAAAAAAAAGGATATTGACTTAATTCTTATCCTTGAAAGAAAAAGTTTCAGAGTAATTTTTTTTTTATGTTTTGTTTGGTAAATGGGGGGGGGGGGGTTAGTTAAATATATAAACTTATGATGAAATTTAATCTTAAGTATTAAATAAAAAATGAATTTAATCTTTGGGCTGAAAAAAGGAACAATAAACAAAAATTGTATTAAGTCCCCTAAAAAAAAATTTGTTCTTTAAAAGCAACACAGAAAAAAAAGAATATCGGAAAAATATATTTTTTTTGATAATTTAATTTAATGGTTGAATCAATCCATAATTTTTTTTTTTAAAGAACGGGGAGTCCCACTTTTTTGCCAATTCATGCTCACTGATCTAATTTTAAAAAAAAACGGACAATTTTTTTTTATAGAATAGAAAATTTCAGTATAATTTAATTTCCTTTATTTTGTGGTATTAAAGTGAAAGTGCGAGTTTTCCTTTTAAGTTCCATGGAAACAAAAGGTAAAAAGAAAAAACAAAAATGAAATCGAAAAGTTAATAAAAAATAAAGAAAAACAAAAAAAAAATTATATTTTTCTTTTTATTTGTTTTTGATTTTAATATCCTCTTAGGAAATTAATTAAGTAACCAATGGAAAACAAGAATTTTTGGTTTCAATTTGACTATTTTTTTTTTTTTTATAATTGAAATTAAATTTAATAAAAAAAATCATGATCATAAGGGAAATTAATAAATTTTTCTCTCTCTTAGCTTTAAACCATGGTATCTTGAAGAATGTTCATCAACATTAGCAACAACATATAGTTCGGGTACACCGGGTCATGATAAATCCGTAGCTACTGTTGATATGGATGGTAGATTACGGCCAGATCATATTTGTACAGTTGAACATACCGGTACATCTGCATCAGCACCATTAGCAGCTGGTATTGCTGCATTAGCATTAGAAGCAAATTCAGCATTAACATGGCGAGATATGCAATATTTAGTTGTGATGACATCTAGACCTGAACCATTGGAAAAAGAATCTGGATGGATATTGAATGGTTTTAAAAGAAAATTTAGTCATAAATTTGGTTATGGTTTAATGGATGCTGGTGCAATGGTTAGTTTAGCTGAACAATGGAATAATGTACCACCACAACATATATGTAAATCACGTGAAAATAATGAAGATCGTCAAATTGAAGGTACATATGGTTATACATTACAAACACATATGGATGTAAATGGTTGTGCTGGTACAATAAATGAAGTTAGATTTTTAGAACATGTACAATGTAAAATAACATTAAGATTTTTCCCACGTGGTAATTTACGTATTTTGTTAACATCACCAATGGGTACAACAAGTACATTATTATTTGAACGACCACGTGATATTGTTAAATCAAATTTCGATGATTGGCCATTTTTAAGTGTACACTTTTGGGGTGAAAAGGCTGAAGGTCGTTGGACATTACAAGTTATTAATGGCGGACGGCGACGTGTTAATCAACCAGGTATATTATCAAAATGGCAATTAATATTTTATGGTACTGCAACAAATCCAGTACGATTAAAGGGTGATCAAGATCCATCTAATTTACGTCGTGCTCAAGGTTTAGCACCATTTGTATTTCCAACTGATTCTGATTTGGGTCAATCTAATTTTTATAATGCCGATCCATATAGCGGTTATTTAAATTATCAAAATTTATTTACTGGTGCTGGTAGTAATCCAGAAAAATCTATAGCAACTGTTGATGGTCATAATATACCAACACCACAACGGCAAAATGTTATGGCTGATTCAAATAATAAATTAGTTGTACATGATTGTGATCCAGAATGTGATAATCAAGGATGTTATGGTCGTGGTCCAACACAGTGTGTAGCTTGTAAACATTATCGACTTGATAAGTAAGTATAAATTATTATATCAGTCATTTTTTTTTTCAATTCCATAATTTTCGTATTTTATTTCTCTTGCAGTACTTGTGTAAGTCGCTGTCCGCCTAGAAGTTTCCCAAATCAAGGTGGTGTCTGTTGGCCATGTCACGAATCATGTGAAACATGTGCTGGTGCTGGTCAAGATAGTTGTTTAACATGTGCTCCAGCTCATTTACATGTTACAGATTTAGCTGTTTGTTTACAAGTCTGTCCAGATGGTTATTACGAGAGTAAGTGGAAATTTATATTATCCCAAAAGTTCAAAGTGAAAATTCCCAAAAACAAAAAAAAAAAGGGAAAACTGAGATAATCTTATTTGTTCTATTTTCATTTTCTGAATGGATTAATTTTTAAAATTATCTCAATTTTACATCAAAATTTACCATTTCTTCCTTGTTAGAGAGAATTTTCCATTTTTTTTATGCATATATAAATTTTTCAAATAATTTATTCAAATTTTTGCTGATTTTACTGATAGATGATGATAATAAAACATGTGTACCATGCGAGGCCAATTGTGCTTCATGCCAAGACCGACCAGATTATTGTATGAGTTGTGACCACCATTTAGTCATGCATGAGCATAAATGTTATTCAGCATGTCCAGTTCACACCTATGAAACAGAAGATTACAAGTAAGTCTATTAAATTATTATATAAATATGTATTATTCCCAGTAACTCATATACAGGGTGTACCATTTTAATTATATTTTATTTTCTGGCAAAATTTCAAGGTAGGAAATGTGAAAATTTTAGGAATACTATAAATTCACATATGCTCTATGTATTCCATTATATACCATCACTATAAATTTGAAATAGAAATTTAATTTTCATATGAAAATCAAAATTGTAGAAAATCTTAAAAAATTAAATTTTAGGTCATTTTAATTCCTTTCGATAAACACCAACTTAATAATAATTTTCACTAACCTTGTTAAATTTCTTGTTAATTATATATATTTTGACATCTAACCATTAGCATCTCTGAGTATAATTTTGTCCAACCCCAAAAATTCTGTATTATTCCGAATCACACGCCCATTTATACAAAACAAAAAAGAAAACGAAATATTCTCTGTGGATGTCTATTGTCTCCTATTCAATTTATCTTCATCCTTTATTTTTCAATAAAGTTTTCAAAAAAAAAAAAAAAATTCGGTAGAAATATAATTTTTTGATTCAACAAGAACGATTATTTTGATGACCTAAATGTTTAGATATCTGCATGAGTGAACAAATCCCCTTAAGCAAAATGATAAATTATATAATACATCTCATAGTATTATTGTCCGGAAAATGCGTAGAATTTTCTCTTCTTAATTTTTTTTTTTTTTTTTTTGTATATATCCTTAAGGATATTTATGTATGATGTACATATAAAGTGTAGAGAGATAGAAGGAATAAAGGAAAATGTATAATGAAAATGATATGCAATTGTAAATGTGATAATAATTTACGAAAATTTTGTTGTTTATTTTTTTGGTAAAACTATGAAATTCGGACAAATAAAATATATTGTAAAAAATTTGTCTTTTTTACGATTTTTGTAGTCTTTTTATAATTGAAATTGTGCTTTTCTCAAAAATAATAATTAAAAATCTGTTTTCTTGATTACAAATTTTCGTTTTACAATTTGGAAAAAGTCGAATTTGTGTTGGGGGGGAAACTCGAATTGAAATTGGGGGACACTACTAAAATATGAATTACATATACAATACATATACTAATTGGAGTTGTAAAAAGACGAATTTTTCATAGTCATTGATACCGAAAATAATTAAAAAAATTTATATACAATAATTTTCCATTTGCTTTGGATTTTCAATATACATTTTTTCTTTGGAAATTTTGATTTAATTTTCAATTTATATTTTTTGATGAAGTAATAATATTGATTTTAAGATTTTATTTGAGTAAAATTAATTAAATTTTTGTTTATAAATTGTAAATATCCAAATTTGTGGTTTACTTCATATATAATTTGATTACTACAAAAAGATTAAGAAAAATTTGTCAAAATATTAATTAATTATTTTGTGGATAAAATTTTCTTGCAATATTTCTTAAAGAAAATAAATTCATTTAATTTTTCTTATTTCTTTAAATTTCAAATATTACATTTTTAAGATTTTATTTAATCAAAATTTTTGAAATAAACTTATTTGTGAATATTTATTTGACTTGAAATTTTATTATAATATTATTTCAACATAACATTTTAATTTAATTTTTATTTCATAAAATATTTTTTTACATTAATTTGAAAAATTTTCATAAAATTTTATTTTTAAATGTATTTCTTAATATAATATTTATTTTTTTCATATATATATGCATATATAAATATGAATTTCTTATTTTTAGTTTTTCATATTTAATTTTCCCAACAAAAATATATAAAAGAGAGCTGTAAACTATATATGATAAAATTTTTATGTTAAGTAAAATTAAAACTATATTGTCAAACATTAACAAAATTATTTTAATTACAAAGCAGAAATGATGATTTTATTTAAAATTTTCTTATTTTTAGTAACAAATTTATATTCGATGTTATCTTTTATCAAATTCAAACCATAAAATTTTATTCTTCGAAAAGTTCTTTTCAGCGTAAATTTAAAATTATTATTTTTTTTAGTGTTACCTAAGTAAAAATACAAAATTTATAATTTGTAATGAAAGCACACAAAAATATAATTTAACACAAAACACAAAACCATCTCATTTTTACTCCACCTCCCAAAAAGAAATATAAGAACGCATTGAAAATTATATTTGAATAAAAATTAAACTATTAAATACAGGGTTATTTTAAATTAGTCACGCTATATTTTGATTTGTATTTGTATCTCGCACCAGAGTGTACTCTGTCAAACCTAATTTTGTGAAATTGTACATAAATTAAGTACAAAATCGAAAATATCTAATGTATTTATTTATAGAAAATATATTTTGATCGTAACTTTATACTATCCACTTTAAATTGTTGTATTATTTTGAGTAGTTGTTAGATCTACTGATTAATTTTAAAAACTCATCATATTTTTATATTTTATTTTTCATTTGTACTCAAAATGGCTTCTTCCCACATCAAATGGTCTGATAAAACATGAATTTGATTTGCAAAACGGCCCAATTTGTAATTATATACACATGGAACATATGCCAGTTTGATTAGTTGAAATTTGTCTATAACTATTAATAATATACTTGTATTTATGCCTTTTCAAAAATCAAATTCAATAAATTAAAATTAAATTTCCAAAACTATAAAAATTCTTGTCCAAAAAATAAACACACCATTCATACTATCAATTTTTATGTCATTTTTGATAAATTATTTTATACAATTTCATGTAATACTGAAAAAAATATATTGCTAAGCTATTTATAATCTAAACAATTTTCTTCCAAGGTTTCTCCGGCATTGAGCTACATAAATTTATCAACAAACATTTATCCTTTTTTACTTGGTATAATTCACTCTGTATAAATTCCTATAAATTTTTTATACTAATCTTATTACAAAAATTATTATGCACTACTTTCTGTCTACAAAATTTTAAAATTTGTTTTTTTCTTCTATTATATACGTCAAGTATATGTTATATTATGCTCCCCAAATACATATGGAAATTATATATATGTACATATATATATCCTTGCGAGAAAATATTGAAAAAGTTATGCATTATGCTAGGAAATTTTATATGTAGTAAGTAAAAGAAAAACTATATAACATACTGTGTGATGCAGTCATCAAAATAGAAATATTTTTTTTAATCAAATTATATCCTATTTCCAGCTAACATTAAATATAAATACGGAAGGATAATAAACGAGTACATACACAGAAAAATTATATTAATGTGTGATAGTAAAAAAAATATGAATCAGTTTCTCTATGTATATCTGGGATTTATTTTTTGATTGCGGAAAAATATGCAGTATTATAAAAATGTTAGAAAAAATAGGATTTTCTTTTTTTGAAATATTAATTTTGAAGAATTCTTTTTTATTTTTGTATAAAAGGACTTTTGAGTGACATGAATATAAAAGAAATTTCATGTTTAATTTTAAATTCATCTGAAGTTTTTATAGATTAAATTCAAAGAAAAAATTTATTACTATTTGTATAGAAATGTTCATACCAAAAATTATTATTAAATATTTTTAGTAATATAAAATAAATTAAAATGTTAAAATATTTTATAATATAAAATTTTTCTTATTCACTTTTGTAAACAATATATGTGATTTTTCACAAAAATATTATTGAATTATTGTACAATTAAATTAAAGTAAAATTTTAGTGGTATCTTCATGTAATCAAATACTGTTATTTACAATCTAAGAATGGTTTACACATAATCCTTTTTAATGAAATTTTCCTTGTAAAGTATAAAATGTAAATTTTCAGTGCATAAATAATTTCTTTAATGAAAAACTTTTTGAATGTTGAACTGATTTTCCTTTTTATCTAATTTCTTTGTAGTAATTTTCTTTGTTGAATTTTTTTTATAAATATATTTTAGAAATAATATTTATTAGTTCTTCGAATTAAAAATCAAAGGCACCATCTATTGATTCCTACTTGAATTAATAATAATCTTCCATTTTGTCTCTATAGAAGAGAAATGGGAAAAATACATAAATGATTGTTGGTTATTTGGTTAATCTCGTGTTGGTTAAATAATTGTTGATTAATCTGTCATCTCAATAATCTCAAATATTATTACTTTTTCAATGTCCTCACAAAATAGTTTACTTTAATTTTTTTGCAACATTTCACTAAAATGATTTTTTTTCTTCAAAAATATTTGTGGAAAAGAATCAATAAATGTTGCACAACATCTATAAATATTTTAAAAATATTTTATACTATTTTTTTTTCCACAAATTTCATTCAAAAAATTACTCATTTTCAGTCAAGAATTTGTGTTTATGACCATATACATATTTATATATTGTCTCTGATGGCCTTCATTAATTCAACATTCCCGGGAAGGATAACAATTTCTGTACATTATACAAAAAAAAACAATTTAAAAATATAAAATACATTTTCAAAATATGACACAAATTTTTATTTGAAATTCTGAACGGAAGAAGAAATTCATGAATTTTAAAAAGCTCAATTTACATAAGAATTTATAGAATTTATTAAATAATTTAATATCAAAATAATGTCCTTAAAAATTAATAATAAATAATTTACAAAAAAAACCAAAATAATTTAATAATATTTTGGATTGAAAAAATTATGTACAAAAATTAAGTTTATTTAGGATAATCATATTTATGTAATATCATAATCTAATTGAGAAATAGAGAAATTTAAATAATTTTTTATAGAATATTTTTAAATTTTCATAAATTTTCCGATAGAATCTACGATACCGTATGACACGCCTTATTAGAAAAGTGTTTTCTATTTAATTAGATTAATAATTATTATATTTATCCATGAAAATACAATGAAAATTTGTATTGAAGACAATTTTAACAGAATTATCAAAGTATAATTTATTCGTACGTAATATTTTTTCGTTATTCCTCTTTTTTCCTAATGAATTCAGAAATTATGATTAGCATTATGATAAAACACGTAGAAAAGGAAAATTAAAATATTCAAAAAACGAGAAAAAAACAAATATTTTCAGACGAAACAATAAATTTTCATTTTACTACAAACTCAAAAAAAAAAAAATTTCTTTATGAAAATTTCGTAAGGAATTTAAAAAAAAATATGAATTGATTAAAAGCGATTATTAAAAAAATATTATTCAAGGACCTCGAAATATAAAGCGAAGAATATTCGGCACAGACAATAGATTTTTTTTTTGTTTTTATTTATACGTCTTTTTTACCAGTTATCCTTTTTATTTTTTTGTAAAAAAAAACAAAAATAAAATTTGTCGCATGCGTTTGGTAAATTGCCAGGAAAATGAAATTTTTTTTCTGAATAATAATTATTACGAAAAAAGGACTAAAAATAAACTGAAATTTTACGAAGAAAGCACAAGAATTGATATAATAATTTTGTCGAATATTATTGTTATTGACATATTCTATTCATCAGTAAAATTTTTTTTTTTAAATGAAAATCCTGATTCTTTTGTTCCTTTCAATATTTTCATTAGCTGCGTTATTGTTTTTATATGAAATTTTATACAAATCATGAATTCATTCAGAAAAACACGCTCAATTTGATACACAAAAAAAAAACTGAATCCTTCAATATATTCAAATAAAATTCTACTTTCTTTTTTATCAGCATAAATTGAATTTTTTTTTTTCATTTCTGTGGTGTAAAAAGTACGCATCCTAAAAAATATACAAAAACAACAAAAAGCAGAAAACTTAATTGAAAAAAGCTTGCAAATAGGCAAAAAACATCCTTAATTTAAAATGCTTTATACATCATTGGAACAAAAGAAAAATATTTCACACCATATATCTAAAATGCAAACAGGATCATAAAGTTTATTTGTGTCTCTCAAAATGTGAGGATTTGCCAATCAGCCAATAACAAAAAAACAAAAAAAATTTAACCATACCAAAATTGTATTTCGCTAAATTAGTAGTTTGTGTAACCAGGGGGATTGTTTAGAGTACAATTTGATAATCAAAATAATCAAAATATAATTTCGTTGTCAAAAAGCATGAAAATATTTTTTTCAAAATGGCAAACGGATTGGTTTTTTTCGTTAGAAAGCTCAATTGAATAATAGATGTAAATGACGTTTCTAATTTTATCTATTTCTGTTGTTAATATTGGCCTTCGATAAACCTGAAAATTTTACATTTTATGATATATTTTCCAATAGTATTGTTCAGAAACTTTTGGGCCTATAACAGAATCCTCACAGCTTCAACTCAACAAAGATTGAGTGTTTGTCCCTTTCTCGAGTGAATGAGAAAGTAAAAATATAAGTGTCACATTTCAATAACATATTAATAGATCCATATTTTGGGATATTGTTCCTTGGGCACATATATCTCAAGAATCATTGCTATTTTTGGATTACAATTTATCAAAATTTCTGCTGTTTAATTTTGTAACGTGTCTCTATTTCTTACGGTTCATATATTGAGATGAAAATATCAAAAGTAGCCTAATCCAAAATCAAATACCGAATTGCCCTATTTTTATTTATTGACTGAAATTATCCCAACACAGAGAAAAATATTAATAAAGGACTCTAAATTTATTACCCAGCTTAGTTGAAATGAATTTATAAAGATTATTATTATAGACAGACAGACTTTAATAAATGAATAATATAAAAATTTATGAGATGCCCAACCATAGAGCGTTCTAAAATCAAAATACAAAAGAAAAAACACACAATATAACCTCAATTTTTTTAACCAATTTTAAAAATTTTCCTGATGGCCTAATAAAATACAATTTCGTGCGCCGTGTGAGAAAAGTTATTATTATGTTTGGTAATCATAAAATTCCTAAAAAAAAATATAATTTTGTATATATAAATTTCCACCACCATTAAATCGAATGAAAATTAATTTTTTTATATCCTTTTTCTAGTTCATATTATTTAACCGAAAATTTAAACTTTTCTATAAAAATAAAATAAAATTTCACTCAAACACAAAAAAGAAAAGTTTGAAAAATTGCAATTTTATATTTTTTTTTGTATGAATCGAATTTGTTTTTATTTGGTATAAAAGCGGAAATGGGATTTTGAACTTTTTTTTTTACTATAAAATCGTAAAATATGAAATAAAAGCTTCATAGTTACTTCCGTTTTGGAAGTTATAATAAATATTTTTCTATTTTGAAAATCGGAAGTTTTATTAGAATTTTGTGTTTGTATTTGAGTGTATTTATAGCAATGAGATCATTTATTATGGGGAGGGGGGCAATATTTATTTGATTTGGTATATTGCAACTACAAAGTACAAATTTAATAACTTTTTAGGTTATGCAGAATTTTTTGCACAGAAAAAATCGGTATAAACAAATTAATAAAGATTGTTCATTTAATTAAAAAAAAAATATATAGGAGGCAAGAGGGATGACAAAATATTTACGAAAACTAAATAACAATATTAACAAATTTTTGAAAATAAAATTTATATTTCATTATTTAGTAGAGTGAATGATGGCATTATAATTCATTTGAGAATAATTTTTGAGACGAAAATTAATTATATTATAAAGTTTCTATTGCAGGTTGCAGGGTATTATAATTACCTAGTCATGGTAATATTTTAATTCCACCCTTAATTTAGGTATAAAGAAAATAACAAAATCTCACAGTCTCTCATATCTCAGTGTACTCAGTCCTTGACGCACCGTATTAGAATCAGTATTTGGTCGGTGATGTATTTTAAAGCATAGCAGGAATTGGTTTTCTTAATAAGGGCAAGAAAGGCTTTTAACGATTACGAGGTTCTATGAAAATTTACCATTCCAATTGATCTAATTATGCATCCACCAAAAAATTTATTCTCATGTATGTATATTGTCACGCTCAAAATGTGCACACTTCATATACCCGAGCTAGGCAAATACGAACACGTCAACGATACTTCTACTGAGCAAGTAAATATTTTTCCGGAATGCTTCTTCTCTTCTTCAACTTTGGTAGTTAGAGTACAGTCAATTGTGTTAAATAATTAAATTTTGCAAATTAATTTTAAATTACTCAATTATACTATAACTTCAACAAATTACAATTATGCAAGCACCTTCATGCTCTAATAATTTAGTATGAGTGAAAAATTTAAAAACCATAATTTCCATATATTTTCTAATTATTTAAAAAAAAAAAAATTTAATCAAATTTACTATATCCAACCCCAAATTTATATTTTTTAAATAATATTTTTAGTTGTTATCCTTTTCATTTCCTACAAAAAATCTATTAAATTATTTTTTTTTTCTATAATATTTTCTAGCTGTGCATCATGTCATTCATCCTGTACAACATGCAATGGTTCATCAGAATCACAATGCATAACATGTCGTTCTGGTCGTTTTGCATTAGATGGTAAATGTTTAAATAATTGTCCTGATGGTTTTTATGGTCATAAGAAACGTCAAGAATGTATACAATGCCCACAGGGTTGTGCAACATGTACTAATAATGGTATATGTTTAACATGCCGGGAAAATTTTACAAAAAACAAAAAGGATAAATGTATTGCAAATGGTAGTGAAAATTGTGAAGAATGTAAGTATACATATTACAAATAAAAAAAAATTATGAATAAAATAACACAAAATTGCATTTTAGTAAAAGAAATTTTTTTAATTTTGATAAAAAAACAAAAAGAAAATTTTCATAATTACTGGAAATATTTTTTCCATCATAATATAATAACACATTTTTGGATAATAAAATTGTTGAAATTTTTTTTTTGTTCCTTTTCTTTTATAATTTTTTTCTATACATTTCACGTTTGTGAAGAAGAAAAATATAACCAATTCGTGTGCCATTTATTATAATAACTGTTATATATTTGCACGTACAGTAATATTAGCGCTATGGGCCTCGTTAAAAAAAAAACACATATAATACCTATACAAAGAACGTGAACTATAGTAGTTCAAGGAAGGACTTATACCTATATAGGGGAAAAAAATAGATTCTTTACATTTTCTTTTAAAATAATTTTATACTAATGGCATATCAATTTAATTCGTAGATGCCAGAGAACATAAAAAATATATAATAAAATATCAAATTATGATAATTGTAGACAAGGAAATTACATTAATTTTTTCTATTATTTTATAACGAAATATTCTCTGAATGTATTTTGAAATTTCCATTATCGAAAATCCTCGCGGTGTTAATTAAATATATTTCACAAATAGACTGACATATTTTGACAATTGATTTTTTTATTATAGAAAATTTTTACTTTCAATTAGAAAATACCTATTTCATTATTCCATAATTTAAATTTCGCGTTAAAATTTCATTTCACGGATCAAGCATACTAAGCTTTAAAACTTCAAAATAGTGATAATTTTTTTACCTTATAAATTTACTATGTAATATAATTTTTTTTCAATTAAATTTTAATTGAAGCATTAAATTAGATATATAATTCTTACATAAAGGACTAATATAATATCCCTTTAGAATTTCTCAACTATATTGTACACAATATTCAACAAAGAAAATGCCATTGGGACTTTTTACACACCACAAGGATTTGTTTCCTTTTTTCGAATATTACTTAAATTCTATTTTGCTTTTGTTTTTTTCTAAATGTCCTATTTTTTTTATGTATAAAAGCTTTATGTTTTTTTGTGTAGCAAGAATCTAATGCATTTAATGGGGGTGGCTATTATAATAGAGTATTATATAGTTTGTGAATAACTAACGTCTCTTTGCCTACTTTAATAGTCATTACCTAACCTATATATTTTAAATGTAACTTTTTCAAAAGAAATATCCTTTTCTAATGGCGATTATATGTTAGGTAAATTTAATAATGGTCTTGTGCACTATTTACTCAACGAAGGACTTTACTTTTCAACTCCTTTTATATAGCTACAAACGAAAATAAGTATAACAAAAAAAAAAATCGTTATTTATGCATTGGTATAAAAATTTTCTATTATATGCTTACGGAAATTGTTAGTGACTTTAATGGAGGACAAAGAGTGGACATTAAACAATTTTAGAACTTTTTTTTTTCTTTGAAGTTTTTGAATTTTAGATTGTTATAGGACGATTAAAATAGTTCTGTTTTCTTTTTTTTTTGATAAAAGGATTTCTAACTACAAAAAGGACAACAATAAAAAGTGTATAAATAAAAAACAGGACATAACAATTTAATTTTTGTAAATCATTTTTTTTACAATATTAATATTATTAAATACAAAAATTGAAAATATTGTTTTTGTTTTTGTGATAATTTTACGTAAAATATGTAAAACCCGACGTAGAATGCTAGATTTAGCATCTGGTGCAAACTGTCAAATATAGAGAAATCAATGTAAACACGCTAGCACTATTCACAAAAAAAAAAGCTACAGCAAAATTAGAGCCATTTGAAAATGTAATGCCAACACTAGAGCATTTGTTAGACAATATGCAAAAAATTATTAAATGAAATATTGAATTAACTAAAAATCATGCTAGCATTTTGCGTGACCTGCCAGCAAACTGCGCTAGCCTTAATATTATATTACATAAATTATGATATAAATTTTTGTAACAAAAACTCAAAAATTCCTTAAATACATTATAAAAATTTAAACTTTTAGTTATATATGAGAATAATGTAAAAGGTTTTAATAAATAATATTTTATTATATGTTTTATAACATGTTTCCTCCATAGTCCTGACGATTATTACTTTATAGTAAGGTACATAAAATTTAATGGCTCGGTCATAGAAATTTTTTTCTATATATACATACATTTATATTCTATGGTCTAGTCCTTTGGCTGGACAAAATATAATTATATAATATAAAATTTACTTTATTTTTTTGACCTTTTCCCATTTTTCTTATATAAAATTTAATATTATCGTGTGTCTTTAATTTAATGGTGGGTATAGCACATAATTTAAAAGAATTATTATTTTGATTATGGGTTGATGTTAGTGAAAATTGAGGGAAATAATTTTATATAAAATTATACCAAAAATATAGTTTAGTCCTTTTTTTTAAATGTCTTTACATGTTTTAGTTCATATTAAGATAGAATTTTAATTTTATTGTCTACAAAAAAAAAAATGAATTACATTTTTAAAATGGAAATTTGAGAAACTAAAAATTATGTCTTAATTATTGTATATTTACCCCATAGGATATTTTTACCATTAAATTATTAATTGTTGGTATATAAATTTTCATATATATGTATATGAAAGAAATTATTTAAATTAGGTTTTTCCATTTTATGGAAATGTGGTGGTTTGCTTGATTTGGAGGATATATAGAATTTTAATGGATCAATTTTGTGGGTTTATATATATGTAAATATTTTCCTTTTTGTTGTTGTTGATAAATAATTTAGAAGGTTATATCATTTGAATTTGGTTGACAATGTTTTTGCGGGCGCATAATTATTTAATTCAAGTCATTAAACTGAAATGGTATTTTATTAATTTATGATAAGGATAATTTTTAAAATGGTTATGTTTAGGGTTAATTGTTTTTTATTTGAATTTAATGTAAAAGAATTGTGGTTATTTAGGATAGTTTTATTAGGACTTGGACATTTAATTTTAGTTATTATAAATTTTTTGATATATTTCAAATATATATTAACTTTTTATCTTTCATAAATTTATTTTCTTAAGCCTTTTATCGGGTAATTGAATTATTGAATACCAGTAAAGTTCTGGGAAATGTAAATTTTAATAGTAGGGAAAGTGCTACAACAATTTAACTGAATACAGAGCCAACAACTTGGCGCAATAAATTATTTGAGCCAAAGCAAAAGAAGAAACTTTTCTTGGGTCTTATTTAAAAGTAATTCTAATATTTTGGTCGTTATAAGTATACATGCATTACTTTGATTTGAGACAAATTTGAGTACATATGGCTTGCTTCTGAGAAATCATGAGAAAACTGGCTATAGTTGACAACATTCTTGTTATTTATTCTCAACTTTTGTGATTATGAACTTACCGAAATTTCATATCTTCATTTAGAGTTGCAAAAATTTTGTAAAAAAATCTTTGTAATATTTAAATATCCTGATTTAAATATATTCACTTAATATTATGCAATTGAAAAAGTTCGGCAGGCCGCCAAACCAGGATATTTGCAACGAAAGTTAATCATCCAAATATTATTTTTGAATTACTATACAAAGATAATGAATCAACAAATCATGTTTCCTTTACATTGGGGCTAGAATATATTTGGAAGTAAATATATATAAAGATTAATTTTAACAATACCTGATAATGTCCTTTTTTCAAAATTTATATATTTTATCTATAAATTAATTTTCTTTATACTTTTCTAGCTATTAAATATTAATTATATATTTTATATATTTCAGCTGAATATTTTAACAATGGCCTTTGTCATCCATGCCATTCAACATGTGAAACATGTGATGGTCCAACTGAAACAAATTGTTTAACATGTCAAGCAAGTTTACTATTACAATCAAATCGTTGCGTTAATACCTGTGATGATGGTTATTATATGGAAACTGGTATATGTGCAAAATGTTTACATACGTGTACACAATGCGTATCACGTATGAATTGCACAGCATGTGCTAAAGGTTTACAATTACAAAGTGGTGAATGTAGGACTACGTGTGCTGATGGGTAATTAATATTTTTTCTTACTTATATATTACATAAATATTATTATTTTTGTTTTGTCCTTTATTTTTTTGTCCTTAACAATAATTTATTATAAACTTATTATTATTCTACTATTTTTTTTTTTATAAATATATATATTTGGTCCTGCTGAAAGGATACTTTTTTTTATTATCATCTTTTGTTGTCCTTTTTAATTTTGGGGGGTGGTTTTTATTACGTGTCTTTTAATAAAAGTGTAAATTAAGGACTAAGAATAAAAGAATTGTATTTAATATATATTTGGTCAGATTATTTGTTAACTGTCCTATACGCTGTTACGTATTTCTTTAATTAATTTTATGTATGCGGTAAAATTAATAAAATTAAACTCTTTTTGCGAAATATAATCGTTTTTAGGGGGTAAAATTTCTCATGAAACAAAGTATTATTTTCAACGATACGTGGACAATCAAGGATATATTAATTAATTTCAGGAAAATACATTTATGACTTATTTTTGGTACTATTCAATTAAACAATATACCAAAGACCATATAGCTTGTGACAGTATTTATATAATCCCATATCAACAGAAAAGCGTATACGACAAATACAAATTTGTCTTCTAAACATTTAAAAAAGTATTTTTACAATAACTACTAATTAATTGTTTACCTAAATATTAAGGTCCTTTTAGTTCAATTTTTTAATTACTTTTTCGAGTGTATATATATATACACGCTTACACAGAACCAACAAAAATAAAAAAAGACAAAACATGACCAAAATATATAAATGATCATTCAACGTTTATTTTTATATTTTCTATATTAAGGATAATTTTTTTTTATTTGTCTTTTTTTTCAAATGAAAATAATAAAAAAAAATGAAATTTAATTTATCTTTTACCACCCCCAAAATTTTTTTTTGTATTCTTTTTAATTCTTTTTTCGTGTCCTTTTTTCTATATTAAAATGAAAAAAAACATTATTAAATGAAAAAGTAATAAAATTATTTAAAAAAACAAAAAAATTTCGCAGTTACTATAGTGACCGTGGTACCTGTGCTAAATGTTATCTAAGCTGTCATACTTGTAGTGGACCACGTCGTGACCAATGTGTACAATGCCCAAAAGGATGGCAATTGGCTGGTGGTGAATGTCATCCAGAATGCCCAGAAGGTTTTTATAAATCAGAATTTGGTTGCCAAAAATGCCATCATTATTGTAAGACGTGTAATGGTAAGTTCATTTTATTTATATATATATTTTTCTGTAGGATACATTTAATATTATATATAGAGGATATATACGTATATTTATATAATTAAATAAAAAAAATTGTGTGGGTTTTCTTCGTTTGTTATATTGTGATGATACATTTTATTTGGTGGGATGTGAAATGTTTGTTAATTAAATATTATATACGTATAGAATTTTATTAATGTTAAATGGAAATTTGTGTGTTTATTAAATTTTAATTAAATAAAGGTAAAAGAGAAGACAAGCAAGTCAATTTAAATTTAATGTTATATAGAAGAAATATTACTGGTTATTTGTTTAAACAAATTATAGGGGGAAAAATTTTGGACTATCTGAAAGTAAAATATTAGATGGGGTTGAAGCCAGCGGTATAATGTAATATAAATAGGATATACATACTTTAATAATTGAAATGTGAATTAAATTTCAATTTACAGAAAAATTTCATTTTATTATAATTTTTATTTAGATATACAGAATTATCTAAATGTTATTTTTTTTTTGGTTACTTCAATAACAATTTGACGTAGGAAAGGAAGAGAAATTTTGCATGATAAATTACCAAAACACTATATGAGACTAAAAATGCATTTATATTAAAATCAAAATTTCGTGAATTTATTTAAAGAATATCACAAATTTAATTATATTTCCATATAAACTCAAGTATCCTTATAATTTTCCACATTATTGAATATCAAATTGATTTCAATATACTAGACAAATTATGCAGAACAAAAATTTAATTATTCTAATCCCGATTTCACGAATATTGCACCTTACACTCTTGATCTATTAATACATAGATTTAACTGAATTACCAATTAAAATACAACCAAAATTTCCGTAATTTTAATCATTTAAATTGCATCCCATTTTTTACTTATTTTTATACTATAATCTAAAATCAAATTTTTGAGTAAATACCTAATTGAATTATCTTCTTAAATTTTAAGTAAATTAGCAAATTTTCAATGTAATAAAATTAAATTTAATTTTCTTTCTTTTATTCATTTCTATTTTTAATTTTTCTCATTTTTTTTAGTTGTTCCAATAATAAACCACTTTTCATTTAAAGCATATTATTAATCTATCTATTATATACACTTGAACTTTACCAGATTATATTTATATTATGATTGTTTTGTTCAAGTACCAGTCTTGGATTCCCCTTTGCACCCATATGTGTTGTATGTATAAAGTTCCTAATCTATTTTAATGTTAGTGGCACAATTGAAATCCAATTAATGAAAGGAGGGTATATATATATATACTAGTATATATTTCATCCACATTATTTTATCCACATTCCAAAATCAAAATCAAAAAAACCTGCTCGAATGCTTCTTCTATATTATCAACATTTTTCCTTTTTTGGTTTGTTTTTGGATTATATTCTTATAAAAAGTACCCCAAACATAGTAAAAAAAAACAGAGTAGCATGGATGAGTTTTTCTACATGAATAGATTGATTGTATATGGAAAAGTACAAGCTGTACAGACTCAGCACAATATACAGCAACAAAGGATAAAAAAAATATGGAAGAAGACAATATAAAACTAATGATTCGTTCAACAACCTCTCAATTATGACATATACCATTGATATATTTTTTGTTTTTTTTGGAAAAAAAAACTTGAAGCCAGCACAAAAATGGAGGAAATTTTTTTCCAAATTGATTCTCTATAATTTTTATTTTTTTTCATCATTTTATCGGGTTAAAAAGATTGGAAAAGATGAATTTCGGTATTCATAAAAATTAAAAGTATTATGTTATAGAAAAATTGATTATTGTGCGGATGATTATAAATTCCCATAACGATTTTAACATTAAAATCATTGATAAATTTTTTTTCATAATAAATAATTTGAAGTGAATAATCAATAAATTATTATATACTTATATAGTATTTTTCTAGTGGAAAAAATTAAGTGTCCTTTAAGAAAATATGTTTTATTATGTATTTATAGAATGATACTCACTCGTATACAGAGAGTGCTTTGGTTTGCATATATACAATTTTACAAGATTAATGAATAATAGAAATTATGATCACAATTTTATTTTTTGTTAATGAGCTAACAAATTTAAAGTATATAATCTTCAAATTATATACTTACAATATGTTTTTTTATTGTCTGGAAATTATAATTATTAATTAATATTTAAGAGATAAGCAAGAATACGTGTTTGTTGCTGTAGATTGTGTCGTTGCTTTCGTCGATAATTATAAGTTCTTTATTATTCTTAGTTCTCAATGTGCATGGGGTGCACAAGGAGGAGAAATATTGGCATTTTATGTCAACTGTCTTAGTTATTTTCTTATAAAATTAATTAATAATTTGGAATTAAAGAAGTAAAATGAATTTTATGAATAGCTATTGAAACAGATAGGCGATGGAAATAATAAATATAGATTTGCGACAGCATTGTATGTAATTGTAAAAAATAGTCACATTTCAAAATAGTCTTAGTCGAAACAGACAAAATTACATTAGAATAATGAAAAAAATATGTACATTTTTCCAGATTATAAACTATAGATATCATAAAATATCCTTAATATTTAATATTACTCAAAATTAAATTAATTCAAATATTTATTATAGGTGCTGGACCATTAGCTTGTACATCATGTCCATTACATTTTATGCTTGATGGTGGTTTATGTATGGAATGTCTAGGTTCACAATATTATGATACACCAACACAAACATGTAAAACATGTCATGATTCATGTCGTACATGTAGCGGACCAGGACAATTTTCATGTCAAAATTGTGCATTCCCATTACATTTGGATCGTTTAAATAATCAATGTGTACCATGTTGTGCTACTGCTGCATCACCAGATGATCAATCATGTTGTCACTGTGACAAGGATATAGGTATGATGTACTTCGGAAACAAATACTATTAATATAAACACAAATATGAAATTTATAATATTGTAATAATAAATTGTATTTTTTTTATTTATTTAAAAGGTGGTTGTATAAATGCATCACCAGCTGGTAAACGTCGCATTGCAGCTGGAGCTGAACAACAATTCCGTGGTGATTATAATGATGATAGAAATGGTAATGATGGTAATCATGATAGTGGATTTTTCTCACGTATTTCATCACCATTTACTGCAATAACAGCTATTGCAATTGCTGGTTGTCTTCTAATTGTTACAATTTCTGCTGTTATATTTGCTGTTTTACAGGTATGTTAGAATTTAATTTCTAAAAATGTTCATAAAGATAAAAAGTTACATTTATATAAAATTTTATTGATTTATTGATAATATCTTTAAAAAATTTTATTCAAAAAGTTTAATTTAATATATGTACAATCATTTTCTATCATATTTTATGGAAAATTGAATGATTTCCATTGTAATGGTTAGCGTAACTTGGTTTACATAGTTGCCAGAAATGGTGTATTTCGGAAACAATTTTTTGTATGTTAACTTAGTCCGTGTATATAAACAATTTTTTGTATGTTAACTTAGTCCGTGTATTGTATATAATTAGATGGTGGACATAATCTGAACTTCCTCATTTTAGTTTTCTTAATTTATCATTACGTTGATTATGATAAATGCATTACGTATTCAATATTCCATTGGCATTATAACTGAAAACTAATTACTTTAGTTATTTACCTCGTGAGTTGTAATTTGTACTTCAAAATTTCCATTCCAACTTATTACTTGTTACTGATACGTTTCAGTAATTAATTAATTTTTGAATTACTATCTTACTATTCCAATCATATTTTTTATTGAAATAAATAATAATAATTTAATGAAATTTATATAAACGTAATTAGAAAATGCAGCATAATATTTTCTGATATCTTTAATACTTCGTCATATTTCCATATTTTATATTTATAAAATTTTTATGCTTCAATAAAAGAAGTAAATCTAATTTTATTTTACATATTTTCTAAAAAAAAAAAAGAAATCAGAAAATCTAAACAATTTCATCTAATTTGATTGTTCGAAAAAGTAATAAAAGAAAATAAATGATATTGCAGAATGGAAAATAGAGTAGAAAAATACAGAAAATTATTTTACGGAAAAAAACTTTTGTATTTTAAAGAGAAAAATTAATTGAATAGAATTATTTAATTATTTCATTTTTGCCATCGTCCTTACTATAGACATGTCCTTTAAGGTTTCACAAATACTATTAATCTTCTGTTTCAGGTTCTATAAATTTTAAATTTTAATTAATTTCGTCATGATAGTTTTGCAAATATAACTCGTTTAATAAGAATTTTCGTAAATTTATCATCTAAATTTGCAATGATAATCCGGAAATAGCTAATTTAATTAACTTTTGGATTCAATTTAAATAAAATTAAAATAATCCAAAATTGTTTGTCAATAAATAAAAAATGTATTTCAAATTTAATTTAATTAAATAATTATTCTGCTTAATATTTAAACACTTCCATTTACTTTCAATATAAATCAATCAGAATTTCTAAATGTTGATCACATCAATCTCTATTTATAATATTAGCTTAATTCTATACCTATTTCCATGAAAAACGTTTTTAGTAAATATACTGTAATTTTACTGTAAAAAACTATTTAAACGTTAAAATTATAAATCAATTTTCTCTTTTCCTGATGGTATCAGACTTTGACTTTGATTACACCATGAATTAATGTACATAAGTGTGTATCTATAAAACCCACGACAAAATAACCTATCCTAATTAAACATTGCTAATTCTCTTTGATATCAACTCTTTTTTTGCACCATAACATTTGACCCTTTAATATATAATCCTTTTTGAATATCGCCTATATAAAAAAGTACATTATTGTTATCCTTAATAAAATTCTGTGCTTTTCTTTATAGTTTGTTATTGACCGTTTTTCACTGAATTTTATTTTACGAAAATGAACCAGTATACTTTGTGGTTATTAACACACTAATTTTCACATGGTGACCTAAACTTTATTATCGATCAAATGTTCCAAATAATTATTTTAACCTTATTTGAATAACAAAAAAAAATCGGAAATATTATTTAATAAAAAAAAGGA
Organism: Empis stercorea; assembly: GCA_949752835.1. Lineage (NCBI taxonomy): Eukaryota > Metazoa > Arthropoda > Insecta > Diptera > Empididae > Empis > Empis stercorea. The sequence goes on from OX457087.1 coordinate 4,477,409, forward strand.
TAAACCACGTATATTAAATTACTCGTTACCACATACCATTATAATACACTTAAAAGCTTGGACTAACAAATATAAAAAATATCATAATAATATGGCAAAAAAAAAAATTTTAATTTAGCTGCTGTTAATATTATACTTTAAAAAAGGGAAAATAAATCAATTGCACTAGAACTAAAATGTTGTGTGTTTGTGGTTTAATATGCTGCATTAGAAATAGTACATTTTTTTTTAAAACAAAATTAATATGGAAATTTTTAAATTGCTTTTAATTTAAATTTAATGAAAAACCACAATTTTTTTTTTTTATTGAAATGGAAATTTATTAGCTAATGTGCATTTAATTATAGTATCAGACCAATAAAATGGAAATGTTTTAGAGAATTTCATTTTATGAAATTTTGAAAGTATAGTTTTCGTTAAAGGAACGGAATTGTAGAAGTTGAATTAATATTTGTCTGAACACTTTTCTTGATAAAATGTTCTTATTAACTTAGGTCATGAAAATCATTCATCCTTAGTCGATATATTTTATATTTTAAATGTTAAACTGAAGAAATATTAATAAATTTTCATCAATTTAGTCCAAGGTTTCTCCTAACTAATTTCATGATTATAACAATTCTCAGCAAATAATTTAGTGTCACTATGGTATAACATTTATTATTCAAATATAATAGTCTAAACTAAATGTCAATGAAATTATTTAAAATTATTAATTTGATAAAATTGTTGCCAATAAATTATATAGCTTAAATGTGAAATTTCTTAGAAAGCTTAGCACGTAACTATAAACTATCAGATAAAAATTTATTCTTTTTTTGCATTTTTCTCTTTAAACATTAACATTTTTACTACGGTATATTCACCTAAAATATTCAATAGTTTCTTTTTTTCGAAATAATATTCTGCAGGACAAATAATGTCATTTTCATAAGTTTATCTTTAGCATAAAAGTTATCTATTGTCATAATCTTAACATTTTACTATTATTATACTACACTTGCAACACAATTTTCTACTTACCAGAGTTAGACTATATTATTGTTTAACACCATGTGTGTGAACTTATTACATTCAATTTAAACTTAAAAGTTTGTGACCGTATATTGAGTCATCATCATTATTATTTTACTCAATATCTTGGAAGAGACAAATTTACAAACTAACATATTTGCAATATCATAAAAAGATATCAAAAATTAAATTTTCCAAGAAGTGAAGTGAAAAATTTGAAAATTGTTTTATATACTTTTTTTTGTATATACCAAAGAACGTTGACAATTTTTATTATATCATTTCTGTGGATGAATTTGTGTATAAGTAAAAGGTGACCAAAAGCAAATATCTTTGTTTTACTCTCTTACACTCTTTGTGTTATAATATTTGCCATCTGTTGTACTAATGGTCCTTTATATATACGAGTACATCACTTTTCAAAAGTCTCCATAGTAAAAGATCCTTTTTGAAACGACTGCTGAGTACATCATCTTTAAGAATAGTCTTTAACTGCATTTTATATTATATACTCTGAAGTTGTAAAATGTTGTGTATATAAGAAAGTATTACAAAAAAAAAAAAAACTAAAAGGATATAATGAAGATTGTTTCTATGGGTCTTTACCACATTATAATTTCAGAATTTTCAGTTTCACTATATAATAAAGGACTAACAAACATTTACTATAACTAAAGTATAGTATGTTAGTTCGATATTAAAGCTTTATGTACACATTTTATATTATTATATAATATTTAATATAAAAATGACTTTTAACATTTATAATGATAAAACATTAGTAAGGAAAAAGTTTTATATATATTCCAATTCAACAACGTGTGTAACTTTTATCAAAAATCATAAAAACTAATGGCAACAGGGAAAATATATTATTACTAAAATATAATACATATATATATTTTTATTATTTTTACTGAGAAAATGTAAAGTAATTTTATCATTTTAAAAAAAAACATATCTTTTTTTTGTTATATCCTGCGGTGTTTATAGGGTAAAGTGTGGAAATAAAATTCTTATAGTAATTATTTAAGTTAAATATGATTATTTTTTTAATCTTAATCTTAAATCTTGTAAATGGAAGGATACTGAAAGGACAATCAAAATTTTTCCAAATTTTTCGTTTTAATAGAATTGTGAAATTGATCGTCGTCGTTTGAGAAGGGAGTTTTTGAAAGTCATACATACAACGTTCAGATTGTAATGAATAATTCAGAGGGATAATAAAGGATTTAAAGCTTTTTTACATATTTAAAAATATATATCCTGTATTATATTCTAAAATTGTCCTAAATGTCCTAAAATATTATTAAAATTTGAAAATTTGAAAAAAAAATTTAAATTTTATATTCCATTATTTCCACATTTTACCTATTTTACCCCCAAAAAAAATATATTTAATGATCATTTAAGTACAAAAAGAAGTTAAAAATAAGTGATCATTTAGAGGATCCACATATATGTATACATATTACATCGTTATTACATTTTTTTCCCATTTTCCTGATGATTCCTTTCTCTAACATACAATTTCACCTTAAAAAAAAAAACCGGAAAGAAAAATTATCCTATAAAATTTTAGTACGCATTACAAACACATTGCATTCATCTATACAATCAATTTTTTTATTTTGTAAAATAATTTTTTTTTTCTTTAAAAATTTTCCGCATTATATAATTTTCTTATTGCAATTTTATTTCTGTGTTTTTTTTTTTTTCGTATATTTTACAGAAAAACAGTTTCACAGGATATACTAGAAATAATAATAATGGCGGAGGACATCATCAACATCATCGTACTGGTATTAAATATAATAAATTACATACAAAATTAAGTAAAAATTGTGATGATGATGCTAGTGCCGAAGAATTATTATTATCAAATGAAAATGGATGCCGAAATGGTGGTGATGATGTTGAAAATCATAATGGTGCTGCTGATGGTACAATATTACAAATTAATTCAAATGATGAACAATTATTTGTAAATAATTATGCTGGTAATGATCATGATGATGCTGATGATGAAAATGATGATATAAATTATGATAAAGATTTAACATTAACAAATATTAAAAATAATGATGATCATGATGATCTCGAGCCAATAATACGTTTTGGTAAAAATACAAATAAAAAAATTAATAATAATCATTTTACAAATCTTGTATTAGCTAATTTATCAAGTAAATTACCATCAGCAACAATGCGAGACGAAGAAGAACAAATTAATTTAAATCAAAAAACATAGAAAATAATATTAATTTATTTGGGAAATTTTTTTTTTTTTTTAATTATATATACTAATTATTATAATTTTTATTTGTATTTTATTTTTATGTTTTAGGAAAAATGAGAGTTAAAAAAAAAAAAAACAAAATAGAAAATAGAAAAAAAAGTTTTTAATAAAAAAAAAAAATAGAAAAGATTTTTTAAAAAAAGAAAAATAATATAGAATAATTATACAAAAATTTTAATTAAATATAAATTTATATTCAATTTTGTTTTTGTTTGCAAAAAGGATCATATTAAAAAAAAAAAAATAAAGGATCAAATTATTTTTATTTAGAATTAAAAAATAACAAAAATTGAAATGGCAAATAAAAGTAGAAATAAATTTAATTTTGATATATTATTAAAAATATGAAAATTTTATTAAAATATTTTTTATAATTTTTTTTTTTGTATTTTTTTTGTTGTTTGCCTAAATTTTATTCTGAGAATCAAATTTCATATATTTGTTTTTTTTTATAATTATTATTAATAATTTGTAAATTATGTAAAATTATGTCTTAAATATTTTATTATTTTTTTTCATTTTGTTATTATATTATTTTTTTATCAACTTTTTTAAACTATATAAAAAAATATTTTATTATAATTTTACAAGAAAAATAATTATTATTAAATATATTATATAATATTTTTTTTTATGTAAATAATATTAAACAAAATAAACTTTAAATCAATCATTTTTTTTTAGATATAAAAATATAATTAATATTTACTTTTTATTACAGACATCTTCTACTTTTATAATACGCACCGCGTCGGCCAATAATAATCAAATTCTCTAACTATTGAAATTCGAGTTTTGATTAAAGTATTTGAACAATTTTTCGTAATACTTTTTTATTGCGAGTGGGCTTACCATGGCAGACTTTTGCTGGCTTAAGTAATTTGAAAAGTCAACGAAAATCCAGGTTAAGTCTTGTCAAAATTGTAATTTACCCATGCACAACTAAGTGGGCTTTTGCTTTTATGTCAGTTTGTCAAATTTCGACACGGCATGTGCGAATGAAATCGCAATTGCTTAAGCTTGAGGAAACTGCGAGCAATAAGTCTGTATGGTCACACCATACATTTTACATGTAATCGTACGTTTCCTTAAGCTGACTTAATCCAGCAAAAGTCTTCCATGGTTAGCTCTTTCTGCTAAGAGCTAAGAAAATTTAACGAAAACGATATTTCCAGTATTTCCCATTATCAATTCGTAAATTTTCAACATATATTTTATTCTTGTGTAATTGGAAACATCTTATTCAAACTGCCATTTTGAATTTCAATCTTTTTATAATTGCCATTAAAATTTTATTATCTATTTAAATTTTTAATATACCAGTTAAAGAATTCACTGAAATTTAAGTCCTTGTTCGCTTCTTGGCCAAGAAATATGTTTCGAGCTACAATTTACATATATTTTGAAATTTGTATACCACTAATTAATATGTAATTAATAGGGGAAAAAGCTGCCAATTTTAAAAAATGTTCATAATTTGGAGCTTGTTTTTAGTAGTTTAATTTTTCATTATCATTAATGAAATATAATTTTATTATCATGATTTGCTCTACTACAAAATTTTAATTGATTTTATTTCATTTATAAATTACAATTAATCTAATTTTATTTTATTTTACTTTTCCTTCTTTAAGTTTTTCTATTCAATTTAAATTTTGAAATTTCGATCAAATTATGTTAAATTTTTTTTTTATTTTAGAATTACTTTTTACTCTCCAACAAAATCTATTAATTAAAATTAAATAAAAAATATTTAATAATTATACTTAAGGACAATTTTTATTTATAAATAATTAAAAATATATAAAAAAAATTCTAAATTTTAATTTTCTTTAATAAATTATTTAAAGGAAAACCACTTAGTAATAAATTACAATTTTTCTGCTTATTTTATTTTATTTGTACACGGAACATTTATCAAAAAAATTGGAAAATTAACAAAAAAAAAATTAATGAAAATGTAAAAAATAAAAACTGAAATTAAAAAATTAACGAACAAAAATTAATTATCACAAAACAAAACAAAACAAAAAATAGAAAGTGTTAAAAAAAGTATTTTAATTTTGTAAATAATATTTCTCAAAAAAAAAAAACTAAATAAATATAAATTTAATTAAAACAAAAACAGTTAAATATACCAACAATTTCAAAAAAAAAAACATTAAAAATATGTAGAAAATTAAAAAAAAAAAAACAAATATTTTTTTTAATAAATAACAAAAAATCAAACTTTTATACACAATTAAAAAATATACAAAAAAAAATTATGTTAAAAAATTAATTTAAAATAAAAAAATATTAAATGTGTAAAATAATAAAACTATTTGTAGATAGGAAATATATTCAGGATATAAATATAAAATATAATATAATAAAAGATTATTAAATTTTATTTTTAGTTTAATTTTGATTTTTGATTTTTGATTTTTGAATTTTTGTAAATATAATTTTCAATTTACAAATCTCTGTTTTCTTTTTGGGAAAATGAATTTAATTACAAAAAAAAAAAAAAAATAACAATTTAATAGAAAAAAATTATGTAAATAATATTAAAAAATAAAATATATAAATAATTCCGTGCATATATTGTATAATCGTAATCAAATATATTTGGGAAAATGTAATTAAATTACTTCATAAATTTTGATTATTTTCAAGTATTGGAATTTAATAATTCTTGAATAATCTTCATTCCAATTTTCTCTTTAACCAGCTTATGGAATTTCAAGAACTTTTGAGTTATTACAAAAACCGAAATTTAATTTTTAATCTATATCCGAATTTGGTCATAAAAGTAATTTAGATTTTATATTGATAATGTATGCTTTTTTAGTTGAAAAAAATGTTGTAGTGTTAATTGCTATGAGAGAAGCAATTTTGTCCTAATTTTTTTTCTTTCGAAACAAATTTTTCATATAAATTGTCAACCGTTTGGACTGGATTTAATTTTTAACCGGAATCGGATTTATAAATGTCAACTAGAGATCTATTACAATTGCAGTGATCATATGATTTTTTATTAATTCAGTAATTCATTTAGTTATAAATTGATGGCCCTTATTGTGAATGTCGAGGCGAGAGTCGATTCTGTACTAAAATCGTGTCATGTGATTATGAATGGCGATTTTAATAGACAATTGTCGATAAAAATTGATATTTGTTGGCGATTACATTTTTATGCGCGACAGATAACGAATTGTGTGCTTTATTTTCAATTAAGCTGTTAACTTGGGCCGATATTTGGTAAACATATTCAAATTAGTGGTCTGGATGAAATGACGAATTGTCATATTTTCATCTGGGATTTACTCTGGCACCTCTGGATGGATTGGGCTGATATTTGGTAAAAAATATCAAGTAATAAATGATATAAACCAGACTATCGACTATCGACAACAAATAAAATCGCCAATCACAATAAGGGGGGATATGAACACTTTAGCTAAAACAAAATATCACATGATCATCTACATGATCATAGTGCACTGCACTATTGTAATTGCAATATGAGGCAACAAAGGCTAAAGTGTAATGTGTCTGTGGAATCTCGAATAGATCACTCTCTCATTTCTACTGCACTATTCTTCTATTTATTGAGATTTTTTAATTGATTTTGTAAAGTTCGTAGAATTTTTTAAGTTTAGTTCATTAAATAAATAAATCTCATATAATTTTAGAAGAAATTATTTTAAAAGCATAATTAAAATAATTTTGGATTATTTTTTAAAAAAAAAAAACTTTAAATTTATGATTAATTTTTTCACAATATTAATACAAAAAAAAATTTAATTAATATAAAAATAAATGTAAATTTTATACATTAATTATTATGAAAAATGGGTAAAATGGGATAAATATTAAATAAAAAAAGTAAATTTAGGCAAAATTATTATAGAAAAACGAAAAATAAAACAAAATACATAATTTAAAAAAAATAAATTTAAGGACTAAAAATGGATCACTAATTTTTAGTGAAATTCTAAAAATATAAAATAATAATAATAATTAAAATTATTATATAAAAAAAATATATTCAAAATAAATAAAATGAAGAAAAAAAACCTATTATGTCGTTAAAAAAAAATTAAGTACGAAAAATTATATTTAATAAATTTAATAAAAAAATAAATAAAAACTATAAAATTATTATATAAAAATATTAAAAATTTATTAAGAAAAAAAAAATGGAAAGTGATGAAAATAAAAAAAAATATATATATATTAAAATGAATTGTTACATTTATTTACGAAGCTTTCAAGATGGCGGAAGAAAGCAAATGGTGGAATAAAACATTTGCTACGCCATTTTGAATAAAACCTTATACAAATCAATAAAAACTTATGTAGGAAAATATAATTGGAATTATTTTACTTTTTATACAAAAATTCACTGGTAAAATTGATGTTATTTATTACTTGATATTTTACTTGCATAATTTCTAATTCATTTTAAAATTTGGTTTAAAAATAATCAATTCAGTTAGCAGATGGTATACATGAAATTTATGGTTTGTCTTCTTTAAACATTACTTATATTTTTTACTATATATTCCCCTATAGCAAATTCATTAGTTTACTTAAAATAATATTTTGCAGGACAAATAATGTCAATTTCATAAGTTTATCTTTAGCATAAAAGTTATCTATTGTCATAATCTTAAAATTTTACTATTATTATATTACTTGCAACACAATTTTCTACTTACCAGAGTTAGACTATATTATTGTTTAACACCATGTGTGTGAACTTATATTACAATCAATTTAAACTTAAAAGTTTGTGACCGTATATTGAGTCATCATCATTATTATTTTACTCAATATCTTGGAAGAGACAAATTTACAAACTAACATATTTGCAATATCATAAAAAGATATCAAAAATTAAATTTTCCAAGAAAAATATGTGAAGTGAAAAATTTGAAAATTGTTTTATATACTTTTTTTTTGTAATACCAAAGAACGTTGACAATTTTTATTATATCATTTCTGTGGATGAATTTGTGTATAAGTAAAAGGTGACCAAAAGCAAATATCTTTGTTTTACTCTCTTACACTCTTTGTGTCATAATATTTGCCATCTGTTGTACTAATGGTCCTTTATATATACGAGTACATCACTTTTCAAAAGTCGCCATAGTAAATATCCCCTTTAAACGACTGAGTACATCATCTCTAAGAAGTGTCTTAACTGCTTGATATATTATATTGAATTTGTAATTTAAAATTCAATTAAATGTAATTAAATACTTTTTAATTTTGTGTAGACTTATAATATTGTAATAGTTAGTAAAATATTAGAAATATTACATATAAATAATATATAAGACTTATTTCGTATTTGAGTCCATTCATTCTCTCTAATAAACTTACTATTTATTTTCTATTTCCATTATTAAACTTAATATAAATTTAATGTTCTTTCAAAAACCCAACCAATCAAATGATATTTCAGACAATTCAGTAACTATACTTATTTATAGAAACTGTCAAATAAATTGATTATGTCGTGAAAAATATACATAGAATCTATCAACCAAAATTCAATACTAAAATTTAATTATCAAGTTTTTCGTAAATCAAAATATTTAACAGGAAATTTTCGTTTGGAAGTGACAATATAGAAGAAGATAGAAGGATATAAGACTACACAAGTATATTATATGTATATTGCATTTAGATTTATAAAAAGACACCACAATAACGCTGTTTAAAATTTAAAAGTGAAATAAAATAATTTGACTATTCGTAGAACTGAATAATAATAATTTTTTATGTTTAAAATCTAAAAAAAAATAATTTAAGAAAAGTCAATGACATCATTTAATAATATTATAATTATAGAAATGTTATAATTAAATTTGCTAAAAAGCAATTGCGGAAATTATATATTCCAAAATAAAACCTTTTTCAAAAATTAATATTAAGTTCAAATTTTCGGTTTTCCTGGTATACAAATTACAAAAATAAAAAAATTTTTAAACCAAAATTAATTTTCCCAACTGCAATATCGTAAAATGACAATTTAAATTTTGTGGTTTTAAACTTAATCTATATTAATACTACTTTATATATTCATACATACATATATTTATCTGCAGTAAAATCTTAATTATCTTAAAATAACAAAATTTCCACAATAAAATCTGTCACTTAACTTAAAAATTTTATATAACAAAAATACAGTGATAATAATAATGTACATAATATAAATGTTAATATTATAGTTTGAAAAAGAAAATTGAAGTTTATATCGTATACGAAAAATTTTTTAAGTTTCTCCACGAATTAACAAGCTTATCCCCAATTTTCTTTATTTATAAAAAATCTTTCTGGTGTCTCAATTTCCTTCCAACATTTTTTATATAGTAAATAATTTTATTTTAGTATAACTCTGTCATTTAATCGAAATTGTTTTTAAATTGACACGTTAGTTTTTCCAATGTGTTCCTTTTTTTATAAGGACGAAACCAAAAAAAAAAAAAAATAATAATGTGTTGAAAAAGAAAAATTAAAAATCTACTCACACAATTTGATATATAAAAAAAAAAAAAAATTTTACCCCAAAAAACCACTTTTTTTTGGTATCTAATAAAATTGACTGTTTAGATCCTTGATTTTATTTTATATATATATATATGTTTTTTACGGATCTGATAGAGAATATCCTTTAAAACACATTTATATCAAAAAAAAAATCTTGGTTGTTTTTTATATTTCTGTTGTTTGCCTTGTATGGATGATACCCCAGAAAGAGAATCATCATCCATTTTCGTTGTCATCGAAATAATATTAAAAAATCTATATAAAAAACTAGAAGTATTGTAGTATTATAAGAAAATAAATTATTATATTGAACTAAGCCTTCGTTTAAGAGGATTTTCTGAATCATCTGATTCCTTTTTTTTTTTTGGCTTTCGAAAATGTAGTTTTTTTTTATTAAAAAAAAAAAAATCTATCACGTACCAAAAAAAAAACAAAAAGGAACACAAAAAAAAAGAAAGGATATATGTAAGTATAAATTGAGCTCATATATATATGTCGTGGTGTATATAAAATAATAATAATTTGATAAAATAATCTTTTAAAGGACAAAGAGAAAAAATAGGAATGAAAAATCTTTTAAAACCGATAAACCGAAAACCATAAAATAATCCGATGAAATTTTCATTTCAATTTTTGTATCTGGGAATTTGTTGGATTCAAAAAAAAAGATATCCATAGAAATATGTATAAAGTACAAATAAAGAGTTTAAAAATTTTAGATAGTAGATTAATTTAAAAAAAAATCGATGCATTTTGTAAATGTATTTTATAGTTCAATACCTATACTCATTTTGAAATAGGCTTATGAATTATTTATGGAATATGAGAAATTTAGTATATTACATATTTCTCAACAAAAACTGAATCAAATTGTATAATGTCTAATATCAAATGCTATCCCAGTGGTTTATAAGAAGTAAATGTAAGTTTAAAACTACTGAAAATTGTACCAAAATGACGAATATATTTATTCATTTTATATTTATTCTACGAAATCTATGGTATAATGATTTGGAATACTATGCACGGACGTATACAAATTTCAAAGGAATTATTAAAAATTTTTCACTAACATTTTTTAAGTTTTGAAATGGCCTTAATTAAAAGAAACACTAAAAGTTCATCTCTAATTTTATTTGAAAAATATATTTTATTTATTATTTAAAAATTTAATTAACTTCTGTTTGAAATAGCTTTTCATATTCATATATAATACGATATTATGAAAGTAACTTTTATCCGATTGATAATTTGGCATAGTTCACTTAATTTAATACCCTACTACTAGGCACTCAATCGGCATTAAAAAAACTCATCTGAAAGCTAAATCAACCACTAGTCCACTGCGAGTAAATTGGATAGGCTTAATAGTAAATGCAGTGAGGACAAGTAAAACACCAGCCTTAAGCAAGATATTAACTTATTTAGTTCTATTTAACATAAAACTTTTAATACCAAACTATATCATTCAGGAAAATATTACTTATAATTTCGTTCCGTTTGAAAATGATGCTATATGTGAATGTGAACTATAGTCGATACTCGATTTTGTAACTAAAGATTTCCTTCCAGTTTTAAGATAATTTAAGGATAGTTAAATAATTAAAAAAGTGGAATTTTAAAGTACAATTATTTAGTAAATGTTAAATATTTTAGTGGTTAATGCATTATTGTACATATTTATTATAGTAGCAAAGCCATAGTTACTTATAAATAGGATTATACCGAAAATTATGTTATTTGTATATAATAATATATATATTTTATGTAAAATGAACTAACCACAAAAATTGTTATACATATTTATAGTTTTATTATACTCTAAGTCTAAGTTAACTTACAACAAAACTTTATATATAAATCTTGCCAAAATATTAAATTCCTATTAGTTACAAATTCACTAGAAAAAAATATATTATAAAATATAAATTATTTTATTTAAGCTCAATCTACATTTATCCTTTTTTCGTCACTAAATATTTGTATAAGAAAAATGGAAGAGATAGATTCAAAAAAGAACGGATAAAGGATAAAGAGTGAGTGATAGTGATAGAACAATATGTATATTTCTTCTAATTTTACTTTTGTATATTTTGAAAAACAAGTATTCCTTAAGTAAACAAGTATATAATAGTAATGGGTATTCCTATTTTTCAAAATATTCAGAAAATTGTAATTTAATATTGAGACAAGTAAATTTTTTTTAAATTACAACAATTAAAAAAAAAAGATTTGTATATATTACGCCATCTATTGGCACATATTTTAAACAAAAACTTTATATCAACAAACTTTCTTCCCGAATTTAGTACTTTTTTAGGATAATTGAATATTTTTTTTGCGGAAATTGTAGACTTTTTTCTGACTTTCAAAATTATTTTCCGATACTGAATGTCTCCCTTTCTAACATTATGAGTTTTTCATATATTTTTTCGTATCTCTTTCTAATTTTGCTAGAAAAAAGATTATTGCCTAAAAAAAGTTAAATGTAAATCGACCTTTAAATATTCCAGAATTTATATAAATTTTAACAAATTTAATATAAATTTTAATATGGTTTCAAAATATTTATTTAATTTTTTTTGTATAAAATGGGAAACAAAATTTTTCAGAAATTTTCTTAGTAATAATATTTTGTGTATAATTTTTTCTTGTATTTATTTACTAAATTAAGAAAATACAAAGTAATAAAATTAAATTACATAAAAAAAAAAGTTTATATTTAATTTACTTTTTTTTTATTATTATTATTATTAATGTCTGGCTGACTGTGACTGTGGAAATGTTTTATTTACTTTAATCGTGGGATGTCAACTTTAAAAACTGGTGTGTATTTAATTTATATTAAACATTAAAATTCACGTAAAAGACATTAATTATATTTGTAGATACAAAGTTCATTTTATTAAGGATGCGATGTTTTTTTTTTCGTCTCTCTTTTTGTTTAAATACAAAAGTTCAAAGGTTGAAAGTAATTTTTATTTGACAACTAATTATGTAGAACAAAAAGTTTTATGTTATATACTATATAAGTCATAATATTACATAAAAATGGACTTTAAAAATTTGTATAATCGTCCTTGTCAATATTGTTGTATTTTCCAAAAAAACTTTATTTTTAGATTAAATCTAAAAAAAAAAATGAAGACAATGTAATAAAATTTTTAATTAAATTTTAATATTCGATTAAAAGATTAAATTTTGTTTTATTTTTTTTGGCTAACAACTTCAATATTTCACGAATATATTCTTAAATTCCAGATATAATTAAGGAAACGGTTTGTATACCATAATAGATGAATAAATTTGAATTGTAAATTATATATTAAAAAATTCATTAAAATTCATCAAGTAATTAAAATATAATTTAGTGAGATCATAAAATGATTATGAAAAATATTTTATGAATTCTATAGAATATTTTACCCCAGAAAACTTTTGTAAATTTGAAATTTGTTATGCTGCATTTAATAATATAAAAATTCAATTTAAATTAATAAGGATGATTAGTTGGGTTAAAAGGATATCAGTTATCACTATTCTATTTAGTTATTTTCTCATTATATTCAATATTTTTATAATATATCCTCATGAATCTATTATACCAATACCAATTATTATCTTATCCGACTACAAGAATTCAGCTTAATTGTAAAATGTAAAGTAATTTGTAGTAATTAAATGGATTTAGCGGAAAAACTTGATGTAATAAGTTTAACGTTTAATCTTTCCCTTTTGGCTTTCCGTTCTACCGACTTTCAGTTGCGCTGCATTGTAAATTCAGTTTAATGTGATTACTTAATGTCTAACTAACTTAACCTGACTAACTATACTAACTATACTATATTAAAGGCAATTTAGAATTTGATTAACTATTAAATTTTGTAAGCTACTTCAACGCTTTAGTGTCATTTTCTTCATGAAATTTTAATAACCTTTGAAAAAAGAGTTAGATAAAAAATTAATTAACGCGCATTCATTGCAAATTGAAGTCCTAACTATGTAGCGATAACTTTGAGTTCAGTTCAATCATGACACCATAAATTTTAATATAAAAAATGAGTTTTATTGAATGCTAAACATTTTATAATAATTTGAGCAAAATACTTCATCAAAATTAGTTTTTTATATTGGACTTACTGGGCTCTTTTAATTAGACAATTCTAAGTTAGGCCGTTTTCGTTAACGTCAAATGATAGTAGTTACTGCAATTCGTTTTTATGGTAGTTTAATCAACGAGACAGCAACCAGTCGACAGAAGGAGCATTGGTTAAGCTAAATTTTTCGAGTCTCGATAGTCAAAATACCAGTAAAAAGAATTAATACATTGCAGTATTGCGATCGTTAACGAAAACGGCCTTACTAACCTTTCCTGAATTTAATTTCTTTACTTCATTTTTAGCAATTTAATCATGTATATAATTATGGACATATTTTCATATATTTAATATATTTATTTACATTGGAAAATTTCTTTTACGAAAAACCAATCTTGTACTTTCTGTTTTTTTTTTATGCTTATAACTATATGAAAAAATAAAAAATCTTATAACTAAACCCTAAATCTACCTTACAACTATTCTTTTAACGAATTATAATATTTCAGTTGTTTTGCATTTAGTTACAATTGCAATTGCAATGCGTGAATTCTACTTGAAATTGTTCGATCACTTAACAATTTCTTAAATGATTTTTTTGAATTAGAACAAAATTATATTCATGGACGCTGTATAATATTTTCCATTGTAGTTAATTTAATAAATAATTTAAATGGTTAATATAAATCTCGCAATTACATTTATTTAAAACTAATTCTTTTTCCCTTTAAAAATTCCACCAAAAATTTATAAATACATGCAAAGAAAATTCAAATTAAATTAGAAAGAATTAAACATCGAAAATCATGACACCATAAATTTTAATATTACAAAAATATCCTTTCTTTGTATCATTATCCTTTTCTGTTCAATAAAACTTCAATAAATAATTTAGATGAAAAATAAAAAATCTTAAATCTATTTAATTTCCGAAATGTTTTACACCACCATATAATCGAACAAAGCTTAATCAAAATATACTTTTTCAAAGCTTAATTATTTCCTTTTTGAACTTTGCAATCAAGAATTTTTTTGTTCAAATAAAAAAAGAACAAAACTGAAAAAGAAATATTGCATTGCATTGTATAATTCAATATTAATCCGTTTTTTTCATTTCCAATTCAATATTTTTCTCCAAATGATTTTATATCCTTGAATCTCTTCATCTTCTCGTTGATTTCATTGAAAAATTCTCCACACAGAAACACACACAAAATAAATGATCAAAATAAAAGAAGAATAACAACAAAAAAAAACTAAAAATTTACAATGCAAATCGGAAACAGGATTTACTGAAAAAGAGAAAGCTTGTCCTGATTAAAATACAATTTCTTTTTTTTTATATCATATTGTTTTTCTTTTCATGATATTTTTTATGATGAACTTTTGTCCTTGTGCAAATTCTACAATAATAAAAAAAATCAATATACAAATAATATTATTATTCTTCGAGAATGCAAGTATTATTTCAGTGGTCGTCCCATTTATCTATATTTAGAACTGCACAATAATAATAACAACAACAATAATATTATGAAGAAAACCACAAGGATTTTTTTTTATATTCGGATCCTTTCAAAAATTCAAAACGAAAATAAAATAAAATAAATAATTTTATTTCGCTTGTCTGGGTTTCTATTCATCACGCGTTATCCTTTTTACCACTGACACTTGCATTACTCTATTTTCATATTTATATTATAATGGACACAGACAAGTAGTCCTTTTGGGGAAATTGTGTGTTAAAATTTTGATAGTTGAACAGTGCTGGACTTTGTATTTCTACAGAAAAAATCCTAAAAAAAAAAATTTATATTTGGTTTTTCTGTTTTTAATATCTTCAATTGGAAAATTGACGCTTTTCCTGGTATGCCTGGTAGTATCTACAAAAAGTAGTAAGCCTCTATGCAAAATCAGATTGAAGAAACAAAATTCATATATGAATTCCGAACAGAATTTGTAGTTTCAGTGTTGAAGTTCCTGTCCTGTATTGGCAAAGACATCTATAAAAAAATGGAGAAAACTTGATTCTGGAACTGAAAATGTTCAGGCATTATAATTATATACATATATAAGAAGTTTTGTTATCTCGAAATATCAGATTTGTATATACATTATATTAATTCGAATTATGATTATGACAAAAATTATGTTGAATTAATAAAAGTAAAATTTTTATACGTTATTGTAAAAATTTAGAGATAATATTATTAATCTTTGATCGAATTATAATAATTTCATTAATTAAATTTAGTAATTCATATTATTCAAATTTTTAGTATTCAAAATGTGTCAGTAATTCATATTTTTCGTATTTAAAAATATACTCTGGTTCAGTAAAATTGCTGACAATAAAATTAAATGGTTTCTAAAAGCCATTAGCTTGTAGAAATAAATGGAGAAACATAATATAGTTTAGAATCCACATTAAATTGGAATGTTAAATACTTAAATGAAACAGAATTTCAAAGGAAAATAAGTAACAGAAACTAATACAGTCCATATATAAATTTTAGTTATCAGATTATCATCAAACATATCCCTCTTACATACATTTATCCGTAAATATTAAAATAGTATTTTTATACAAGTAAAGTATTTATATACTATTACATTATTCATGATATTTGCATAATTTTATTTCAAAACTGAAACTAATAATTGAAGGACTCTATAACAATTTCAGTTCGAAAATAGAAACTACATTTATCTTTCATTACAACAAAAAAAATTTTCTAATTTTCATTAATTACTTATGTAAAAATAAGAATCTACCGAAGTTCAATAAAAATCTCATTCATCATTTTATTTGGCAAAAATTAATTAAGGTATGAGTTTAATTAAAATTTTTCGAATGTTTAAATAGACAAATAAAGCTTTTTTAATTTAGGTACAATGAAATATTAGCTTTAATTTGATATAATCAATGCTCAAAATTAAAATTAAAATTTACATTATTGAATTTACAATATCAACCAAAATATAAGATATTTAAAATAAAAATCTTATGGACAATAATACGGAATACATCTGCTAACGTAAACCTTAATCCTTAACAGAAGGATATACCGACAGCAACTAATAAAAATAAACTATTTCTATCAATACAAACAAAAATGACAGTGAAAGATTAGTCCTTATGGACTTTTGGAGAAGACATAATTAAATTGAACCAAAATACGAAAATGTTGTATAAGGATGAAAAAAAAATGGTTTTCCTCTTTTCTTTTTGTGATTTGTTTTTTTTTTTTATGGATTAACTTTGTTTATTTTTCTTAGCTTTTCTTTGTACTTTCTTCCGAAGATCTTAAAGAAACTATATATATAATTTTCTTCCCTATGTGTACATTAAGGATATTTTGAAATTAACACAAATACGAAAGAATAATATTAGAAAATGAAGATATTAAAGAAGATAGAAAGTTTTCATCATTTGCTTTAATTTTCAGCTTGTATTGCATAAATAAATTATTTTCATTATGAAATAATATCTGAAATTTAATTTAATATTATTCTTTATAATAATATTGAATTTCCTAATTTACAGAAATTTTAATACAGTTTTATGCTAGGATAATCCTAAGGTAAAACAAGTATTATAATTAGACAAAATGTAATGATTGAAGAACATGAAAATGATTGAAAATAAACAAATTAAAACTAAATGTTGGAAAAAACAAATGCTACGAAAATTAATGACAGCCTAAATGAAAATATTTTATGGATGGTTCATGTAGTAGATGGAATAATGTATTTGGTTACAATAATAACTAGAAAAATGCAGAATTTATATTTTATACATACAAGGAAAAAATTTAGATTTTTCACAAGAATTTGTTTATTTTATGTACAATACAATTCTAATCTTATTCAGAAACTACACAAGAAAGCAATAAGAGTGATATTAAAATGTGATAAATTCACTTCAGTAAGATGGATACTAAATACTTTAAAATGGATATGAGTATTATTAGAATTAAGAATGTACTAATTTCAAATTTATTGTAATTCAAATTTTAATTTTGTTGACAAGTAATGTCAGCTTCGGAAGTAAGGTCAGCTACAGAAAACTTTAATTTTGTACAAAACGCATTAACATAATACAATATTCCTAATGCTGAAGTTAATTTTCAATCAGGGCAATACGCGACGCGCAATGAAACGAAATTCACAAATTTAAAAATTAATGAGATTCCTAGAAAATAATTTGAAATATTAAAAAGAATTTATTAAAGAAATTGAAAATATATTTAGAAACTTATAAGATATTAACTTTATTGACCGGAAAATTGAAATTTGAAAATACATATTGCAAATTTCACATCGCTATACTGTTTACAGTTTGGCTGAGTTTGGCTGAGTTTTTGTAACAGACTGATAAACAGACATACGAGCACCAAGACAGACAATTTTCGATATATTCAATCTCCAAAATTAAATTATATATTTGTCGAATTAACAAAATAAATTTAATTAAAACTAAGTCAAATATTATTACAATTTAATAAACTTATTCAAAGGTCATTTAATTTATTACAAAAGTCAAGAATAGAAATTATTCAATTTTTAAATATTTTTATCAATTTTAATAAATTTTTAATATATTTTTGGCATATTCCTTACTTAAGGCACATTATTATCCTTCTGCTACAAGAAACCATAAAACATGATTTTTTTTTGTTTTTGCTTTAAAAAAAAAATGTAATATAAATTTTTAAATTAAAAAACAAAAAGTTAGCTTAGGGCTCTGCGCTATACAAAAAAACGACGACTAAAAAACACAGAATTTTTTTTTTATTTGACAAGAAGTAATTCCATGAAAATCCTTCCAGAAACTTTTTTTTTTCGTATTTTCGCTGTTCCCTTTTTGCTATTCTAATTTTCTCATTTCATTTCAGAATTTTATGGTTTAATTCATTATGTATTACAACTACACAGCAAAAAAAAAAAAATTACAATATTTAATTTTAAATTTTCGCTTTTTAAAAAAAAAAAAACTTTTACATTGTATTTTTTTTTTTTTCGTAATCCTTTTTAAATTGACATTAATTCAAAATTACATAAAAGGACCAGAGACAGAGAGTATATAATTGTAACAAGACAAATATCAAAAAAAAAAAAAAAGGATGTGGTTCTTTATGCAAGTAAAATTTAATTTTATTTATTTTTTATATTAAATCGTGACAATAAAAATTCAGGATTGAAAGGTATTAGTATATTATTTAGATATTCTAAATCTTTAACCGCAGAAACTTTGATTAAGGTTTCAATCATTCATTGTTATTTTTTTTTTTTTGTTAAATTTTATTGCATTATATAAAAAAAAAGGATATTCATTTCCATTGTATAATTATGTTTATGCTGGACCCTAACAAAAAAAAAATGGAAGAAGAAAAGAAAACCATGACTAACTTTTAATGTATTTTGTGGTATCATGTTAATTTTACTTTTAGAAGCTGGATTAAGAGTTTTTCTTCGATTTATAAAAAATTTGTGCTAATAGCATGTAAAATTTATTATAATATGCTTATAATTTTAATAGTATACTAATTGGAAACTGTTATATACCAAAAATATACAAACAAATTTAACTAACATTTAGTTTATTTCAAAAGAACACATTAATAAAAGTGATATGAATTTGAAATTGAAAGCTGAAATTATTTACTAAAGTATTGATTTTAAGAATTTATCCAACATTTCTTATTCTTTTAGCTTAATTGCCCGAAAGTCAGTCAGTCCTCTGACACATTATTAAAGTTTCCCGATAGTACATTACAATTTGGGGACTACTATAAATTTAATTCCGAACCAAATAATAGTGTAATCAGTGAGGTTCAATTATTGTCAGCAATTGCACCAAACTTTTCACAATTTTTGACAAATTTACATTGGTACAACAATTTAACACGACATTGTAACACTTAGATCGATAGTAATGTCAGAGATTTATAATAGGACTTCATTCATTGCAGACACCAATGTAATATATTACCACTAAACTGACTAGCCCATACCAAAGCTCTTACTTTTGATTGAGTCGACAATATTCTCTCTGCTCTACCAGAACGAATAATGTCATAAATATTATGACAGTTTCGAAACAATCTAAAATTTCAATTCGAACCATTAATAAACCCCTGAATTTACTGATTTTTTTTTTAATAATACAAATTCTTTATTATATATTAAATATCTGTCATTCCATCTCCTCATTGATAAAATCATTTAAATATCCAATCATTTATCCCTGTTTATACAAAAAAAAAAAATTATAATCAAATCAAAATAAATAATTCTGCAAAAAAAATAAAAATCTATTTACAATTTATAAATTGGAAGGAAAAAAAAATACATCCTAATTTTTAAAACAACATGTATATCAGTATAAGGATAATAAATTCTTAATTTAAATTCAACCTCAAAATAATATTCGTATACCTTCTACATTTTTATTATTATAAAATGAAAGAGTTTCTTTTTGTGTGCAAATATTTTGACACAGAAAATTATATAATAAAAACCATTTAATTCAAGGATTTACTTTTATATTATAATATTATTATTATTTTTTTTTTATCCTGTCTTGTTTCGCAGTTCCTTTTTTCCTTTAACATCTAAATATTTAATTGTGCATAATGTGACCCGTAAAATTACATCAGGATAATTGTTTTTTTTTTCTCTTTGTGGATATACAAAAATGTTTGTCCTTCCATAATTTTTTTTTTTGGGGAAATTTTTTTTTGTAATTTTTTAGGGATAGGGAGAATATAATAAAGGCCAAAAAGGATGTGGTCCTGAAGACTAATAAATATAATTTTTTTGTTATATAGAAATCTACTTATGTAATCAGGGATATTTATTTTTTTGCATGTCGATTTTCAAATTTTAAATGTAGAATACAAAGTAGTTTTTCATTTCTATAAAAATTTTGTATTTTTTTTTGTTAATTTTTATGGACACATTTTGAAGGATCACATTTCATTTTAATATATATACGTTTTATTATATACAAAATGTTGATGAAAAATTATTTTCTAATAAAAATGTGGACCATTGAGAGAATACAACCAACATGTAAAGAAATTAAGAATTCAAAATGAATTTAAACGTTTTTTTCTTTTTTTTGTATTTAATAATATGGTAATATTTGTTTTTTTTTTGTTTTAGAAAAGGACATTTTATCCTTGTATATTCTTGTCATCATTATTTTATTTGTTTATTTTGTTTTGATTTTGATAAAAAAATTAAACAAGATTGGGATGAAAATTATACCAGAAATACAGAAAAAAAAAAAATAAAAATTTAGAACTAAATTACAACAAAAAAAAGTTTTCCTAACGAAGGAGAAGGATATATATATGTATACTATATTATATTAAATTGGATAAATATACTCGTATATATGCTGGACATGAATACATTTTACATTTTTAATACTTAATTCAAATGAGAATTAGAAATGATTAAGACATTTAAGTTTAGTTTTTTTTTTTTTATTAGAATTTTGTTATAATATTTTAAACTATATTTTCATTGGGATATTTAATTTTAATAGTTGGAAAATTGTACCGGTGAGTATTTTTAAATTTAATGTATACTTGAATTAGTTTATACTTTTTCCTTTTTTTTTTTGTATTTTAATTTATGTAAAGGATATTTTTAATTATAATATTTGAAATTGATTTTTAATGTTGAAAAATAGTTTTAATGATTCGTAAAAATTAAATGAGGCAAATAAAATGTAAACCAAACCTAAATTTTTAATTAGTTTATAATTTAATATATAGGAAAGATTTTTAAAACTCTGCAGAAAATGTTATTTATATTTTATGTTTCATTGAAATTTATTCCTTTTTTTTAAATTGGTTTTCTTGTCTCTCCTTTTAATCCAGCGATAGTCAGCATTAGATCTTCCTGTCGTAGTTAGCATTATTTCTGCGATTTCCAGCATAATGCTGACGAGAAATGTGGCCTTTGGATTTATAATTTATTTCTTAAAAATGTGAATGTGGCTATAAACAGGTTATAAACTTCGCTAATTGGCATGTACTTTCACCGAATCGGACGGCTCGTCAATTATTGTTCGAATTAACAACAAATAATGTCAATCAATTTTGGTATTTTTGACATATAGAAATATACATATATATTATTTATACAATTTAACTTATAAAATGAAGAAAAATCCTGACAACTTTAGTAAACCGTTTCATTTTCCTATTTAGAACCAAAGCCGTATATAATATATTATATACGTATACGGCTTTGATAGAACATTAACGTGTCCAATATAAATTTAACCCTGATGCGTTACTAACATTAACGTGTCCAATATAAATTTAACCCTGATGCGTTAAAAGCTATCGTGCGTCATTACTAACTGTGGGTGGAATCTACCCATAAATTAACAGTCGCTTTTCTGAGAATGTATTCGATCGAAGTTTTAAAATAAATCAATTGTAAATACTATAATAAATTTACAATTACAGAAAAGAAAATTTACCCATTTTACTTAATTTTATTATCTTTTTTTTGTATATACAAAAAAAGGCATTCAAAACTCAATTTTATGAAAAATAATTCAAAAATAGGTAAATTCCGAAAAATTCAGAAAAATCCAAAAACATAAAAGCTAAATGTCCTGAAAATAGATGTTTTTACAAAACTGAAATAAGTATTAATAAAATAATTTATTATTTATAAATTCTTTTTCTCATAATTTAAATTTGTTTGGAACAAGTTCAAATATAGTAAGCCATTTACCATACTGGATACTAGAATCATCTATTACTCAGATGATTCTAGCAACCAGGAATCATAGCATATTGAACAAAATGGTTTTAAGTGTGTTCCACAAATAAATTTATTGCATTTGGAACTAGTAGTTTTGATTTTTCGATCTTTCTTAGAACTACAAATTTGACACCGACTTGTTTTCCGATTACTAACGTATATTACCCGCAAATTTTCATATTAAACTAAAAAAAGGATATACTTGAAATTGAATACTAACGTGGGTGTAAGACACCTAGACACTTTTTGTTTGATTGGTTTTTGGCACTTAGGTTCATGACACGAAATTGATAACCGTTTTTCTTTGTTGACAAATATCCAAAGTAAGATTACTTACTGATTTGAATTCATTTCCATTATCCATTCGACTTAAGTCCTATTTCTCAAAGTTATTTCAATTTGGGTGGGTGGATTACACCCAGACGTTAGTAATAAAGGGTTAAAAAGGAAAAAAAATAGTAAAATTGAAATTAATATTGGCAATATACTTCCTAGAAGTTTTAGATTCAATTTAATTAAAAATCAATTTTATTAGACAGAAGAATATTGAATAAAAAATTGAATAAAATACGAAATTTGTTTTTATTTCTCTCGCAGTTAAACACTTAAATAATGAAATAGAAAAATTTTTACCAAAAAGAAAAAAACCAATAAAAATAATTCCAGAAATAGCTTCCATAAAATTTTATTTGCTCAACAAGTTTCCATAATCCAACAAACCATTTATAAATTTTGTAAATAATATAACATTTCCTTAATAGATTTAACTTACCAAAACTTTCGATTGTTTCGAAATTTAAATTCATATATGTAAAAATTCAATTGTTTCTTATATCTGGTTAAATTTTATATCCTTTCTATAAATATAAAAGACGAATTTTGCCCTTTTTACATATATAAGAAAAATTAATCACTTTCGTAAAATTCTCCTTATATAAAATAAATTCCATTTTCTATTTAGCACACAAATAAAAAGAAAATGTTGAGCAAATTTTTTACCTTGTGTAATATTTTTAGGATTTTTAGGAGTAATATATATTTTATATATTTCTTGGTTTTGTATCCTTATATACTTACTATTATATTATTTACGATGAGGGCTTTCAACATTTTATGTAAGAAACATAGAAATGTTTTTTTTTTGTACAGATTTAGAATTTACAAACGTAAAATTTTTTGGTATAAGTATTTTAATATTTTGCCTTTATACGGACATGAATGACTTTTTATATGGTAAATTTCTCTATTTTTTTTATATATAATTTCCTTCCTCAAAATTCCGGTAATATATTTCTTAGTTCATAGTTCTGTGATTAATTTCCTTTTTTTTTTCTAAAAAATAATTTGAAAATTTGAATATTTTCTATTATCCATAAAAAAAAAAAAATATGAAATTTACATAAAAAAAAAATATGAGTGTTTGGATTAAAAGATTAAGTACATACTTCCTATTGTTCAGGAGATTTTTCATCGTATGAGTCAGAGAAGACTGTAAAAGTTTAGCATTTATTTTTTTTTTGAGGAAAAATTATGATTTTGATATGGATAAAGTGGACAGTATAATAATTTAAATTAATTTTTTTTTAATAATAATTATAAGTGTACAAAAAAGGAAATAATGTAAATGTCCAAAATATTGTAAAATTATATGCAAATTTGTATATTATTTGCATTTCTATAAAAATTTTACAATTTATAATTAATTTATACAAGATTTTTAATAATTGGATCTCATTATGATATTAGGTATTCAAAATGTAGAAAGGAAATATTAATTTAAATAAATTTCAACTTTTGTGGTTTAAAAATGAAGTATATGATTATTAAAATATTAATAATTTAATTAAAAAAGTAAATAATTGAAAAATATAATATAATTTAGTTAATTTTAATTTAAAAATTCAATTTGATTTTGGGGAAAATGAGCCAAAATATTTGTTTAATATAAAAGAAAGTTAAAATTTATGAATCATTATAATCAGTTATGATTAAAATAATGCTGGGAAATTGATTAAGTTTATTACTGGAAGATATTCTTCTTCTTCTTTGACTAAACAACTGAAAAGGGACTTATTAGTTTTTATATGAATTCCGAACCATAAATTACTCTGTAGTGTAGAAAATGTATATTGCTCCAAGCTAATGGCTTTGTAGGTAGTCAAATTGTTGTCAGGAATTTTACTCGATCGGTCGAATTTTCTCAGTCTTAAAATTTGCATTGATGTATATTTTATTACTATGGTAGTCATATAAAGCGTATAGTCAATTTAGTTGAATGTCATGCTCGGGGTCGGCAATTCAACTCACGACCTCATACAGCACAGCATAGTATACTAATACTACACATACCAAAACCAATCCCGCTCTTAATTATGATATTAGCAGTAATAAGTGAATTTATTAGTTAATAAAATTGCATGTAAGAAATTATATCGAAAATTAGACAAAATTTGCATTTAATTTAATTTTTTTTCAACAAATATATTACAAGATTTTAAGTAAAATAATTCAGAATTCCAGGATTTATTTCAACTTGTTTAACCAAAAAATGAAGTTAAATAAGGTGAATGACTTTTAACAATACTAAACATAATCTACAATAAAATATATAATAAAATATAATTAATATTGGTAATGTTTAATAATATTTTATTTTATTTAAAAAAATTTTAAATGAAATTTTACTTGTTATGTTTCTATAATACTTTTATATTGCCTTTTGGCTCCCCAGTAACTTAATACTACTTATATAACCCAAAAAAAATTACTTATAAAATAATATTCATAAAACAAAAATTATGTTTAAAAACAAAAAAATTTAACAATTCCGTCAAAAATTACCCACAAAGAAGCACCACCAACAAAATTTTATATACCATAATCTTTATAAACAATTTTTACCTTACAAAGTTTATTTTATTATTTATAATTTATATAACACAAAATATTCATTTTTCCTTTAATAATGTTTAACATCCTGTTTTAAATAATTTCATGATATATTGTTATGTAAAATTCATATTTATATATGTATAGCTACATATATAGAGGAGAAAAATTTCTAACCAAAAAATCTTCAAAAATTTAACAAGAATTCATATTTTAGGTGTTCTAACATGATTACTATAAATATTATGGTATACGTTTTATAATACGAAGAAAATATATGTACAGAAAAGAAAATCATTATCATCAACTCAATCAACATCATTTTTCGTCCTTTACCTGGTATACTATACTGTTTATACTGCATATTATCTTTAATATAATAGTTATGTGTACAACAACACAATTTTTTATTTTATATTTTTAAAGTATTATAAGGAAAAAAAGAAAAGAAACATTCTTCAATTAGCATATAAATAGGTTGACGGTAAGAGATCACAATTGTGTAATGTCTATTACTATTATAATACAAAATAACCATTACTTCTGTTTAGTAATATAAATTTATATACACTAAGGCTCTGTGTAAATTGAGAAATTTCCATATTAAATTAGACATATTTTTTTCAAATTTGAAATAAATTTTTCTATTATATTATTATTTAGATACCAACCAATTTGGGACCTCTCCGTGAAAAATTTGTTCCCTAGTAGGTCTGACCCGGAATTAAGCGACGCACGGATATCTATAAGTTATCACTAGGTTACTTAGACCCCAATAATTTAACATTTATTTCCAAAAATATTTTCCTTCATTCAAGGACGACCAGAATAATGCTTTTAGCGCCTGAGGTGTAATTTTCAAAGAATTTTAACATACGGAAATTCTAGTGCCAAGCGGAATGCAAAAATAAAGCTATATACTCCCAAGTTATGGCATTGTTGTAAATTTAACGCCAACGCTAGAGAACTTGTAAAAGAGATCTAAATCAAATGTCAATTAAATCTAAATAATCTAATAGTCAATTATCTAAATCAAATATCAATTTAAATCAAGCTACCCATTAGTCACATCCGGGCTTTTTCAGCTGTCGTGGAACAAAAATGCAATAACTATCGCTATCTGGCACTAAAGCTTAGCACTCTGCACCAACCTTTCAAATATAATCATATTAAATCAATTTCGTTTTCATTTAATGAATCGTCAATTAATTAATGATTATACTTTAAGTATGCCATTATATTATTTTATAAGATTTTCTTTCCTTCAATGAGTGAATTTTTTTTTTTTAGAACTTTTTATGCATCATTAAAGTTTAGTGGAATATTTAAGTAGTATTTAAGTGGTATACGCTATGCTAATAGTATAGAAATTGACTATATGAAAAATTAATGAATGCAATTATGAGGAAAGGATTATTAAATGACACTTGAAAATTAAATGATGACTTTTAAAAGAGAAAGTCAAATTTTTTTTTGTGTAACAGAAAAATGTTTAAAAATTAAATTGTAGCAAATTTTTTAATCTTAATCTGGAATTTAAGCAAATAATATGAGACTCTATGCTAGAAAACTAAATTATATTAAACAATCTCTATATATTTTTTTATGTATGTATATCTTATGTCGTCCTTGTACAAAAAATATACACCCACAATTTTATACATTTAACACTACAAAAGGACGACATAGATTTTGACAATAACTTTCTATAATAACAACACACATTTTTTTTTTTTATTCTGACAAAAAGTCAACAAAAGTTAACTAAATGCTAACGACATATTACATGAATGTAGAGTGAAATGTTTTTGCTATTCTTTTTAACAGGATATATGTACAGGACTCTCTGTTATAAACAAAACAACAAAAATTATTATTAGATGTTTAACAATTTCCATAAATTTTCATATCTCATTCTGTATTTTTATATTATATCATTGTCTAATTTTGAAAATATCAAAAAAAAAATATCTAGAAAAACCAGGTTTTTTTCATCATCCTAATAATATGCAAAACGAAATTATTCTATGGTATCCGATGGTAAAATTTAAATAGGCGCTCCATAAAAAAAAGGGAAGAAATTTTATACTTACTATTTAATTTTTTGTATAGTCGTCCTTTTTTTTGTGTGTAGGAGATTGTCTAATATAGTTTAGAACTTAAAATAAATGAATATGGAAATATATAATTTTTCTTTTGTTATACAATGTGTAGGAGGAGGTTTACGGTTTGTAAAGAGCGTTTTGTATAATTTTATTAACCAATAATTCAGGATGCGTTCATTTTGAACGTATAATAATAATAATGGTTATACACACACACACATAGAGAAATAAATGAGATAAAAAATTAAATTTATGTTAAAGTTTTAAAGTAAAAATTATTATTAGATAAAATTATTTATGGTGGTTCATTAATGTGGTTTTTTTTTTTAAAAAGCATAAAATTTTCCTGTAAAATTATTTGAAATTTTATAGTTAATAATATAGTAATGATATTGTAGTAGTACTTACGATGTATAGTAAGTAATTCATTGGAAATTTTCTATTTATATTTGAGAACATTTTAAAGATTTATTAAAATTTGTTTTTACGAAATTACGAATTTTTTAAAAGTTCCAAAATATTGAAATTTTCAAAACTTTTTTGTTACAGTGTGTAAATCTAATTTTACTACTATTCAAATTTCAAAATATTTACACTCTACAGAAAATTTAAATGTCAGTTTTATCTAATGTTTCTTTAAAAAAAATATATCTATTCTCATTTCATTTTTCTTGTTGTGTAATTCGATCATCAAACAACATGCTACAAATTATTCTGATGATTTTCTAGTTTTTATATATGTATATAATATACTAAAAATTATTATTATTATCTAAACGAGTAGTAATTCATTGGCTAAACAAAAAAAAATTGGAAAAAATTTAAATTTTTCTTACAAAATTTTTTTTGTGTTTGTTATGCTTCCAACATCATGTTTTTGACAGTAAAAAAGCATAAATGTTTATGCAAAGTATATAAATACATATATATTTTTCCACCCTGGTGTCTCCTCCATTCTGTTTTGGTCATAATAATAAGGTACTTTAATTTTTGATTGGATCATTCTTTGCTAATGAAGAGGACTTCACACAACCACCAACAAACAAAATCTACCCAATTTCTTTTTCGTTCATTACACTACTATATATGCTTCTATCTTTTCATTGCTTAAGTATAAAGATATACTTTTAGATATATGATAAAATTCAACACTACCACATCAGCAAAAATATATCCTTTCTAAAAAAAATCGTACAAAAACAAAAATCCTTTTTTTGGTTGTGAAAAATTTCATACATAAACCTTGCAAAAAACAAAAAAAAAAAGGATCGAGGTATATATATATATATAATTTAAGGACTTAAGGGTGACGCATAATTTAAGTATTAAAGTATTGTATATAATAATAAAAATGGAAGAGAAAAAAAAGAAAGAACCTTGAATATCCGAACACTTAAAACCTTGAAAATTATAGTAGAAAAAGCAAAAAAGTATAAATGACAAACATAGAGAAGCAAAAAAAAAACAATCCCAAAAATAAAGATAACTTTTTTTTTTCCTTTAATGAAATTGCCCTAAGGATGTACTCGTATGCTTTAAGGATCTACCGAAGAACAAAAAAAAAAATCCTAGTATTTTATGTATTTTCTAAAGATTATCACAAAAAAAAAAAATAAAAAAAAATTCTTCTATATTTAAAGATTTTATCTAAATTCTAAACAACAAAAAAAAAATTATCCTCCGGTTTGGATTTAAGTAGCAATATGACAATAGAATTTTAAGTATAAATTATTTATTGGATATAGCATAATTTTTTTGATAATATTTTTATTTAGTTACAATATTTTCGGTTTAATAAAAAATTTATATATAAAAATGACGCGTAGTTGAACGGTTGGACTACAAAAATTTATTTAATTCTATTAAAGATTTTAGCAAAAAAAAATTTACTCACCTTTAGGTTATTTTTATATACCATGAAATATTGGTTTTCTGGTTTAATCAAAAATAGAGTAAAAATTTTTCTGAAAAAAAAATGGTTTATAATAAATCAAATTACCCTTAATTAAACTTTTAATTTATTTTTAGATATTAGAAATATTTTTGCAATATTGTGTTTACCAGTAAAATTTCCATGGGCGAAATAATTTTGAAGGAAATTAACAATAAAAATCAGTAAAACATGAAAAAATCATACATATTTGTAATAGTTTAAATAAGTTCATTAATTCAATCATAATTTTTCGCAAAAAGTGGACTTATGCCACTTTCAAAATCAACGGGGCTCAATTATGGATTAATTTATAATATATTTTCAAAAATATTCTATACCTATTTAGGAAAGGATCTGTGTAATAAGAAGTTTTTAGCAGCAAAATCTTTATTGATGAAAATTCTTCATTTTGTTGTATACTTCCTGTCCAACATTTTAGTAAAAAAATTACCTTAATAACACAGTATAATTTTGATTTCTATTTTTAAATACATTTAATCAGAATAAAATACATTTAATCAGAAATTTAATATCTTCGACTATAATTATAAAATTTCCAATGTTTGAAACGAAGCTGCGGTGGGAAATTTAGTCAAATGAAATTCTATCTCTAGCAATCTTGAAACAAAAAAAAAAACTGAAAACTAAATTCTAATTAATAATTTCTTAATCAAGGAAAACACGGTCATAAAATTTCAATCAAAATTTTAATAAGGAAATTTTGTTGAAAAAAATCTTAATTTGACTTTTTGGCCTCTTCGAAATTCATTTCAATCTAACATTTTTTATCTTAAAAGCTTTCTAATTACTCAGTAATTCATTTTTAAATGAAATTCTTTTGACTGAATATCCTGATCCTGGACACAATGCATTGGAATGGTCGAGAATATAAGAATCTAAAAATTAATAAATTAATTTAATAAATTTTTATACAAAAAAAAAAATCATTTATTCTGTCAACAAATTCAGCTAAATAATTTATTTATGAAATTTTATTCAAAGAATGCATTTTTTTTTGTGGGTTAATGCAGTTTTTTTAATTTCTAATTTGCTTTTGGATAAATTAATCAAAATTTAGCTTAAAAAAATGGTAAATAAAACTATAAAGAAAAACTCTATACGGAATAATGTCATATTATGCGGCAATATTATTTTTCCTGCATATTAAATTAGTTTAAAGTTTTCATTTTTTTGTTTCTATAATAAAGTTTTTGTACAAAATAAAAAACTGCAACATAAAAGAGCAAAAAAAAAGAAAAGAAAAAGTCTATTCGAGAGAATAGTAATAAACGTTTATAAAGAAAAACTTATTGTTAAACTTTACGATATTAGAGTTCATAATGGAAATTTTAAATTAAATTTTAAATAAAAGGAAAAATCTGAATAAAAAATTATATTTAACTAAGACGATTTTATTAGTTAATAATAAAAAATAGAAATTATTCTCTGGTAGAAAAACGTATAGAATTAGTCGCAACGTTTACATTATCTCAATTGATGATAAAATTTTAAAATGATTATAAATTAATTTAAATTTTAAAAGAAATAATTTTGTATAATCAAAGTGACGAGTAGAATTTGATTAAATATTCTTTAGAAATTAAAAATTTACAAAGGCCCCCCTTAAGCTCAAGAATAATTTTCAAATAATTGAGTAATCTCGAAAAGAATAAAACAATTTCTTATAATTGATCTCAAAATTATAATTGCATATATTTAGGAGTTTAAAAACCTGAAGATATAAAGTAATAAAATTTAAAAAAAAATGTTTGGCTTATAGATTCTCCAACAGCACAAAATTAATTTTTTTTTTTGATAATTCCCTAAATTGTAAACTACCCTCTGTTCATATTTTCATACAAAATATAAGTTGTTCTTGTTCCATTGCTCGGATTTTTTATACTGTGAATTAACTTTAAAAAATATATGGAAAAAATCCTTTTTTTTCGCCAAAAAACCTGAAAATTACGAAAAATACTCTTTAAAAAATCAAATTTGCTTAAGTTCTTTTCCAGTTTGTGTAAGTTTAGATAGCAATTTATCTAATGAACTATATAATGTATAGAAGCCTAAAGAGGTTGATTTCTTATACAAATTCTATGATTGCTATCTAATGTCAAGTTGGGGTGGAATGACCTTAAAATCAAGGTAAAATTTATGTAAGGATTATCGTGAATATTTATGTAAGGATTATCGTGAATATAATATTTAATTTAGTCACAATAACAAGCCCTATACATAAAAAGCTCAATTAAATTGTGCGAATTGTAATATTTTATACGAGATTTGCTGCCAGATGTCAGATTAATTAATTTTGGAAATAAATAATTTTATTTTATATATCTACAAAATACCAGTGTGACAACTAAGGGCAACAAAGTTCTATTAACACTTTAATCAGCTACAACAACCTTCTATTTCTATTATGTAGAATTTTTAAAATATTTTTTGGACTGCAGAGTTTCATCTGGATTGAAGAACTCTGTTAACTAAACTGAAACCGAAAAAAGTGTACATAAGACTCCGTAGTCAAAACTATAGGAGAAAGAATATATTTTGGAAACAACCAGTAGAAAGATCACATCCTATTTGATATTTAACTAATTTTTAAAAAAAAATGTTAGTTAGAATTAGAACCCTGTTATTCTCAGGTCGCCCAATTAATATACTTGTACATTATTATTGTATTTACAATTTGAACCATAAAATAAACTGAAAAATATTATAGTATCATATTCAATATATAAATATAAAAATAAATAAACTAATTTACAATTGGTCAAAATGTACAAATTAATATATTTATATACCAAAAATAAATAAAATAAAAAAAGAGTTTTTCTTTCTAATTAAATTTCAGAAATAAATATATAGCAAATAATATAAAAAACCATTACGCAAATTAAAATGAAACATTAAAATGGATAAGGAATAACAAAAAAACCGCATATTTTAATTAAAATTTTTTTCATCTTTATTATTTTCATTATTATTTTTTTATTTTTTTCCTCTCTTTTAGTATTAAATTTATAACAGAGAAAATATATATTTTATCACTTAATATTCTGCCGAAACACGAAATTCCTAATTCATATTCAACAAAGATTGAATTTTGTGCTTCTATATGTAGTTGGTACCTATTATATACAGGTAACAACTCAGTTGTGTACAAAATTAAACCTTTTATTATATTGGAAAAACAAATTAGTCTTTTAACGTGTCAAATTAGTCTTTTTATAAATCAAATTTGACAGTTTGTAATTCAAATTCGTCTGGGTTGCAAGTCCAAATTAGTATTTTTTGAAGTCAAATTCGTCTACTTAATTTAAGTGAGTTACAATTTAAAATTTAAACAGGATTTACATCAATAATTATTAATTTAATTAATTTATAATATAATTAAATAGATTTTTTTATATATAAATATAATAAATTCATTTTATAATTATTAAATTGTGAAATAATTCATTAAAAGACATTTTTGACTTCCAAAAAGAAGAATTGGACTTGTAAAGTGATCAAAATGAATTACAAGAAAGGTTAATTTCATATTTCTAAAAGGATTAATTTAAAACGTAAAAAGACTAATTTGGCTAACAAATGCTAAATAATACGAAATAGGTAAAATGAGGTTTGTTATGGCAATAGAAATTAGTAGGAGGGGCTGGTTATAGCAACCCTTTTTCCGTTAATAATAACAATAATAGTAATAATATTTATATATAAAATATTTTTTTTATTATTATTATTAATTTCTCTTTTCCGTTTTAATTTCAATTCCCATCCCCAGAATTTTGTTTTTTTTTTTTTTAAATTTTAATAAAATTTATTTATACAAAACCAAAATAGCTTTTCACACCATCACCAAGTAAAATAATAAAATATTAAAATGGCTAGAAACCAACAAACTAATAATAATTATTATTATATATGTATTTATATTTTATATATATAAAATAAACAACTTTATGAACATCCAACGAATACTAATTAAGCATAATAAAATTTCAATAAAAGTTGAAAGAGAAAAATATCATCACAATGGGTGGTAGGTTAGGTATACAGTTTAGTTTTGTTAGTATAATTTTATTTTTATTTTTTCGTTTTGGTAGGACTAACAGACCATTTCAGGACGCGACGCGTATCCTGTATTTCGAAAAAAAAAAATATATATTTGAAAAAAGAAACAACAACAAGAAATGTGTAAATATTATTATAGTGAAAAAATTGTGAAAATATAAATAATAGGGGAATGAGTGAAGTATAGATGAATCTATATTTATAGAAAAAAATAATAATAATACAAATTTATTTTTATAGCATTCTCCTTAATTACTTTTATAAATAGGAAATAAATGGTAGGTATATAAATATGATTCAGAGATGTAAACTATATTTAAAAAATATGATATAAATATGATTGCCTGAAAATATGCAAACAAATTTGAAATAATCATTTTTTTTTTATAATTACATATTTTTATTTTTAGTATATTGCAATGGGAGTGTTAATTCGTTTCACTACATGATATTTTCATTTAGCGTTTCAATATTTTGCTTTAGAAGGAAAAGTTGAAGGAAATTTTATCGAAGTTAAACTTAATAGCGTATTTTATTTATTAAAGTTGTAGTTTGTTGATAAATAGAGTCAATACTAATATACATAATGTATATTTACTATAGAAAAATATAGTGTGTACTAAATAGACAAATAGTTTACTTATTTATATAAAATCAGGATCATATAGTAAAAATAGTATATTAAAGATTTTCAGTAATTTGATAACTAAATTATTAAATCTTGAATTATGTAATTGCCAAGAAAATATAATAAAACGAACTGATTGTAAAATTTTAGTAAATTTTTAAAATGTGTCTATCGTTGGAAAGATTCATGTAATCCTTTAATGGGACTTTAACTATGATTAGTAAGGATCATTTCCGATAATCTATTATTATTCTACTTGACTGATTTAAATAAATATAGAGGAAAATGATTATATGTATAAGAACTAATTTTTGCTGGCCGTTTCTTCATTATTATTATTTATATATCATTCATAAGAGTACAAAAATTCTGTAACTAAGTTCAAAAATTTTATATAGTTTCTCTTAAATCCAATATGCGAATTTTATCTACCAAATTTTTAAACAATTCAATTTGTCTTTCACCCCATAATTATCTTCTTACAACAATTTACATCTCTGTCCAGGACATTGATAATTAAAAGGTAGGTAGGTAGATATTTTTTTTTTACTTAATATTTTAATAAAAGAAAAAATTTGTTGTCCATAATATTAAAAACAAAAACCAAAAAAAAAAATTCTGATCTTAATCAAGAATATCTAAATTTATACATAAAAATATTAAAATATCTTATATACACCAAAAAAAAAAAAAAGGTTTTCTTGCTGGCCTTTTCACCATTATTCCATTTGGCATTAATATGGTATTTCATACAGTTTTATTGCCCAGCAGCATTACCTGAAAAAAAAAACCAACAAACGCACACCTTAAACAAATAAGATATAATTACAAACGATGCTCTGAACCAAAAAAAAAATTATACTGAAATAGGTTACTACTTAAATATTAACGTAACAACAGAAAAAAAATGTGAAGGAACATTCTTTTTGATAGCATCAAGTATAATATTTAATTAAAAAGTTTATTAATATTTTAATTTGGTGGAATTTTTTGGTATAAGGAGGAAAAAAAGGTTCTATTCAATAATAATTAAATATATATTTTTAAATATAAGTTTGTTCTCATTCTGTTATTGTGGGATGGAAAAAGGTAAAGGAAATTTTGATGCAGACGAAGGAAATTTTCAAATTTAAAATAAGCTTTTTAAAATTTTTGTAATATACTTAAATAATTAATATACATTTAAATTGCAATATAATTAAGATAGTTTTTCAAATAAAATTAGTATTTTTATATATTAATAGAAGAAGAACTATTTACAAGCCTAAATAGCTTTCTAGAAATAAACTGTTGTCAGCAATAGGACTTAGATCTCTAGCATTTCGACTGGTAGTCTTAATTTTTTCATTGCAGCTATGAATACTTAATAGTAATTTTTGTCAGTGGTACTCATATACAAAACTTAGAACGACATAGCTGCCTCTGCCAGAAATTTAACGTACGACCTAATGCATTATTAGTACTCTACACACTAAGCTACACTCCCGGTCATTGCTTTGGAGCACTTATACCAATTTCTTTTCAGAAAATTTTTTTCTACACCACACCATGGTGGGAATTGTCAAAAATTTGTGATATAGGAAAGTGTAAGGTATGAAAAAAACATACTTTTGTTACACCCGTACAAAATTCTTTATAATTTTAAATTGTCATATACTTTTTTTCACAATTTGTGATTACAACATTATTTAATTGATGAATAGTATATATTTCCACTTTAAAAAGTAAAAAAAAATTAATTACATCTCCACTTTCTGCACCTTCAAATTTGACGGTGTAGAAAAGTGTACACTTTTTCTAGGCGCCGATTTAAAAAAGGTGTAGAAAGTGTAGAAGGTGTAGTCAAAAGAACCCAAAAATGTTCTACACCATGGAGGGTGTAAGAAAGTGTGTCTGAAAAGAAATTGGTATTAGTATAGTCAGTACTTTTATATATAGTATATATATAGTCAATTGCATTAATACTACTCTGTAGTATTATCCTTCCAATTTATTTAATACATTCCGATCGGAGAAAAATTCCGATTAGTTATAAATTTCTCAGTAAAAATTAATAAATATTTTTTTCATCATTTATACAATTACAAATTAGTTTGCAAAATTCTGAAATAAATTTTAGCTAACTTTTCATCACTAATAGTTAATATTATTTTTTTTATAAAACTTTCTTCACTATTATTACACTTAAAAATTCGACAACTTTTCGGTTTTTTATATATATATTTCTCAGTTAATAGTTACTTAAATTTTTCATCTACATTTTTATCTAAAGTTTCTGAATTTGTAATGCTAATTTTTAATGTTTTAAAGAAAAAAAATGTTTATAAATTTCTTTAATGGACATTTTAATGAATACAAATTTTATATATTTATTCAAATAAAAATATAGTTAAATATTGTCACAAATTTTATTTCAAATATGTATAATAATTATATGTAATGTAAATATAGTAAAACGAAAACATTTTTATAATTTTCATAACTTTTCTACTTTAAAATTAAAATAACAAAAAAATAACAAAAAATAGAAAAAAGATGAAAATATTCAGAAAATTTTTAAGAAGTTTTTAAGTTTTTCTTTATCCTAAAATTTTTTTTTAATATTGTCGTTTTACTTTGAAGTAGCACAAAATAAATAACACCTTAAATACAATATTTAAGGAATTTTCGAGGAAAGTTTTGCCATACAGTAGGAGAGAGATATAAAATTACAGTAGGAGAGAGATATATAATTTTCCTGAAATTAAAACACTTGTAAAATAAAAGTTTTCTCTTTTTAAGTAAAAATAATATTACCATCCTTTAAAAAAAAAACATAAAATTTTGTGCAAAAACTTTTCAAATTCGGCGCATTTAACAATTATTTTCTTATATTTAATTTAGTCACGTTTATTTTTTTCTATTTTTGAGAATTAAAAAAATTTTACAATTATTATTTTAAATATTTCTGAATTATTTGTAAATTGTTTAATTTGATGTAAGAAAGAAAATGTAAATATTATATAAATTTTATTAGATAATTTTATAAATTTGAATAAAATTTTCAACAAATATTTAATAAAAAAAAACATTTTTGTAAAATTTATTAACTGAATTAATCATTTTCTGTCTATCAATTTATTTATCTAAAAAACTATGCGTGCAATTGAGAGGAGGAGTGCAATATGGTCAAGAGTGTAATGGTATTGTTTATCGTATATTAACATTAATGTGCATCGCGGTTAATAATTTAATTCAGCTTTTATTTGGCCAAAAAAGTTCAATTCTTTTAGTATCATATGAAAACTATCGATACTCTACTAACCCCTAGGTTTAAGATACATCTTTATCTAATTGGTAATTGGAATTTAGTATTTGGTATATAAAAAATGTACTACAAAATTAAATTATAGATTTCCATATTTGAAATAATTTAAAGTTACTTAATAGAAATTTGCAATTTATTGTTTTTCTCAAACATTATAGAGGGCACTATGGTATACAATGAAGATAATTTAAATAATTTACATTGAAAAATTTATATGTTTAATTTAAATTAAACATATAAATTATAAATTAATCAATTTTCAAAGAATTTTATTTGCAATTAATTTAATTTATAGTAATTTGAAAAATTGTTGACTTTACTAAAATAAATTTTTACCTTCATGAAAAATATATTTTGTCCACTATAAAACCTAAATATGTGATATGTAAGTAAACATCCGCATTCATTATCTATCCTGTTGTGGCGGGTGTCATTTTAATAATTATTGCAAAATGTTGCCTATAGTCTAATATGTCATAAGAATTCAATTATTTTACTAATCGGGACCACAAGGTTACTCTGTCTAAAGGCCTTGTTTTGGGTCAATAGTTGTCAGCAGATTATGTCACACATTAAATTGGTTTATTAGCTGATCAATTTGATTTGGAAATGAATTGAAGTATAATTTAACAACAAAAATTTCTACTAAAAACACTGTTTAAATATATCACATTGACAAGGTGGTAATGAAAATTTTGACACAAATTCATGAAATCAATTAATAATTAAATTTAAGTTTATGTTCAGTGGCTAGTAACACAGAAAAATTGGAAGTTTTAGAAAAGACAAAATAATTTTTCACTATATTGGACATAAAACATGCCTACACAGCTACACTATACCGAAAGAAAAATATCTAAATTATTAAAATTTTAATAATTAATTCACTAAATTTCTTTATAAAAAATAAAATAATTTATTGAAATTTATTTAACACAATCAATTATATTTTTATATGCGTAGATTACAAAAAAGTCTGTTTTGTATATTTCAAAATTTTTATGCTCTTCCAAGGAAAACTTACAAAAAAAAAAAAACTTTTGTAAAGGGAAATTTTATTTAAAAGTTTTTCTCTATTCCATTAATTTTCTTTCAAAAATAAAATTTTCAGTTTTTTTTTTTTTTTAACTTTTTATACTTCGCTAGTTTTATCATCATTTTTTTTATTTTATTTTCCTAACGATAAAGTTTTTTATTTTATTAAATATTCTTTCAATTTTTTTAGTATAGTTCTTTTTTTTTTTTGTTACTTTTAATGTGTAACAAATTTTCTATCGTGTTTTTATAACACAACCATAAAAAAAAAACTATGTAAAAAATGTTAGTGTACCAAAAAAAAAAAGAAGTAAAAATCATAAAACATAAACATTAATTCTTATTATTAATATAATTTCTATGCTTATAAGCAAAAAAAAAATAGTGCATTGCACGCGTATATAAATTAATTAAAAGTTTCATAAAAAACCGCAACAATTATTATTAAAATAAAAAAAACTAAATTGGAGAAAAAATTTTCATATTCAAAGAATTAATAATAAAATGAAAAAAATTTTCTTTATTTTTTGTTTAACTTTTGGGGTGGGGTACACCATAAATATATAGTTTACATACTAAATTTTGAGCATTGATTTTACTTAAATTTGGGACAAAATTTAATATAAAAATCTATTATCCTTAAATAAAAGCGAAAGTTATTTATTCGACGACAATTGACGAGATGCAAAGGAAAAGGAAAATTCCTGGGGCGCCCAAAAAACCAATAAGACCAAATCGATTCTATGCATGAACAAATCATCATATGGATTTAGAATAATCCCCAGGAATCGCTACAGGACATAAATATTCTGCTGAGAAAGAACAGTTCAAGGGTGAATTTATCAGCAGAGTTCTGCGTTGTAGAGTTTGTGGCTGAAGGAAGAAAATGTAAGGTACCTATTTAGTTGGTAGTTCCCCTTGAAACATCAAGGGGAACTATTTCTTAACAGACCTGACGGAAGCTGGTTGATATAGTTCTGATAGTGATTATTTTTATTTCATGGAGAAAGTTGGGTTTATCTACGAGATGCAGATCAACCATCACTTGTTGGATTTAACATTGTTTGATAAACAATCTTACAAAATAATATAATTTAAATATTGAACCCTTTTACAAACAAAATCGTCCTTATTTGAGTTGCAATTTAAATCCTACAGAGTGGAGTTTGATAATACTATTTAAAATTTAATAATTAACGTTAGCAACTCGACAAATACCAAATTAGTTATAGAATTTTCAGATTAAATTAATCTTTTTTTTAAAGTAAATCAATCAAACGATCGATTTTTTGAATCAATTTTTTTTTTAGATGTTTAAAATATTTTGAAAAACGACTAATTTAATCTGAAAATGGAATAATACATATATACAAATTTGTTAGAGATAAATTAAACATAAACTTGATGCATAGGTGTCAATAAAAGTGATTTTTGTTTTTACTTACTATCGATTATTATTTCATAATGAAACAATTCTAATTTAAAATACGTTCTAGAACTTCTAATTCTACCATAAATCAAATTCATATAAAAACTTCAAAATATACATAAATTGAAAAACTAATTCAATGTTCATTAAAATTTCAAACTTTATTCAAACTAAAGAAAAAAAAACTGCATTGCATTTTTCATTGCATATTTCATTATAAATAGAACAGATTCCAGATGAAACGTTATCCTTTAGGAATTTATAATGCATTTTATGTATCAGGCCAAGGTGAGTACGAAAAATAATACTTTATAATTTCATTTAATGAACTATGACATTATTTTATCATCCTCTGAGTCTGAGATATGCAAATGATTATGTAAAAATTATGCACACAATGCGTAATTTTTTTTTTTTTTCACTTTTGCAATGTGTAAAAGTTTTGTAATTATCAGTGTTTTTTTTTAATGTAAAATAACATTAAACTAAAATTTATATAAAAAAAAATGTGAATTAACATTTTTGTAGATAAAATTAATTTTTTTTTTATTTTAATTTTTCTTCAAAAATTTAATGGCCTTAATTTATTTTAATTATTACTAAAATAAATTAAGGCCATTAAATGATTTAAATGTTTGAGATCGGCGGTAGCTTAGTTTTTAGTACGGAACGCCCTGTGATGCCCTACACACTCTATGGAGGGATCCATTTCGTTATCATTGAATGTGTATCAGTAATAAAATATACTTAAATGTCATAAAAATTCTATGATGTACGTACTAGGCGCAAATTAATTTACAGAACCCGAAGACGAATAAAAGAACTAATAAAAAAATTATTTTAAGCACAGCAATAGAAAATTAATTTAATCAATAATTAATGTTTGGTTTGATAAGGGGGGATTGGAGCGGCCAATCAACGTACCTAGACCCTGTGGTCCGTTGTACCCTTCATCAATAATTAATATTGAATAGCTTCAATTAATGATCTATGATATTAATTCTTTCTTATCTTGAAATCAAATCAAAATTCTCCCTAAAACTTCCATAGTAAATTTTGAATTACTAATTATATTATTGATGAAAACTTATTCCCATCAAACGATAATATTTTATATCACCGCATAAAAACACATAAAAATAATATGTATACGCGATAAAAAAAAAGATAAATTTTATTATGTATTATTAAATTTATGGATTTGTACGTGCTCGGATTTAATAATAACTTAAATAAAAATAAATATTACAAGTGCGAAACTAACAAAATGAAGAAAAAAAATCGTAATTATATTATTTTCATTTACAGTCAAAATTAAAATGCCATTTTTTATAATGTTTTTTTTTTTTAATGAAATTATTAAATTGTATTAGCCTTGATTAGTCTTAAACTTTATAGATACCAAGGATTATTAATCAATGAAAATCTGGCAAAAGAAAGTTTAAGTAAAATTAAGTATACTATATAATATAAACTGAGTAATAAAATAAGTAAATGTCATTGTAAAACGATGTCTTAGGTCGTTTCAATTTAATTAATTAATTCAAAGAATTATTATTTTATAAATAAATAAAGTTAAATTAATTTTACAATCCTTAACTCATCTCCACGTTTTCATGTTACTAAATGACTAAATTAAAATTGAAATATACTAATTATACTAATTCAATTTTAATTTAGTCAATTTAGTAAAATGAAAAGGTGCAGATGAGTTTGAAAAGACTAATTTCAAACATAAAAAAATTAATTGCCCTTATATAAATTCGACCTGTTGCAAATGTTGCAATATTACTATTTTATTTAATGCTTTGCTTTAATTCACTTGGATTTTTTTAAAGTAAAGTCATAAGTTTTTGCAATTTTCAATTTTCCTTACAAATAAATTTAATGAGTTAAAAATGTTTTAAAATAAAATTGTAGCATAATAAATTGCACTATTAAAAGCATAAATCACACTATTATTAAAATGTTTCTATGTGTCATTTTAATGAGACGCAATTTTTTTCTAAAAAAAAATTATAATTTTTATTTTTATCTAAAAAGTTTTGTCGTGTGACTGTGATTGTACATTCTTATATTATGAATTTTTATGTTAGAAATTAGAATGATTCTTTTTAAAGGTTGGAGCATGGGATGTTAAAGTTAATGAATCCTATACAAAACAACATGTGATACTGTTAATAGAACCAAAGATTAATAGAAGTTTTTTTATATAGCTACATATATGTAAGACGATTATGAGTTCGTATTAAAAGCTACTTAGTTTTATTGTTAAAACGTGAAAATATTCTTGGAATGAAATATCAAAAAAATCTTCAATATTTATATACCAATATACTCTATTTTATCTTACTGACACATATACGAATAGTTTAATGACTTAAGAATGATTTTTATTATTATTAGATTATTTAAAGATTTCAAAGCTAAATTTTAAGATGAAAATTTTATTATTGTTAATTGTATCCATAATCTATTTTACACGAAAATGTGTAAATGGACTTTATAATAAAAATTATGTCTACAAAATGAAAATCATCAATATTTGTTAAAAAAAAATTTAATTTTAAAAATTTACCAGTTGTTTGTTAGTGCAAACTAAAAGTTCTGGGCAAAATTTTCTTCAGCATATAACAAAGAAAATGTATACCAATATCAATTAATAAGTATAATATCTTCTTTTCGGCTTAAAAGCGCGATGTGGGCCTTCTTTTAGAGGCTTTCCCTACATTCTAATATAATTTTGGGAGTAACTAATTTTATAAAGGTTCCTCTAACTATCCTTTGTTGCGGGAGGAACTATTTATTGCAACAAGCTTAATAGCTTTGTAAGTGAGTCAATTGTTCATCAGCAATGGGTATCGCAAGCTTTTTTCAAGTCTTAAAACTTGCATTGCTGTATATTTTATTACTGTTACTCATTTTAAAAGTTTACTCAACTTCTCAACCTTATGCATCGCGGTACAGCCCACTACATACTAAAAAGCCACCAAAAATTATCAGACACCCATAAATTTCAGAAAGTAATATAACAATACTATAAATTCATAAATTTTCTGCCAAATGTCAATTGGACATCAAAAAAAGGGGTAATAAAAAGTTAAAATTTGAAAAAACTTTAGGGTGGTAAAATATTTCCAATTCACCATTCTTCTTGTACCAATTTTGTTTTTGCCCAATTTACATTTTGATGTAAAATTTATTCAGAGTAATTTTAGTTTTTATCAAACGAATTTTCACTGTATATGTATAAGGACTCATATATAAATTCCTGATAAATTACCAATTAATTTCATTATTTCATATTTAAAATTTCTCTAAATATCATTTTCATAAATTCGGGTATAAAAAATTATTCATTTTATATTTTCTCATATAAATAGCATAAAATATAGTATAAAATTAAAAATATCCTTTTAATTTGACTTCAGGCTTCGGGGGGGTTATCATCATTTTTTGTACAACAACAAACAGAAAGTTTATGTCAATTTTTTTTTTTAGTTAGTAATAATTTCAGACAACATAATAATGAATAATTTATTGTAAAACTTTTATGGAAAAAAAATAATAATATTTTTTTTTACATATATAGTAAACTTTTTCTTTTATCCTTTTTAACTTTACTTTTTTTTTATTATATATCCTTATCATCATAAAAATATATATAAAAAAAACTTTATGAACAAATAATAATAATAATAATAATATAGATATATTATTTAACTTAATAATTTTAATAAACAACAAAATAAAACGAATATAGAAGAGTAAAAGTTTCATTTTTTAAAGACCCCAAAAATAAGGCGACTCTAACTTTTTTAAGGGAAGAAAATACTTTTTATATTTAATTTCTTCTTGAATTTATGAAAAAAACAAAAAATATAACCATAAAAAATTAAGTTTTTCATTGTATATATAGAAAAGTAAACTATGATTATAATGTAAAAGGTCATCCATTTGTAAGGAGTTAAGTTTTTTGTTTGTTTGCTTCATAAAAAAAAAAAAAACAGAAATTACAAAAAATATAAAAGTTGTCTAAAAAAATTATCATTAATTTATTTGTTATAATATTCTAGTTTTGTCATTTTTCTCACGCTATAAATTAAAAGTTTTCTACAAAAAATATTTTCCAACTTTTATTATAATTTACTACACATAGAAAAAAATTACTGGAAGACATTTTTGCATGTTTTTTTTGAAAATTATTTTTTTTTAATAATTGAAAACTGAAACAAATTTAATTTTTCAAATTTTGTATAATTTTGATAG
Source organism: Empis stercorea (assembly GCA_949752835.1). NCBI lineage: Eukaryota > Metazoa > Arthropoda > Insecta > Diptera > Empididae > Empis > Empis stercorea. The sequence goes on from OX457087.1 coordinate 4,521,836, forward strand.
ATTGTTTTGTATTTTATAAATGATTGTGACAAAATGTGCATTTAATTAATTATTAAAATATTTTTTTGATTAATCCGTAGTTGAAAGTCCAACATTTTTAATAATGGGAATGGTAAGCCATTGAAATATTATTTCTAAAAGTTAATTTCTTTCGCCATTTTAAAAATATTTCATACTTAAATTTGAAGAATATAAATTTGATTGAATTTTCATTAACCGGAGCTTTACAGGACCAATAACAGTTGGACAATTGGTAATGGCTCCACTGCTGGTAACGCAATGCTGCCCTAACTGTTTCTGTTTATTGGCGAATAAAAATTCATATCTACTCGGCACGTATTAGCGGAATGCGGTTATCTGACAGATAACTAGTTGGTAGGGTAGTATCCTAGTGAGAATGTTGTCGAGAGGTGGTTAAATTTGAGCCTACGTACTTTAAGCCTACGTACCAATAACTCAACTTTTCGGACACGCATCCCATTAACTAAATTGTTGTTATTTAGAATGTATGCATAAAAATTAATATTAAAATTAATGCAGATAACTTACTTAATTAGTTTTAGTTACAATAATATTTGACATTTTTTTATAGTATTTTTAGATTTACATCAAATACATGGTGGCTCTTTTGAATTAAAGCGGAATTTGTAATTTAGTATGCTTCATTTCTATTCACTGGTTAAAAGATCATGAAAATTGTTCTGAATATTTTTTCAGCATATTTTTCCATTTCATCTTAATAACATAACTAAACTTATGAAAATCATAAATAATATGGAAGATAAAATTTACATGCTATAATCCTTGAAAAAAAGCCTTGAAACAAATAGAACTTTTGAGTTTCTATAAAATTATAAAAGACTTTTTTGGCATGGTTAATTTTAAGTCAGAAATTTGATTTTACAATCATTTTGAGGAATAATTTTTTTTTTTTTTTATATTCAAATCTAAAACAGAAAAATATCCTACAGTTTTAACTTTTCCATTTTATTCGATTCTGTTTTTTAAGTAACTTTTTAAAATAATTTCGACCTTTCATCACAGACAAATCTGATTGAAGAATAAAATTTACAATGACAAAGAAAATTTGAAATATTAAATTTCGTAATTTTAAAATTTTAATTGAAGATAAATTGTTTCGGAGAATTTTATTTGATATTAAGTATTAATTTTTAAATTTAATAAAATCATTTAATTTTAATTTTATTAAGGATATATGTACTTTGAAATATGATAACATATATCTTCAACGTATACGGTTTTAACAAGTTTTTCTATACAGAGACTAACAAAAATGATATTTTGCACAAAAAATACTCTGCAATATAATATTATATCCTTGATCTAATTAAATATTTATGATTCCCTCCAGACTAGACAAAATGGAAAATTTGTTGATAGTATAAAATTACATATAGCTATTGTAATATGTACATACAATAAAATAATAAATATAAATTACATTAATTCGAACCAAAGAATAATATTTACTCTTTTGCGATATACATGAAATTGCAAAAAATTGCAAATATATTACAAGTCTTTTACTTCTAATTTTATTTTTATTTTATAAAATATAATAAGTAAAAGAAAAGAATGACTTGAAATTTATGAGCTAAAATTTTGAATTGATTAATAACTTTAATATTCAATTCAAATTTATCAAATATAATTGTAAAATATTTAAATTTAATAAAAGCCTTTACTAAGTTATATCAATAGAAACATTATACTACTTATATATTATGGTGTAATCTATGTATTAAAATTTTAATAGATTGAATTAAGAATGGTATATTAGTTAAATTTAAAAATTAAGATATTGCATTTCTTAGTTATTTCTGTTATACTATTTTGATTTCAAACTTAATTTTTGGTATATTAGTTGAATACTTATACTTATTATTTGTATACTTATTTAAATTCTCAAGTGAGTTATGGCCATTTGCCAATCTTTTAGCTTTAGAAGTCTTAAATATACTAACTTGATCGTATACCATACCTAGGATTTAGTGTCTTTTCATTTATTCTCTCTGACACATATCGAAAAGGAAAAATGTCTATACAAAACTTTATGACCATTGAAATGAGAACGTTTCGATAACATTATTACTTCTGGCGAATATTTGTAATGTTAAAGTTTATATCTGTAATTTAATTCGGACACAACATTTACAATCACTCCTTTCAAATATGTAAATATGCTTAACTTTTACATTAAAATTAATTACAAAAAATATGCTGAACAAAAATAGTTTCATAGATTTTAGTATAACAAATTATTGAATAAATTGTTATATTAATATATTACCTCTTAACAATTGCGATTGCAGTATATAGTCAATAAAATTATACTAGATTAATCCACTTTCTATAAAGTATTTAAAGCTTTGATAAAATGTTTAAATTAAAATTTTACTTTCTGAATCGAAATTATTGTAAAAGATATGATGAAAATTTTGGTATATACATATACTTACTTTGGTTTTTACTTTTAGTATATAATTATTTATACATTTTTCATCAAATCATTTTAATATTTTATTTTCTGAACAAAATATATTTTTATTACAATAGTAGTAATTGAAATATTTATGTTTTATGCTTCGAAATATAGTATAATAATATTATTATTATGATTTATTATTATACTATTTGTTTTTCTAACAGTATAACTTTTATAGTAAATTATAATTTCACAAAATGGCAGATTAATGTTAAAAGGCTTTTTATATATATTTTGAATATTCAATATTGAATTGAATCTCACCGGAGAATAAATATATAAGCTTATATGTCATACAGAAACTCAGGTATATATTGTGTATATGAATTTATACCCCATAAGTGTAATAATATAATATTTTTCATTATTTTCAAAACAAAAAATTAATATATCCATAATGTATCCGTAATTTATCCATATTATTTTATCTTATTTATGTTAAGTGAATAAAGTTTTCAATAAAAATGAATTGATTTTTGTTTTATTTATTATATAGTCAAAACACACTCGGATACAAATATTTTATAATAAATAATCTTATATTTTAAATTTATAATATTTTATAATAATAACAAATATATCAGATTTAATATATAGATAAAATATTGTTTTATAAATATGATAGAAAAATTGAAAGAAAAATCATTTAATATATGGTAACATATGGGAGCATAGTGTATTTTTTATAGATAACGACAAGCTTTTTATGATATTTATCTGAAAAAAAAAAAATTCCAATATAATATTTAAGTGATACCTATTAAAAAGAGTTATGTGTGAAATTAAATAGATGTATAATATTTATATATACATATGTATATAATATGTTGTATATATGTTGCGTCCGTTTTGGTTATATTATATTTCGTTTGAAGAACAACCATAAAAATTATATACAATATTTTGTTGCGTTTTTTTAATACATTTTGATTTATTGCATAATCTATTTAGGCCAAATATCTAGAGAAAATATTTAAATTTAACAATAATTGTGAATAAATTCGCACAAGTAGAGATATCGACATGGAAAAAATGTCATGTATATAGCATTTGAACAGCCAATCAACCTTTTTACGTTTCAAATTACTCTTTTGGAAATAAAATTAAGACAAATTTTTTTTTTGCGAGATAAATTTGTCTTTTTTGCAATTCAAATTCATCTTTTCAAATTAATCTACTTGCAAATCAAATTATCCTTTTTGCAAATTAAAATCATCTTTGAAGTTTTCATTTCAATTTTTAAAAATGATTTCTTTATATGGACATACCTATAAAAAATGTAATTAATTATATTCTTATTGATATAATATCTGTTTGATTATTAAATTGTAACATAAATTAAGAAGAAGGATTTAATTTGCAAAAAGACGAATATGATTTTCAAAAATTTTAATTTTATTTCTGCAAAGACTTTATTTGGAAACGTAAGAAGACCAATTTCAATTTGGCGTATCAATGAAATATTTAAGAATTAATATTTAAATTATTTGTGACTTCTTAATCTGCTAAAAAGCTGCGTGGTTGTTTTGCTTATATAGCCATTATCTTGTTGCAATGAATTCGTTCTGTGCTACAGATTAACTTATTATTATTATGTTTTTCAATCAAACTTATATGAGGAATGCCTAGACAAGGCCCTCATCGGACTGTTGAGCAAAAACAAATGAAATATACTGATAGACAGTAATTTATATAAAAAACTGAATATAATTATTTATATTAATTATTTATTAAATGCACACTTATTGCATTCACAAAATTATGCTAAAAAAATATTGCCCATATAATGATAAATACTATATAATTACGTGAAGAATGCAACTGATTGGAAATCCTGATGGGAATATTATCAAAGTTGGCTTCAATAAATTTATTATACATAAAAATTGAAAAAAAAAAAAATATTATACCAAATGCGACATTCAGCTCATTATGCTTGGTTTCTTGTTTCAGCACATTAAGCAATTATTTCGCAAAAAAAAAAAAAAATGAAAAAGATAAAATAAACAGAACAACATACAAAAACAGATCGAGTAAAATTAATTTAACATGAAAATTTCATTTAAAATAAAAATTAACAAAATTAAAATCCTTTTTTTATCAATTTAATATTATTTTTAAATTTATTATATATAAAAATTAAATATTTATTTAAAATTTGTCATTTTTTTTTAAAGTAAGAAATTTAATAGTTTTACCATGATTTAAAATATTTTTAAATTATAAAATTAAAATTTAGTTAATAATACTAAACCTGATCTGGTATATAATGGTAACAAAAATTATATTAGCCGCTCAGAATCCAATGTGATTAAGTCCATAAAACAAAAATCAATTATATTTTAAAATATTAATTTTAAAAATTTCTGTGTATGAATTATTTGATCAAAAAGGATGCATGGAAAGTATTTTTGAAGGTGTAGATTATACAACTGAACAAGCTTCAAAAAGATATACACTATGTTACGGTGAATTCGATTAACCGAACTATTATACATAATTACTGGCGAAGTTTTGTTTTGCAATAAAATTTACTAAACCCCGGAATGGTTTATTTATATTGGGGTGCCATTGATAAGTGAAATTGTATTCGATAATTTTTATTTATTAATGACAACAATGGGCACAGGAGATTATTCATATTGTCCGGAATATTTGATAAATTTTTCATATTCTCCAATACTGTTGGTAAATTCACATAATCGGAGATAATTATATAAATTTACCTATTAATCGAAATTACCATTTTTATAAAAAAGAGAAATTTCAAAAATGGACAATCACATTAGCTTCTGAGCGGCTCATATATAATTAATTTAGAAAACTTATCGGAAGCAGAAATATACAATTTCAGATTAAAATTTTAATCAAAGAGTTTGACATAATAGAACCAAGAAACACTTTAAAATACATATAAAATTTCGTATGAGTATTTTAAATGTAAATAAATTTTATAGTATTCATCAATTCTTATGAAACAAAATGCACTTTGAATATATCGAAAAGTCTCATCTGAAATTTTAGATTTTGGAGAGAAAAACAGACAACATTTTTCCTTTAGTTTCCTAATTTTCATATAATAGTTATTTTTTATCTCATTAATTTTCCCATTAAATTTGATCAAATAAAAAACGTTTAAGAATTTGGTAAAATTTTTTACAATAAGAAAAAAAAACACATAATATTTTCTTGTAACTTTAATAGCACTAAAATGAAAATAAAACTCTATACAACCCCCAATAATAACAATATCTATATTTTTATATTTATTTACTCCCCCGAAAAAAAAAAACAAAAAGGAAATACCAGCCGTTTTAACTTTGACTTAATTTCCGGGTCATCCTTAAATAACCAAAATACCAAACCAAAAAAAAAAAAAAATTTTGTATACATATATTTGTATTTAGTCTATCTCTATAAATATCGACCTTCATCAATCTTAACCCGAAGCCTTGTGGCAATCTAAAGCTGTTGCCGATGACCTTTTTGTTTTTTTGTTATTTTGCTTTCTTTTAAATAACCAGTCAAAAAATATAATAATTTTTTGTTCTTTTTTGCTTGACTAAATGGAAAAATTTTAGTTCATAAAACACACTGAATTTTTCTTGTTGTTGTTGTTTAATTTTAAGGACAAAAGGACATTTTAACGCAAGTAAAACGCGTTTATTATACAATAACGAAAAAAAAAAAAACAAATTGTATATACCATTTTTCGATTATTTTTTTTGGAAATTTGTTTTAGTATAAAATATTTTTGCAATGATAAACAAATCTAAATATTTTTTTTTTTTTTTGTGAGCCTCCCATCATTTTAGGTCTTATTATCTTCAATCCGTAATAATTTTTTTTTTTTGTCTGTTTTTATATGTGTATACAAAAAAGAGAAATATTGGAAATAAAGTTTGATTGTTCCGCTATTATTTTTCCATTTCCGTTTTGTATCCATCAGGACTACAAAAAAAAAAAAAAAAAAAAAATTAAAGAAAGAAAAAATTGTGCAGAGAAAAAAAAAATGGAAATTTAAATTGAGTATTTTTTAATGAAAGACAATGACAATATATATAAAAAAAAATTAAAGGACTGTTTTTCTTTTTTATGTTGCGTTTATACAACAAATTTTTTTTATCATTTGAAATATTATCATTGTATTTTTGTAGTGATATATCTACACTTAAATGAACACGAATGGAAAATAAGAAGAAAAAAGAAATATTTTGTTAAATTGTATCCCACCGAAAAATATGTTGATTTATTATTTGCTCATTCGTTATCATTTTTGTTTCAGAAGAAGCAGAAAAAATGGTCTTTTTTACATTTTATTCCTTCAAAATTTTTTCAAAAAAGATTTTGACAACTGAAAAAAAAAAAATATTTCTTGATCCGGGAGAAAAGTTGTAAATAATTGGGTGAATTGGTGCGTTAGAAACATTTTTTTTTTTGTATATTTTCTATATTTATTTTTGTTTTTTTTTTTATGAAAAGAAATTAAATTTAAATTAAATTTAATATTTAAACAGTGTGGAAAAGAACGTGTTTTATATTAAAGAACATTTTCTATTTGCTTACACAAGTGAACTGATGTTAATGACATTTTTTTTTCGAAAAAAATATGCACGAATTAATGTCCTTTTTATATTTTGATAATTTTTTTTTTTGAAAATAAATCATTATAAAATTTTAGAGTCGTTTAAAATTTCTAAAAATTTTAATTTAATTATTGTTACTATTACAATTAGAAAATATTGTTTTTTTCTAATTCCGTTTTTTCTTTTGGAACAATCTGGTGGCTGTTGTTCTACATTATAGACGATTTTCCCTGACATCCTATTACAATTTATAAGTAGTGAGGTGTGGGGAACAAAATGCATTTAAAAATTAATTTCATCAAAAAGTGGAAGCATCTTCACGTGTATCGGGGAATTCGTAACGTGTGAGAAACGAATCGAAATTGTCATTTTGGCATCACTGATAACGTTTCGAATTATAATTAAAAACGTATCGATTATCAATCGAATCGATTGATTTTATAACTAATTTTCTTGACGTTTTAATCGAAATTTTTAACGTTAAATATTTTATGAAATAAAGCCCACTAAAATTAAATGAAATATTATACCCAAAGAAAATGAAATAGGGCCAAAATTTGGGCTTTATTTCATTATTAAATAAAGCCCACATTTATATGGTGATATTTTGGGCCTTATTTCATTTTTTTTTTGTGGGCCTTATTACCATGGGCCTTATTTCCCTGCGCCGTCAAATATATGAATGATGAAATTATTATTTTTTCAAATTATTTTTTCAAAATATTTTTTCTCTGAACGAAATTCGAATGAAGAGATGATAGTCAAAAATATAAAATATAAAAATAGTTAGTGACGCTGTCTCGTTCTGTCTTATATAATATTTTTATATCTATCTCTTTCTAAATTTCTACAAAAGATTAAAAATTTCTAGTAATGAAAATGGGTTTTTTGATTCGCATTGCAATGAAAATCAGCCTTTATGAAAATTTAATTTTTAATTTTTATATTTTCTAGAAAATATTTAAATATATAGTTAAATAAATGCTTTTTTGTAAATTTATTTACTTTACAAAAAAAATGAAACTAAGAGTAAAACAACTGTGGAATAAATTTAGCGGTATTATGAATAACCAAAAATTCCAAAAAAATACAGTGTCAATTCAAATAAACAAAAAAATATAAAATTTTTGAAATAAAATTATTTTTTATATTATTTTTTTAATAATAACAATAAAATTTATTTATTATTTTTAATTTTTTTCAATATAATGACAATAATAACAACAAACAGCTGATTTTGATTTTTTTTAATAGATATTTTTTGAAAATTGCGATGGCATCACGATTTAACGTTTACGTTCGTTTCAGCCGATCGCTCGTTTTAAAACGTTCATAAATTAATTTCGATACGTTTTCAAAAACGTAACGACTTCCCCGATAAGGGCACTCTGGATGGCTACTATGTAATTCGGTTCGAATAAAATTTCATTCGTAAACGAACAATTCGTACTATGTAATCCGAATTTCGGAAATTTTGATATCCGTAAATTAAATTTCAGTGATGCCAATTTATATATAGTTTTCGTTTCGAAAATTCGGACATTTTGCTACCATGTAATTCGATTATGAGTAAAAAATTATCCGTAAAACGAATATTTTATTCGATAACCATTTCAATTGTGAAAATTAATTCGATTGGACGCTTTTTTAAAACTGTAAGTATTTCTCATATTAATTGTGGATATTATATATGTGCATATTAAATAAATAAATCAATAAAAATTAATAAAATATATATTATATACAAAAATTAATTATTATGGGAAAATATATTGTTTTCTATAGGGAAAAACAAAAAAATTCAAATACAAAGCAGAGGCAGTTTGAAATAATGGTGGAATTTATAGAAAAACACAATGATTTGGCAAAAGGAATGCTCAAAAGTAGTGAAGGCCGAAATAAGTCCAATAATTTATGGAAAAATTTAGCGGATATGTTAAATTGTGCCGTTTGAATTATTTCCAATTAGCTGGATTTCAGAGGTAAAAATAAATTTTGAAAAAGAAACGCGCAGACAATGTAATAATAATTCGAAGAAAAACCTATAATGATCTATTTTTATTTATCAAACATGAAATTAAAAATAACAAAATTATAATTACAAACTATTTTTTATTTCATCTCTTATTCTGTTAGCAATATTTGTTATATTATTAGTTTCTAGTTCACATTAAAATTATTAATACGATCATAATCTTCATCTGTGGTTCGGTGTATAATAATTCATTGCTTAAATCCATTTTAAATTTAAGGCAAATGTTGTGTAAAGCGCAGAAAACATTTAAAAATTTACCAGCTTTTGCCGGAGTATAGTGGAGTTCTCTAGCTGGTAGTAAGCAACGAAATTCTTTTGAGAGCCGGAAATTCTTTTATAAAACTAAAATAAAAATAAATTGTATTTTGAACTGCACGAGTATTCCTGAAAACGTAACGTTTTTCCATTCGAATCGAATTTGATTTACGTTCGTTTATAAACGTTCAATTTTAGAAAACGATCGTAAACGTTAAACAGAGTTGCCCTTGTAACCTTAAAAATTTGCTATTTTCACAAATAAATCAGCTGTTAATTGTAATTTTTTTTGTCATGTTTCGTAAAAAAGTCAAAAAATAAATACATTGTTGATTAATAAATCATAGATGTATTCATATTTTGAAATTATATTTTATTTATTAATTAATTCATCATAAAAATACAATAAATTAAAAATGTTCTCTAGCATAGAATTATTTTACGATAGTAATGATTGTGATAATGCCCATGTCTAAAAATATTTGTCGTTGTTAGACCTATATTGTATTAATTTTAATATATATTTTTTCCATATATTTATATTTTGTATATTTGTGTATAATATACATTAATGTAGTATAAACATAAATAAAAAATTATAATAAAATTATATTTTTTTTAATTAAAAAATTGTTTGTATGAATAAATTATGGATTTTACAATAACGTAAACAAAATAGTTGACGTTAAAAATTTCGATCGAAACGTTAAAAAAATCATTTAGGGAATATATCGATTCGATAAAGAATCGTTACGTTTTCAGGAATACCAAAATTAAATTTACGTTACGAAATTCATTCGAAACGTTTTCAGGAATACACGTGCTGAAATAAATGTAATAAAATTTAAATTTTACCTCTTGGTTTCTAATTCCATATCTGAATTATCTCAAATCCTTGTTCTAATAATTTGTTCATTTCCATTTTCTTCATCAAACCACAATGTTACGATATCCATAATTTATTTAAATTTACAAAATTGTTTATAAAAAATCACTAAACACCACAAATCGTTTTTGTTTTTTGAAACTGTGACAGTTGACAAAAATTTGAACGGACGTGAAATTAACAAATTTTCAATAATAAATGGCAGCACTTGTTGTTCGATCCGAATATTTTACATGGTACCAATGTTCCGTATAATCGAATATCATATTCGAAAATATTTTCGGTTCGAACCGAATTACATAGTACACCGTTTAGAGAAATAAAAAATACGATAAACAAACCCCGGGTTTGTCAAAAGCACATTTCCTCAAAATCGCCTCATGTAGAACTATGAGCTATTCTAAAACAATGGGAATTCCTATACGTGTATATTGTGCAGTTTTAGTAGTATTTTCAATGTACTATAATATTGTGCAGTTTTAGTAGTATTTTCAATGTACATACTATACATAGGAAAGATAAAAAATGATATGGTAAATATAGGTAAAAAATGTTTCCCTGTTCGATTTTATTAATTTTTTTCCTTCCAAGTTTATTATTCCAACAAAATACATACATATATATGTATAAACTTATCATTTAAAGTTTCCCTAATTTTGCTTTTATTTGAACATATAATGTGATATGAAATAATATCCAATATTCCATTTATATAGCTCCTAAAAATATGCTCGTGTTCAAAATAAATTTTACATGATTAAGAATTTTGATTAATTATAAGTGTGAGGCAAATGATTGTAATTTATTAATTAATGCACTTTAAAGAAATATGATTTTCGAAACTTTTCTCAATATTTGTTTTTAAAAATATTGTGCAGTTATAATTTTACAAGTAAATTTTTTTAACAAGTAAGTAATTTTTTGATTTTCGAAGGGCCACAACGGAAAGGGGAGGAGAGATACGGATATAATTTCTTCAGAGACTCTAGTTATTTTTTAGATATCTCTTAGGTACATAAATTTCAGCCTTCCATAATAAGCAGTTTGGGAAATACAGGGTGTTAAAAAATATGAAAAAAGTTATATGAAGATAACGGTATCTTTATACATCAAAGAATTAAATTTTAAAAAATTTGTTAATTTCACAAAAAAGATAAAAGATTTTCCTATCTTATGGCTTTTACAGACCTCAAAAATTTTTATTGGTTTAAAAGTTATTAGATGTTCAATATGGGCAATTTTCGAACTTGGAGGGGGAATAACTCAGAGGGGAAAAGAGATAGAAGAAAATTTTGTTCTACTAGACTATTATTTTATTACTATCTATCTATATTCAAAATTTTAACACTCTACCTTGAAAGATGTAGAAGTTTGTGTAAACGGACGGACGGACGGACAGACGGACAGACGGACAGACAGAGTGAAACTAATATACACATTTCTTCCAATTTGGTTGGAAATGTGCTAAAAATGGGATGAAATTTGCCATCATTTTGTTTTTGTAACAAAATTGCACCATACCCTATGCAACTGACATCACAATGTAATTCAGTTTCATTAAATGGGCTAAAAATTGATAAAATAGGTGCAATTAGTAATTTGGTTTTCAATTCTTCGAATGATTTTAATTCAACTTCACCAATTTCAAATTTAACATCTTTTTTCAGCAGCTCATAAATCATGTTATTTATCTGCATAATTTATCTAATAATTTTCTATTATTAAAATATCAAAAGCAAAATTTCTAAATCGAATTCAATTTTTTACAAAACCCAGTTTGTATTAGAAAAATTACAATCAAATAATTATAAAACTAGAATTGAATTTAATTTTTTCGATCTGCGTTTAATTTAATTATATAATACAATCAAAAATCTTACAGACTATAAAACAATTTTTTTTAAACAATTACATTTTAGTTCTAGTCATTATTTTGAGCCAAATACCAAATAAATTATCTTTTCCAAAACTATTCGGCATTATATAAAATGTATATATACAACTTAACTGAGCAATAGAAACAATTTTGTTCCACTTAGTTTTTGCTTATTTTTTCCATAACATTTTAGTTATCAAATTACTCCAAATTATATGTTTACCGGACAAATAAATGTGTTATACATATATCACATTATAATTCAAATTATACATATTTCAAATTACATATTTCAAATTAAGCAAAAAAAAAATTTTGTAAATGTAAATTTTCGTCAAATACTTCCTAACTAAATTGCATTCCTTACATTTCTGTTTCTGCGTCTATATATATATATGTTCACAGCGACATAGAACGAAGCACAATGTACTACAGCACATGTAACAATCAATACAATTCTCTCTAAAATAAATATTAATGTTATATGTATAAAAAAAATTAATGTGACAATATATTTTTTACCCTGCCAATTTACCAACTCTCTACTTAGTCTTATGGCTAAGAGAGGCATGATTCTTGAAATATTTCCATCGCCTTCAAAATCGTCATCGATTTCCAATATGTGATTAAATAAATAGTGGAAATCCACCAATTCAATCTGAGAGTCAACAAAACCATTATTAAAAACAGGTCCCTTAGCCATAAATATCGAATCATTAGTAAGTGGGAAATAATTAACCATATATGAACTTAATTTTGTATTCGGATATGTTAGGAAATAACCATGTGCACCTAAAATAGTGTCGTTGTCAACTAAATATATTGTGTTATAGTAAAAATTTAGATAACATTTATGTAAAGAAAATTACTTGTTTTATTAAGTAGTATTAAGTTTTTTTCATATTTCGCCATAAATTCCCGCCATGCGTAACCAACTGGTACGGCGAACATACTATTTCTGAAATAATTAAAAAGTAATTTATTACAATAAAGCAAATAATGAATTTAAAAAACGTAGATTGATTTGACACTGATACAAATGAATTATTTAAAAAGCATTGTTTAACATTATTTGGGTCCAGGATCCCAGTCCGCGATATTAAATATGCCAAATTTAAGTTACTAGACTATTAATTCGAATGATTTTCGATACCTTAGCAACAAATATTTTATTAGCCAATATCCAGTAAGTGTAATAAACGCAATTAGTTTCAGGTACTTGGTATATTTCCAATTATATTGGAAAAATATTTAACACATAATCTTAGCATGAAATTTCGAACATATTTGGACTGAATTGGCAGATATATTTAGATTGGAATAAGACTAGTACCCTCGAGGAGCTATTTTTCATTACTGACCCTGGATAATTTTTTCTTATGTAACTTCGTTATTAGTTCTAATGTGAAATCAATCTGCGGTTCAACTATATAAATAAATAATAATTACGTAGCTCTTGCTTTATTCCATTCTTTATATGCAGCAGTTACAGTCGCATTGCTACTGCCATAACCACCAAACCTAGTAACCCAAAAATACTTCAGTTGATAATCGGGAAAGCAATCGAGGTTCATATAATATTGCCAAATTACAGCATTAACGAAAGTAGGGATGCCACGATCTCCCTTGCACCCCTTATCTACAAGACCACTATGCTTTAAAGGATGCATTCCATGATCACTCATGTAAATTATATTGGTTAAGCTTTCTAAGTCAAGAGCTCTTATTTGTTCAAACAAAACGCCCTGTGCATTATCTAATTCTTGTAATACATTTGTAACCTATTACGGTAAATGATTATAATCTATTATTACACAATGTAATTTATTTTTTAAATATTAAAATTACTTCTGCACTGTCTGGACCATATGTATGCCCCATTTTATCTGGTTCGTCTATGTATACTAAAATAAGGTTGGGTGGGACACCAGATGAATTTAGCCATTCAGCAACAGTTTCGAAACGCGTTTTTATTGATATACTTGCATTATATTTCACTAAAAATGCAGGACTTTCTTCTTCATACGGAAATTCACAACCCGCCCACATCATACAGGCTGATCTGCCCCCATTGAACTGATTGGTTGCCTAAAATTAATAATTTTATGTAAATTATATTCATAGCAGTTCCACTATTATTTACATTAAATATTGTAAATAATAGTGTACTAAAATTAAGTATTATATTTGAAATTAAGTATTACTCCTATAATTTATTTACATTAATATAAATAATAAGTCACGACTTACCCAAATTGGGGCAAAACCTCGTTTGTAACCGTAATTATATAATAATTCACTATAATTATAATAACCATCAGGACAACCATCGTAAATACATCTCACAGTATTCCCTAATATACCGTGCTTCCAAGAATGAACTCCGGTAACTGTAGTATTTAACAAAGAAACAGATATAATTTTTTTTATAATATTATATAGTAAAAAGGTTCTCTTAATATATACTAATCGTTTGTTGGGCTTGTAATGTATTTGAGTAGTTAAGCGTTTTTAATGATTTCGTATATACGCCTTCTTTACGAAATTTTACCAAATTAGGTGTAACGTTTCGGTTTAAATACTCATTTTTAAATCCATCAAATAGTACGACAATTAAAATCGGATTTCTGGTACATTCAGATTGAAAACATTTAAAAAATGTCATTAAATATAATAATAGTAAGAAATATTTCATTTTAACTAAATTTCAATTAACAAAAAAAAAGTAATAAATAATTAACAATATTTTTAATTATATGAAAGAAAACTATATTACAGATGAAATTCACATTTGCAAATGAAATATTTTGTAAGCCCAAATAATAAAGCAGAAAATAATAAAATTTAAAAACCTACTTTAAAAAAAAAAATAAGTAATTTGAACAGGTATTATTTTATTTAACCCTCTCCGTAAAAAAAAATAACCCTTTAAGAAAAGCGAACCGTAAACGAACCGCCGGCGAAGTCGTTTGTTCATATATGAGCTCGTTTACGAACCGCTTTGGCAGTTCGTAAACGAACCGGAAACGTAAATGTTAGAATAAGAGGAGTGAAATAAAAACCGTAACGCAAAGAGTTCGCTAAAAGCGGTTCGTTTATGTAACTAAAAAGTGATTCGATTTTGAACCGTAAAATACGTTTCGTATATGTAACGCCTTCAGCGTTTCGTTTTTGTTACGTTAAATATGGTACGTTTACGAAGTGATTTCTTTTATAAATAATAAAATAATTGAAAATATATATAATTTTTTTTTTATCAGTTTATTTACGAAATTTTAAATTAATAACATTGAACAGCATATTGAAATAAATATATCACAGGATTTTGATATTATCTTCGTATAAAATTTCTATTTTATAAATAATAATATTAACTTCATATATAAAAATATTAACTTCATATAATTATATGATTTATAATTTATAATTATATTAAATATTTTCAAATGTTAGTATGACAATTTAATTTTTATACATTACATTTATTTATAAATAATAACTATATATTTAAATATTTTCTAAAAAATATAATTATATAATTATATTTATTTTCTAGAAAATATTATTTTCTAGAAAAAAATTTCGATTAAAACGTCAAGAAAATGAGTTATAAAATCAATCGATTCGATTGATAATCGATACGTTTTTAATTATAATTCGAAACGTTATCAGTGATGCCAAAATGACAATTAGCCGCGTCTACATATACAGAGAACGAACGAAGGTTCGTTGGCGATCCAGAAAAAATGGTTCGGCAACGAACGAACAAATATTCGTTCGTTCGGCGTCCACACATACCGAATCTTGACCGAATGTTCGTTCGTTCGTTCGCTCGTTCGTTCGTTCGCTGTATATTTGTGATTTGGTCTCGCTAAACGCTGATATAAAATTACGTAAGGTTATTTATTTATCGTCAAATAATTTAAATTAAATTTTTACCTAAATCATAACAAAATTATTACCTTACACAATTTTTGTCACAAAAAATTCCAGACGATATGATTGCTATAAATATTGCAATAATTTATATATCAGAGGAAGAATATATTTAAATAATTCTCATGCAAAAAATTGTATAAATTTATCTGCAATAAATCAGTCTTTAAAATCTATCAATTATTACAAGTTTCGTATCTCTTCATAATAGCTGTGTTTTTTTATTCCTACTCTGTACTATACGAGTAGAGTATCTGTATGGTTGTTGTTGTAGCTACTCTACATAATTATCCAGTACAACATGTAGAGTAAAAGGGAAATTAATAGGAAATTATTAAATTTTAATATGGCAACTATAAATTTGTCAAAAAGATACTTCATTTCGTATATTTGAATATTGAAAATTTGATTTTTAAAAATTATCAACAAAGTGGGCGAATTTTTTTTCAATCAATTCTAAATCATATTTACCCCTTGCACTACATCGTTTTTTTATTCCTTTTATATCGAGTAGTGCAGAGTAGGAATAAAAAAACACAGCTAATACAATACTCATATACAAAGCGTAAAATCAGTATCTATTGGAGACACTGTAATATTATAAACGAGCTTTATTATACCATTAGCTAAAAGCAGCTATAGTGTTAATCATTGATGGTCGCAGCAATCCTCTGAAATGTTGGCAATGTAAAATTGGTCTTTCAAATCAGGTTAAAAAATATATTTTCTCAAATATTTTGATATTACATTAAAAGAAAATATTGAATTTTGTGTTCACACATTGTAAATATTCGAGTACTATGTATAACAAGGATTATTTTTCTAAAACAATTTTTTATTAATTATTTTTAAATACTTTTTATATGTCCACCCTAACTGGAAAAAACATTAAATTAATTATTATTTTTTAGTCATATGTGGCAAATTTTCCCAAAAATTTAATAAACCAAATTATATAGAAATATTGTATACCTATATAAGTCCTTTTATAGTTTCTATACCAATAACATTCTATTCATAATAGATGAAATATTCAATTTTATATGTGAAAAACTTTAAATTGCAAAAAAAAAAAAAAATTGTACATATGTAGAAAAACCAGCTGCCCAGGTTTTAGTCTGGCTAAAAATTTAATATAAAAATATACAAAAAAAAAAATTATAATAAAGTAAAATGCCAAGTCCACTCGGTAAAATTAAAAACGTGATTTTAGTTGAAAATTATGTTCTTCTATATTTAGTATAAAATATTTTAAATAAATAGGATATTTTTGTGCTATTTTAAAATAAAATAATTTTTCTCAGAAAAATAGATTTGATGTAACACGTGAACAATATTATATTAAGTATGTTAAGTTATGTGTTTGATGTTTAACGAATAGCTTTATTAAATTTTTATTGTTCTGTCTCAATTTACAATGAACTTACCAATTCAAGACGATTTGTAGTATTAAATTGAAGCCATGACAAAATAGGTACTCAGCATAATTATTAACAAATTTGAAACCACCTGTTTTGAATTACGACCAAACTTGCTTCATAATTCCTTTCTTATATTTATATTATACATACTATTAAAATCAAGGAAAAAGCTGAAATTAGCTATCAGTAATATCCTGTGTAAAAATGTAATATTCTGAAATGTTGTGCCGATAACTTATTTTGTCAACCACGCCGAGTACAAATTTTGTCTCATTAAATTTTCCTCTTAATATGAAATTGTATTCATACTCTTATTATTTAGTATTCTTGGTGAAGTAAAGATCTTAATCTACATTATTTAACCTAAAATGTCAACACTAAATTTGATTGAGTCATTACCAGGACGTGATATTAAAATATTTAGTATATATGTATCTATTGATTCAGTAACTAAAATCTAAGACCATTTATAGTAGTAATAAGATTTTTTCTAAAATATTGTGGTCTATAAAACTATTTTAAAAATGACTAAAATGTAAAAACTAACAAATTCACTCTAAAATTTATGTAAAAATAATTTGTAAAAAAAAATTTTCGACATTTTTAATTAAATTTAAAATGTATAAAAAAAAAACCATCTCATTTTAAAAATTTGAAAAAAATATTTGAACAAATTAAAATATATAAATTTCTTTTAATTAAATATACTTTGAGTGAAAATTTAATGCTGGTCTATTAAAAAATATTCTCCACAATATAAATGTCAACTATAATATAATATAGTTATACAAAAACTCTTATATAATAAGTTTTTCCTATAATTATTTTGAAAATTCACGACTTCATTATTACTCATTTATATACTTGTCCATTTGTTCAAATTTTTATAATCGATTTTCTTTCGAAAATTTTTTTGTAACCACTTAAACAAAACAAAATGAAAACCCAAGAAAAAATCTTCAAGCATCATTATAATTTTTATTTTGAATAAATTTTCCTAAAATATGGTCAATTAAAGAAAATGACTTAATTTTCTTTTTAAGTTAGTAAAACTTTCATTTTAATTATTTTATTACCAATAAAAAAAAAATAATATAATTTCTTTAATAGTTTTATCGATCAGTAAAAAAATAAAAACGAATTTTCTTATAAAAAGAATTTGGATCAAAAAATATTAAAATTTTTATTTTTTTATTATTAATTTGTTTTTTTTTTTTTTTTTTTTTTTTTTAAAATATACCTTCAAGGCTTTTATTATAATCTAAATTTTTTTTAAGTATTACAATACCTTCTAAAATTTGTGGTACAGATATATATTCATCTGTTGCTAATTCAGCACGTTCACCAGCTGATAATAATACTGGTGTTGTATGTGTTTGAAAACCAGTTATTGTTTTTGGTTTACCAGCTTGTGCAACAACATCAACAGCAATACCAACACGTACTGGTACTTGTATTTGATTTAAATTTTCATCAACAGTTACTAACCAACGTGGTTCAATTGCTGGTACCAATAAATATAATAAATAATGTGCTGAACTAAAAATAACTATATTAGAAAGAAGAAAAAAAACCATAAATAAATTTTAATTATCAAAAAATTAATAATGAATTTTTAAATATATATACTAACAAGTTTTAGCATGCATTGCTGTAAATGTAATTGCTAATAGACCAGCTAAACTAAGTGGTCTTAATATTTGTCTATCAAAATGATATGGTGATAATGTTACAGTACCTTTACCCATATGTACTAAACCTTGTGCAATCCGTACCATAAATAAATTATTTGGATCTTTAGCATAATATTGTGCTAAATGACGTAACATTAATGCAATACGAGCATTATTTGTACCAGCACCAACTAAACCAATTGCAAATATTGATGTACCAACAACTTTCATTTCATTATCATGTGAAAATTTATTTAACATATCAACAACTTTTGCTCTTGGATTTGATATTGAACTTAACGCAATTGCTAATGGTACTGTACGACGAATACATTGTTCACCATAACGCATTAAATTACCATATGTTCTAAATGCCATTTCAGTACTAACTTCTTCACCCATTGATACTAATGCAACACCAATTACAGCTGCCATTTGTACAGCTGAACAATCATATTTAATTGATTTATTTGATAATGTTGATGATGATTTTCTTGATAATGTACCACTACCACCTTTTTTACGTATTGAACTTTCTGAACATATATGTAAATATCTTTGAATTTTTAATACATTACCAGTACCAGCATATGAACACATTTCAATAACAACACTAACATATGTACGAAATGGTTCATCTAATATTTTTAATGTTTCTAATAATGTATCACATTTATCCTGTGATCCTAAATATAATAATGCTAAACCTAATACTAAAAATTTTGTATAATTTACTTGACCTAAACTACTTTCATTTACCCATATTAATTGTTGAAATAATAAATCACTATCAATTGAATTACAATTACCAACAGATATCATACCAATAGCCATACCCGTAATACCAATTAATTCAATTGTTTTATTATTATTTGTTAATTTTTCTAACATATCTCTTAAACTGCCTAATGCTAAATAATTATTTGTACCAGCATATGCAATTGCAATACCTAATATTGCTGATATACGTAATAATTCAATATTTGCTGTTGTTGTTTTATCATTATTATCATTAATTGTTGGTAATGTTTTTATATCTAATTGTAAATAATCAGATAATATTGCATGGGCTGGTTCAACATCACTACTAATACCACAATTACATATACCACATGCTAATAATGCACCAGCTTTAATATATATATCCATTGAATATAAATATTTATCAATAGCAGCTAAACCACCATCAACATCCCATAATTTAATTAAACCTAATGATGCTGTTGCACTAACCATACCATGATTTTTATTTTTATATATCCATCTGCTACCATGATCTAAAAACATTTTATCAATACCAAAACCAGCATTTATAAAACCATTTACAAAACTAGCTGCTAAATTATTTTTAGCTGAATCTAATGATGATGATGGTCCACGATGACCATTTGTATCTGAACCACTTGATAAACGATTTGTAAATGTTGAAAATATATTATTATTATTATTATCAAAATTTGTTTTATAAATATCTTCTGGTGATTTTGGTGCTAATATATCTAAATCACGACCTAAATTTATAAAATATGAATTTAAATGACTATTTGTTATTAAATCAAATAAATTTTCATTTAATTCATCATCTGGAAAAAAATTATTATAATTTTATATTTAGATTTTCAATAAATAAAGAAAATAAAATTCAATAATTATATAATACGAATTACCATTATCTGGATTTGTTGATAATATTCGAACTCTTTGTTTACCCAAAATTAAAGCTAATTGCTTTTTTGTTGGAATATCTGTTAATGGACATTCGTGGAATACTTTATGAATTTGCTAAAAAATATAAAAAGTAAAAGAAAATGAATTTTAAATGCCATAAAAATAAATAGATTTTTTTTCAGACAATTAATCAATTAAATCTAGGACATTGCATGAGCCATATAATATTTTTGTCTTTTCTTTATGTTCCTCAGAAATTAAATGAACAATTAATCTCAGTTCAAGTCCAGGACATTGACGCGTGCGGTACACATTATAATGTTTTGGGAAATATATTGGAAGGATAATAATGCATATAATGTCGAGAAATTATAATGTAGGCCTATGCCTACATCGGGCTGATGAGATAAAATGCTGGACAAAGCATAAGTTTACAAGGAGAGTCAAGTAGATTAAAAAAATGACATGCCTTTAAATGTTCTCAGTACGACAAATTTGGAAAAAAGCTAAGAAACGTTTCAATGTCGACAATAATTCTAGTGGTGTGCTATTTACCAAGACTAAAAAATTCATTTTTCAGTTACTGAAAGTTGAATATAACCTCTGATATTGTTTTGAAGTCATTTATCATGCAAAGAACATAATTTTTGTCGTGCAATATTTGAATTAATATGAAATGCACCACTTCCTTTCAACCGAAAATATATTTATATGTTGATATAAAAATGCAGACAAATTATATAATAATTATTAAATAATATTTTTTTTACCTCATAATCATTTAATATCATTGCAAATTTCATTTTATCAATATGTTCATTAAATTTTGATGCTAATTTTAATAAAAATTTAATTAATGTTATATTTTCTGGTTCATGGATAAACGGTATACAACTAGATAAATATAATGATATTTTTGGATATGATGTTTCATCAATATAATCTTCTAATATTGATATTTTATCAATTTCAGTTAATAAATCACATGCTTCTGATTCAGCATTATGATGTAATGTATATGGTACAATTTGACGTACTAAATTTATTAATTTCTCTTTAAAACTATTTACATCATTTGCAATTATTTTATATGATGGATCTAATATACCAGTTTCATTAATTTTTAACCAACTATATACAATTTCTGATGATAAAAAACGTACATAATCATGTCCCCAATCACATACACAACTATCTAAATTCATATTATTTTTATCAATAATATCATAATCATTTGTAATATTCATTTTTCGTGTATATGTTCTTTTAATTGATGGATTATTATCAGATAATAAACGATATATTATACATTCATGTTCACCACCAATTGTCATTGCTAATACAGATATAATATCAGCACATAATGATTTATCATTAATATTATTTAATTTTTTATAAATTTTTTTCATTGTATCAAAATGAATTTTCATATATTTTAATGGTTTTGGTACTGATGTTATACTAGTTGTTGATGATCTAATAATATTTTTAATTGCCAATAATGCTGGTAAATAAAGTGCTTGATTTGATTCATTTAAACGTTCTATTAACATTTCTAATTCTTCTTTAAGTTTATAATCTTCATCATCCTAAAAGTTTTTTGGAATTAAATTAATTTGTAAAATTTTTGTTGGTATATAAATGATAAAAATTTACAGCATTTTCAACTGGTTCGGAAATAATTTTAGTTTTACTCATTTTGAATAATTTTTTGAAAGTTTTTTTCTTATTTCTTGACTTTTATTTTTATGTGTGTGAGTTTTTCTTTCTTGGAAATTTAGAAAATTTTAATTTTTCTATATTATAGAGAGAGAATTTAATTTTTTTTTTTATTGTAACATGGAAAAATCAAAAAATTGACTATAATGAAAAAAATTAATAATTTATGTAAAATTGTCATGGCACCTTATACAATTTAATAAATGATTGAAAATCTAAATTATAAAAAATAACCATTCTATATATTTTATAAGTTTGGAATTGTCTAAAACTTTTACCAATAAAAAAAAGTAATCAAAATTGACTATAAATTCAAATTTCGTTAGTAAAATAAAATGAGTCAAATTTTAATTTAACTGGAAAATTCGTAATTCATCAATTTAAGTTAAATAGAGCTCATTTAGGTCATCATAATATTAATATCAAAATCAGCGCAACGATCTAATTGAAATGAGTGATTTTCATTTGTTGTAAATAGTAAATTTTAAATTCTGTTTGGCTAATTTTACTTTGAATAAACTCTGAATATTTATTCAATTTGTTTTCATCATAATAAATTAATATACAGAATTAAAATCAACTACTAATTTAATATACAAAAATAATTTAAACCAGAGGCAAAAAATCAAAATCAAAATTTTAATATTTCTTGTAATAAAATTTACTGGAAAATTTTGGCTAATAAATATTTGTCAAATATAATAAGTAATTTAATTTTTTTTTTTTAAATAAACTTTAATTTATGATTTCAATACACAATCGCACATTACATTACTTTTCAATAGACGTTTTTTTATTTCAAATTCCGTATAAAATCTCAATTTTCCTAATTTACCGAGTCGACAAAAAAACGAATTATATAGTATAAAAAAAAAAAAAACGGAAAATTGGAAATGGAAAAATTTAATTTACAAATTTATTGAAGAAATTTACACGCTAGCCAAACAAAAGGAAAAGAAAATATTTCTATCCATAATCAACTAAATTGAAAATCATTCTCTATTTTTTTTTTTTTTTTTTTTGTATTTTTGTCTATTACGTTATTTCTTGAATCAAAATTCCATTTACTTTTCTCTTACGTATTAAATATTGTTTTTTTTAACTAAGCTACTATACATACAAAAAAAAATATTCTGTTTTTCCTTCTATTAAGGAATTTATTTAAAAGTAAAATTGCCATTAAAAAAAAAATTAGATAAAATCCCGGGTTTGTTAAAAGAACATTATCAGTATCCAATGTGCAGAATTATGGTACCAATTATTATCGATACAAAAATTTAAAAATAGAAATTAATTAATTCAAAACAAAATGAAATTAGCTTCCAGTTAAAATATGTGTTCTTTTTCGAGATGTTCACAATTTTCACTTATATTGAAATTAAAAAGCACCTAAATATGAAATAGAAACAAAATCTTTGATAAAAACATTTTCTATAATTAACCATTTTGATTAACATGAGTCAAGGAAATGATTTTAAATTATTAATTGTTGCACTTAACATAAATATATTCTTAAAATATTTTCTCAATATTTGCTTTTAAACTTATTAATCTAGTTGCAAAATTACACAAGAGCATTAAAGATGAAATTTTTTGATTTTCTAAGGGTGACAAATTCAGATCTTGAATGTTGGTAATTTGATTTGGTGTAATTATAATGTACTACTAGAAAAATTATGTTCTACTTTCTATCATAAGAAAATATTGAAGTATTTGTAAAAACAAATAGAAAGGACACATAGCCGGACAGACAGTATGACACTATATAATTGTTTCCAATTGGAAATATACCAAAAATATATAAATAGTTTGTTTTATCCATAAAAAAGTATATACACACAGACTGTTTCACCATTAAAAATTGAACAATTTTATCATTGCGAAAATTTATTCAATTTTCAATATTACAAAAAAAACAAAAATAAATTCGACTGCACAAAAAAAAAATCTCTAGTTATAAAAAAAACGTTAGTATATAGTAGAAACAACAATCACCTAGAAGAGATTGGAGAAAATTTAATGAAATGACCTATAATAAATGAACCTTATAGGATAACTTGCAATTGGCATTTTATGAATGATCAAAAATAAAAATCAAATTATCTGCATTTTTTTTATTTTTTTGCCCTTTTATAAATCTTTTATTGAGCAGGAAAACGATTTCGTTTGCTGTACGTAAGTAAGTATATTTTTTTTTACCAAAGGATAACCTGGTTTTTTTCTTGTTGTTGAAATTAGGTAAACATTTTTTTTTTTTAGTAATTTTGTGTTAAAAAAGAATGTAAAATAAAAGCAAGTAAAGCTACACAGAATGAAGTTAATTTGAAAATAGTTTGATATGGAGTCAAAAAGAAATTGTTAATAAAATGATACTAAATACGTTTTTCCAATATTATACATGCATACTCTACATATATATAGAAAGTAATTAAGGTCATGGCACACAAAAAAAGAAAACTGAAGCTAAAAAGAAATTGAATTTATTTTTGTATCACATTCATATCACTTTTTAAAGTGTATATGATATTATACAAGGATATTTTTGACAGTACTGAAATTTTAAATGAATTAAAATTCAAATTAAGTACAAAAAAAGTAAATTGAACTTTGAAATAATTTTGATCGTTATTGGATTTATCAAATTAATTGAATATGGTTACACATTTAGGAAATTTAATTATGGGAAGGTTAATAGGTTGCACATCACAGATCAACTTTTATAAGAACTAAAAGAAAGTTATATTTATCTATAACATAATTTTGGTCTTTTTACAATTCTAATTTGTCATTTTATTCAAAATTATCTTTTCCACAAATCACATTTATCATTTTTCAAAAATTAAATCTGTCATTTTCCAAAAGTTTATCATTAATTTCGGGAAAAGACAAATTTTAATTGTAAAATTATCAATTTCTAAATAGATCAACGCTAATTTTGGATTGACAATGCAATGTGTATATATATTTTTTATGTTTCCTTGGTCTTAATGGTCGTATATGCCATTATACATACAAATAGTCAAATTTATGACTTAGTTATGAATTATATTAAAAAGCGCTTGATAGTTTTATTTTATATTAATTTAATATTCAAATCGGAATTACTTTTATTTTTTTGCACATAAACTTTATGAGCAAAATTCTATAATAATTTCAATTTTAGACGGACTCATTCCTTCCAACTTTTCATTTAATTTTATGTAAAGTTTACAAAATTCTTATTTTCTTCATGTTTTTTCCTTGTTTAATTACACGAATCAGTATTTAATTTGATAAATTAAAATTATGAAATTGTAAGTAATAATATTATTTATTTGTATATAACATTTAGAAGAAAATTTTGCAACTAATAAAAATTAAATTTTACCAAACCATTTAAAATTTAATTTGTATCAAATTAACTATTTAACATTTTTATCTAATATAATTTATGTTTATTAAAAATTTTTTACATAAAAACTAATTACTTTATATTCAATAATTAAAATTTCTGTATATTTCTATGCAAAATTTAATCAACAATTTTCTCAACAACAAAACAGCACCAGCAGCAAAAATATAGTTTCAAAAATTATAAATTTTATTATATACAGAAAATTTGTGTGTGTGTAGTGTATAGTATCTAAAGTTTCAAAAGAAATTTACGATGACTACGTGTCATTTTTCTCTTTTATGTAGTAAAATGTTGAAACTTTATTTATATTTTTTTTTGTAAACTTAGAAGAATTTTTTTTTATTTTTTTTAAACGATACCTTTTTACTTGGATGACTAACAGTTATCCTTGGTATAAACTTTATCCTTTTTTGACTAAGAATATTCAAATAACACAAAAGGACACAAGAAGAAAATTTCAATCCCCAGGTATGCAAATTTTATGTCATGTTTTTTCCGATTTTTTTTTTTTTTTTGTTCTTTTATTTTTTTTATTATTTAACTTTTTCTAGAAACTTTCATAAAGTAAGATGACATCAAATTACTGGAAGATAAGGATATGCCAGTAAAGAGTAAAATCTTATTTAACAACATGAAAATATATCTATAGAATAGAGGATAGAATAAGAAAAAACCAACAACGGAAGAAATAACAAGGAAAGAAATTATTTTGGTATAAAATGACACGGAAAAGTCATAGCATTATATAAAAAAAAATAAAATTATGGAAAAAAAAGCAGGAGAGAAAATTGGAATATTGCATTTTCTATGTTGAAGGGAAAATAATAAGAAATTATTAGGTTTAAAGCTCAGCATTTTAATGGCGTACAAAAAAAATATATGTATATGTAACTAACTTTTATTATTTGTTATTATTATTGTAGCTTTTATGTATATTATGTACTTTCTATGTAATTTGACTATTTTTGTGATTTAAATTGTCACTTTTTAATAACTTTTTATGTTATAAAAACCCAGGTAGAAAAATAATGTAACTACAGTATAATATAAAAGTATAATATAAATTCTTTTTGTTTTTTTGTGAAATTTAAGATGCCCTACAATGTTATTAGATTTATTTTTGTTTGAATATTGTAACCACTATAAATAAATGAATAAATAAAATATATATAGAAATGTACCATCAGGACTTGTATAAGAATAAGATAATGGTTTATAAAAATATCAAATTTCAATTAAACTATTTTTTTTTTATATAAATTACATAAGTCAAATCCTTCGTATTTAGTAGCCAAATTCAATTATTTTTTGTGTAATTTCCAAATTAAATATTTGGAAACTTGGAAAAAGACTAATTTTATATAAAAAAAGGGATTAATTTAATTATGATAAATATGTAAATAGCATTAGAAATTATTAATGAATCATTCACAATTTACCATCTATTTCCTAAATATTTAATTAAATAAACAAGAAATAAATTTTATATATTTTTCGTATACCCTCTAAGCTTCTTGCTAATATTGAGGAAATACTAATACTGTGCAGACTTACCAAGGAAAATTAAAATATTATTAAATTTGTCAAAGATTACGTCCACAAATGTTTACGTCAAAAACTGATAAACTGCTGGCTAAATACGACGAACAGAATGCAAAAATATATCGTAATTGTGACAAGATCAGCAGTAGCATAAAGTGCAGAAAATGGGGTTGATTAAGAATACTATTGCGAAAACATCGCTTAGTTGAAATTGAAATGGTAGGGCAATATGGGCGTAGACTGAAAAAAAACATGAGAAGAACAATGCTTAATTAAATTGATTTTTGGACGAAATACAGGATCTTCCCATAACATAAGGATTTAAAGGACCAATGCTATCTCGATTATTCAGAGGAGTAAATGATTATTTTGACTCTAGAAAAAGCGATCGAAGAAAGCTTATCATTTCGACAAAGATGACTTTAATTTGGAAATTACGAATTTATAAAAAAAAATACCAATTCGAATTTTTTTAAGTTTATGAAACAACGACAAAATTAAATTTCACAATAAATTGAAATCTCATAAAAAAAATATGTAAATTACTGGTCCCGAAAAAAATATAGTAACAATAATTGTTTTTAAAAAAATGTTTATAATATTTTTTGCTTTAAAAAATGGTCAGTAAAACTTAAAATGGTCAGTAAAACTTTCCATAATTATACTAACATCAAAATAAAACTTTTTCTCAATTTTTTCAAATATTAAGAAAAATTAAAAAAATGAGTAAATTTCTAATAAAATTAATGTTTTCCGGACTAAAAAAAATGAAATTTGTCATTAGAGCTTTGACTATAATTTTATTAAAAGGAATAACAAAAATTTTTCCTTAATTTGCTACAAAAAAAAATTGTTTGGAATTTTATAAAAGTTAAAGTTTTATGTAAACTTTTTTATTCTCTCTCTCTTTTTAATCATAGAACCATCAACTTTGAGATAGTTTTCATGTCTACCATGATCCTGTTTTATTATGAGTGTTTGATATAAAAAAACTTTGTGAAATAACAAAAAACAAAAAAATTTATAAGGATATAAGTGAATTACTTAAAAGTTAATAATATAATTAATGATGTTGAATCGGAAAATACGAAGAAACGGTTACATCTACATAGCAATTATGAAAAATTAAATGCAGTAATTTTATTTTCAACAACAACAGCAGGTATTGCCATCAACATTTTTTTGTAGCCTTTAACCATTCCCTTCGAAACTCTTGCAATGTTTTGGTCACCCTTTTTGTTCTCTTCAACTTAGCTTTAACTATGGCCCAATATTTTTCTATGGACCTTAGTTCAGGACAGTTTGGTGGATTTGACAATATTAATGTTATTATCCTTGTACCATTTAGTTGACATTTTTCCATAATGGCATGTAGCTAAATCTGGCCCAGAAGAAATATATAGATACACTATGTTTAGCTATGAAGGGTCTTAATCGTTTCTACAGACACGCTTTGAAATAAATTTGTTGAAATATTGCCTACCATACTAGAAATTTTTTCGGGAACTTTAATTTCGGTTTATACTTATATCGAAGTCCAACATTTCCTCTTTCATTTGCCAGTATAATATACTTGACTTGGAATTTGAAGTTGATTGAAATTAGCTAACACATAGACATAGGTTTCGTCATTCATTATACAGCATTGATATTTTTTAACGAAATTATTGTGGAAAATGTCCTTAGGCCTGGCAAAAAAAATTACAAAGTTTGGGCAACCAGATAATGATATATAGACACAATTTATGACAATTTACATTATAAAATATTCAAAATTTTGAACTCCTATAAAAATATCCTGACAAAAATAAATAATATTTTTGTTGTAATAAAAAAAACTATAAAAATATATTTTCAATTGATTATTTAACTCTTTTTAAGAAATCTTTACTTAATATCTAACATTAAAACTACTTATAACTAAACTTTTGCCGTCTTAAACCATAAACATTCAACATTGTTTACTTACCATAAACTTTGTTTTTTCCTTGCTTTTTTGTAAAAAAAAAAATTTCTTACTGTTGACAAAAAAAGTTTTCCATATCTGAAGCGCGGACAGAGAAAAATCAAACCAAAAATCTTTTTAAAAAATTGCATTGGATTTGGAAACACCAGAAAAACCCCATAAACATTA
The DNA here is from genome assembly GCA_949752835.1 of Empis stercorea. Lineage (NCBI taxonomy): Eukaryota > Metazoa > Arthropoda > Insecta > Diptera > Empididae > Empis > Empis stercorea. The sequence continues at coordinate 4,551,467 of OX457087.1, forward strand.
TTAAGTCTAATAAAAGATGAAACTTTCTATATTTAAAAGGACTTTAAAAGGACTTTCTTTAAAAAAAATATTATATTTTCTTATTTTTCTAAAGTTTTCCGCTTAACGGTTTTTTCTTTAATCCTTGTGTGGTACCCACATACACAAAAAGTAACAAAAATGTAGACTACTTTTACGTACAATTTTCCAAAAAAAAAAAAAGTAAAAAAATTTTTTTTTGGAAAATTCATGAAGAATTAAAATTGAAATAAAAAAAGGATTTTTCTTTTTAAAAGAAAAAAATATAGTGTTACCTATATTTATATCATCACATATGATGGGGTGGAGAAAAGATCCTCATATTATGGGGATCGGATGAAGAACATTTACCATCGAAATCATACCCAAAAATAAATTTAAAAAATATCAAACGAATTGCTTTAAAAATATTATACTGATTTTCTATCTATATGATATTGTAGAAGGATATTTCAGAAAAGCGGACTAAGTTCTATTATCTGGTATGGTTATGTCATTTCAAAAAATTTGTTAACTATAATTTTCCCAAAAAAAAAAAAAAAAAACACCGAATTTTTTTATCTCTGTTGTAAAAGTTTTTATATTAAAATGTTGAAATAGTTTTTCTGGTTAAACATAAAATTATATTTTTATATGTAAAAAAAAAAAATGTCTGGGAATTTTTTTTTTTTTTTGAGGAAATATTTTTAAATTATAAAAAATAATTTCAGTATTTTAATAAAAATGTGATATTAGAATTTTTATTAAAAGTGGGAGCGGAACAAATGTGGAAGGATTCGGTTGTAAAAACTGTGGAAGGATTCCGTTTTGTAAACGGAATGGAAGATACAGAAGTTGTATTACCTGACTGTTATCTGGAGTAACGACGTTTTCACAAAGATATAATGTTAGAATCAAAATTAAAAGTGCATTTATTATTAGACTATCACAAATGTTACAATAAGCCTAATGGCTGCAGTGACGTGGCGCATCAGTGTCATCCCTGTACCTAAACCTAGACTATCACACGCAATTTAGAACTACAAAGTATAATTGTCATCAGCCAAAAAAATCAGAACAGCAAGCTTAGAATCAAATACTGTGTAGATCCTTTTTGTATATCTCGAACAGGATGGAAGATCTCTCTCTTTCTAATATCTGCTTATATATTACAGTTTTATATTTCCATTTAATTTATTTTCATTTTTAACAGTGTACATACTTTAACAATAGCAAAATTTTGGGAAAATAAATGAAAAATTATAGCTAAAAAAAAAATTTTTTTTATTTCAAAAATATGAGAATTTCGAAAAATATTACCATGGTTTTTTTTTTTATATAAGAGGACATTAAAAAGTTTCATATAAAGTGGAAAGTTTTATGTTGTCACTAACCATCACTATATGGTAAAAAAAAATGGAGTTAGTTATAACTAAAATCGCACGTTATTTTCTTTAAAAAATATAAATTTTTATTGGAAGAAAATGACACATTAAACATTTCCACAAGCTAAAATATTGTAAAATATAAGAAAAATTTTTTTTATATCAATATTTATTATAAAACTTATAAACTTTTATAAGAGTTTAATTTTTTATATAGACGAGATAGTTCATATTTGTCAATATTGTTGCTATTGTTTGACAGTGTTGTGGCAATCACAACTTGTCTTACCATTTTCTTCTAACTTATGTGATAAAGTGACTATAGTCTATCATCTATGAACAATTCAGTTACAGCAAGAATAAATGAACAATTCAGTTACAGCAAGAACAAATGAACAATTCAGTTACAGCAGGAACAAATGAGCAATTCAGTTACAACAGGAACAAATGAACAATTGAGTTACAGCAGGAACAAATGAACAATTCAGTTACAGCAAGAACAAATGAACAATTCAGTTACAGCAGGAACAAATGAACAATTCAGTTACAGCAGGAACAAATGAACAATTCAGTTACAGCAGGAACAAATGAACAATTCAGTTACAGCAAGAATAAATGAACAATTCAGTTACAGCAGGAACAAATTAACAATTCAGTTACAGCAAGAATAAATGAACAATTCAGATACAGCAGGAACAAATGAACAATTCAGTTATAGCAGGAACAAATGAACAATTCAGTTACAGCAGGAACAAATGAACAATTCAGTTACAGCAGGAACAAATGAACAATTCAGTTACAGCAGGAACAAATGAACAATTCAGTTACAGCAGGAACAAATGAACAATTCAGTTACAGCAAGAATAAATGAACAATTCAGTTACAGCAGGAACAAATGAACAATTCAGTTACAGCAGGAACAAATGAACAATTCAGTTACAGCAAGAATAAATGAACAATTCAGTTACAGCAGGAACAAATGAACAATTCAGTTACAGCAAGAATAAATGAACAATTCAGATACAGCAGGAACAAATGAACAATTCAGTTACAGCAGGAACAAATGAACAATTCAGTTACAGCAGGAACAAATGAACAATTCAGTTACAGCAGGAACAAACGAACAATTCAGTTACAGCAGGAACAAATGAACAATTCAGTTACCGCAAGAATAAATGAACAATTCAGTTACAGCAGGAACAAATGAACAATTCAGTTACAGCAGGAACAAATGAACAATTCAGTTACAGCAAGAATAAATTAATTCAGGCGATTAGTTAAATGTACAAATGAAATATATTTTATAAACTTTGAATTATTAGATATCTATCTTAACTAGCTATCAATGAAATAAGGATAATTTGTATATATATCCTACAATTTGCGATATAATCTCTATAGATATTTTATAAAGAAACTAATTTCAATGACTGGTTCTCATCCTTAAAGCTTAGTTTTGTCTTAATTTATTATATGCAAAGCAAGGTGAATTTGAAAAAAATAGTGATTTGTGATAAATATTTACTTTTCTTTATAAAAGTAAGTAAATTTTGTGTTAATCAAGTTCATTTTTGCTCCTGTCAATATTGCAATTTAATTGGATTTATTATTAATATTGAGAAAATCTATTAACTTTTTTTTTTGGAGAAAGTAAGCATTATGGTAATTTACTTCGATAGAAGTGTGTCAAAACTTAAAATTAATTATTTTTCAGAGTTACGACATAAATCCATTTGCACTTCTATAAAAATAATTATTAAATAAAACTCAATATCGGATAAAATAACAAAATACTTTTTTTTCTATAAGGCCATTAAAATTTTATAAATCTTTTGAACGATTTTATACTATAAAAGTCATTTAATAAAGTTTGAAACAAATTTACTTGAAATTTATACACACAACAAAAAAAAAAGTGTACATAAATAAACGTTTGATGATAAACATAAATTATTTCGTATTTTGTTCATATTTCAAGGATACTTAAAATTTCTTATTATTATATACATAAAAAGGAATTTTTCAAGATGAACAATTGAATTTTCTTCAATATTTTCGGTTCATTCAGTTTATTATTGATAATTCAACTTTTATGTACTGGAAATAAAAGTATACTAAATCTATATTTTATTTATTTTTTTTACATTTTTCTGTAATATTTTTAGTTGTTATAAAACAAATTATTTCAAGAAAAAAACATGAACTAAATACCAATAATATTATTTAATGATGTTTTATCTCTGCATCAAGAAACTAAATCGAAATTAACTGAAAAACTATAAGGAAACAAACTGAAATTATTTATTTTATATTGGAAAAAAATTATTTTCCAAAATAAGATTCACTATAAATTTTGTTTTTGATTGGTAAAGTTTGTATTTCTTTTCCGTTCAAATGCAAATAAGACAAATTTTGAATTGACAGTCAAATAATTGAATTAATATTTGAACAAATTATTTATTCAAATTTATATAAATTTCTACTCTAAGACCAAAAATGAATTAATTATTTCATTGTTTTTATAAATTGTAATTTAAGCTATTTTAGTGACAGAGAGATTGTCAATTTTCATTTAATTAATGATTTTCTTTGTTTCAGTGCATTCGCTGAAGAGCTAAGGACAAATTTATGTTCAGTGGTAGGTATCTGAAACCAAAAATTTTCCGGGTTACAAAAAACTAATTGTAATTAGAAAATTTGTCAATTTTATACCAGAATTTCAAATCATTTTGTATCCGTCTATACTATATATTCGTTCGTCTATAGCAGTGTGTGTTTTGGTAAACTGAGTCAGATCGTAAACCTAAAATTAGAATTCAATAGACCTTTCTAATATTAAGTATGGTATACAATTTTGGTAATAGATAAAAAAATTAAACGTAGGATTTACGTGCCATCGACTTGCAATTATCTAAATAATTGCAAGTCGATGGTTATTCTAGCTTAAATCTCTTAAATGTTCTTAAAAACTGATGATGTTCAATGGATTTAATGCATAAAATTTGAAATTAATTTTGTTGACATTTTGTTGAGTAAAGGAGATACAACTTCAAATAAATTATTTAATCTATAAAATTTAAAATTCAAATTAAATTTTGCTATAAATTTAAATCGAAAATATTAAATATAGTTAGTCCCCGAAAATTAATGACGAAAAGCTATATAGAAAATTAATGGAATAAAATATGAATTTAACTAAATTTAAATTCTTCAACATTTTAAAACGTTATTTTACTTTCTTTTATTACAGTATTTTTTTCGAATAAAACTTTTACCTTCACCTTGATTACTAATAAAAAATGACTCTGGCGACTACTACAAACAATTCACAAGGGAAACAAATTTTTTTTTTTTGTAATAATCATTTTTTTATTGTTAAAGTCTAGTCGTAATTTGCAATTAAATTCAAGCAGAAAACTTACAAGATAAATTCTCACAATTTCCAGTTTAAAGAGAAAAGCACTGAAACAAAACTTTATTTGAAGAAATTCTTGACGGTTAAAGCATTTTTCATTTATAGAATTTAGCAAAAAAGATGAAAAGAAAATTCTGATTGTGATACGCGAACAAATTTTAGTAAATCTTGAATTTTAATTTTCTTTGTGCAACTTTTTTTTTTGCTATCCCGAACACATGTTAGCGTTTTACAACAAAAATATTTTAGGGTAGAAAAAAAATTGTGAGAAAAAACTTTTTTTTGGTTAAACTTTTATTGAATTCTATTTACTTTGTACTGTCGATAAAGTATAATCAAATTCGAACGTTTTTTTTTCACTCTAGTTGAGTGGAAAAAAATTTTGGTTTGAAAAAGTATAAATTGAAAGGCTTTCATTGTTAAATAAAAAAAAAAAAAGATGATGGTTTATTTAACCATTTTATTATTGTACGAATTGAAAACATAAATCGGAATGCATCAAAGAAAAATTCGAAGAAAATTTACACTTCTTGTTCATCATATATAAAAATATACAGGTTGCCGATATTATTAGAAATCAGATTGAACATAAATTTATAAAAAATAATTTAAATTTTTATGCTGAGACTGCATAAGTGTTGTAGAAATTTAGAGCTAAGATTATTTGCCGAAAATATTGTAAATTTATAAATAAATTTTTAGTTAACATACATAAAACTCATGGAAAATTAATCGTTTTTATAAATCAACCTTGAACCTTACTATGTTTTCCAATTTACCGCCATCTTCCGGTCATACAGTTTCGGCTCCAATCTTACGCCTGTCGATGTTGCTTTGGTCCTTTCTCGTGGAATCTTACATTTACTTATAGTTCTTCATTATTATGTTTATTCAGGTATTTCGGCACCGCACCTTCTTAATCCTTGCAAATTGCAATCTAAGGACATCCTAGTAATATTATCGGGCTTATTATCCTGACGGTAGGACCGATCCACCTTACATCATTATCTGATTGTGTGATGTTTCTTCATCTGAATTCCAAGAGATTTTTGCTGCTAATTGTATTAGGCCAGAACATTTTGCATATATTATTCTGATTTTATGAAAACTTTTGTATACTTATTTGAAATTTATCAGATTTCGCACTTCAGTATAACTGAGTTGTTGTTTTTTTTACACATGCCTTGAGTATTCTGAGTTTACATAAACTTTGCTATTAATATATTTGAAAACTTGCAGAGAAAAATTTATTACTATAAAGTTAAAAAACTAACCAATATGATTAAGGATATCTGAAAAAAGTCACTGAATATAAATTTATCCTTAGCAATTTAATGGTCATTTATTAAATTAAATGACCAATTAAATGACCATTAAGTATGTAGTTATATTAAATAAAGATTAAAACAGGGCATATAACGCAGTATCCAAAAAGAGAAATTCCGCCAGACACATAATTGAACAACAAATTACGGAAGGTATATGAGGTATTTAGAGAAAGAAGAAGCCATAGCTAATTCACTATGAGACTGATATTAATACGAATAAGAATACAGATATACATTTAGGAAAATGTTGAAAGGAATACGTAAAAATCGTTTGAAAATGTCAGTTTTACAGCACATTATAAGACAAAGTGAGTAGAACTTAATTATGAGGATACCAAAGCATAATAATATTAGTTATTTACATCCCATCTCAATTATATTGACACTGTAACCGAATCATTGAAAATCTGACTTAAGCTTACTACGAATTATAATCAGTGCACCAAGGTAATCAAAAAAGTTAAACTGAATATACTGCATCGAAAATTATAATCCAACTTGTATCATAAAAATATTTATAGCCTTTATAGAAAATTTAATTTTTTCTAAAAAAGCTAATAAAAATTTTACAATAAATTTTGATAAAATCCAAAATTGGATAAAATAATAATTTAGATGCTAATTTTATTTTATTTCTGTCTGATTTTTTTTTTCACAAAAAAAAAAATAAAACATATTAAAGCTCAATATAAAAAAAACATATCAAACCAATCCTTATACTCATTCCCATTTAAATTTCGTATTATAAAATTATTTTAACTATCTACAATACTCTAACATGTATAAATGTATCATTAATCAGTTCGAGAATGGCTTTAAGATGACATTTTTATTTGACTCCTTTTTCCGGTGATACAATTTTCATTTTGTACATAATCTTTGTATATTGTAGATGCTCTCAAAAATATTATATCACATCTTATAATCTGTTCCATTTTTTTTTGTTCGTTCATTTGGTCACAAGGATTCAACAAGAATTGAATATAATTTTTTTGTTTTTCATTTTACATTTAAGAAAAAATAAAAGGTTCCTCTTCAACGATATAAATTGTATCCTTAAATTCTCCTTCAATGTGTGTCTTTTTGGAAAAAGGAATTGGAAAATTTTTTATATATATTAAGCGACAAGGTATATTTATACGATGAAGAAAGGACCTAAAACTCTCTGTGTGTGTGGTGAATTGGTGGGTGATACATTTATAACCAAATAACCAAAATATATTTATACATGTTTTTTTTTGTGTGTTGGCATTTACGGTATTCAGATTGATGGCGAACCAAAATGGCCCATTATAAAGTTAATTTGATTTTATAACCCTGTTTATGGGACTTTTTTGACTCCTTTTATTTTTGTTCCTTTAAGATTTGTGTGTTTTTTTTTCTGTAAATTATTACCAAAGAAAACTTCCGTTTTTCCTTTTTAAATGTGTTTTTTCTTCTCTAATTTGTTGTTATTATTTTGTTTATAGTGTAAATCGCAATGATTTAAAAGATATACGAAAATTTTATTTTGAAATTTGTTGGAAAAGTTTTTCAACACAAAAAAAGGAAAAAAATATATATATATAACTAAATGTGGTATATATAGAAGAGATAATGTTTTTATAATGGAATTAAAATAAATTTTTATTGTTTGCAAAAAGTTGTATATATAATTTTAATAAAATAGAAAGAAATAAACAAATTTACTTAACCAAAAAAAAATTTATAAAATATTTTGTGGTGAAAAATGTAAATTATAAAAGTTAAAAGAAAATTATGTGGATAATTAAAATAACTGTTAATTACATATATATATGTGAATTATACTTTTAGATCAAAATCATGAATAATTTTAAAAGTTTTATATTTTATTTTTATTATTATTTTGGTGTAGAAAGGTTATTTTGACCATAAAGCAAAAGTATTTTTTAGATAATGAACTTAAATATGAACAAATTTAAAAAACATCTATAAATCTGTAATTTCAATTTCTTGTGATTGAATCATTATTAAATTTCTTAAATTATCATTTCATACTCAACCTGACGGAAGATGTCCAAATTGTGGTTATGAGACATAATACTTAATATGACATTTTTATAATTTTTGAAGGCACGTAAATGATTTTTTCCTTTCTAAAATAATTAGTTTCATTATTAATTTCTTTCAATTATTTTCAATGCTATTTTTACTTCACATTTTGAATTTTGGAACTATGATACGAAATAATTAAATTAAATTTTTGAAAATATTCTTATTAAAGAGCCATTATTCTATTGGAAGAATTACGAACATTATACAAGTATAGGTATATGATTTCTATTTTCGTAGAGCTCGAAATTCATTCTTGAAATTAATTTTGTTTCGATCGGTAATTCGATTTCCGAATCATGAGTCCGCACTTTTACAACGTTGATTCTTCGTCATATAATACAAATGATTACAAAATCAAACGAAATTGTAGTTCTATGAAAATTGCTTGATTAATAACTCCGATTAAATGCTAAAATAAATGCACCAAATATAGATGAGGTTCAGATTGAGATTATACAAAATTAATGTAATTAATGTTTAGCAGTAACTGTCACGCTCTTCCAGTCTATCTAACAACATCGATTTTTGCAAAACTTTCATTGTAATAAAAATGAAAAGAAAAAACTTCAGTTTGCTCGCTCTCTCGATGGTATCTTTTTGGTTGTTTATGTTGCTATAGGATGCAATTTATATCAACTTTACAAAATTAATATTTCAGGTGTTTTGCTATGTAATTATGTATATATGTGTTTTTTTTTTTATCAAAATTTACAATTTTTCTATTTCACATTTCTTCTTGGATCAAATCGATTAAAAAATAATAAATTTCAAATGGAAAAAGACAACTTTTGGTATGAAAAGAAGTTGAATTAAACTTGGAAATTCTCTATTATATTTATTACACATTATAATTAGGAAACATTTTTTGTTTTTACTTTCATGTTTTTGATTTAATATCAAAAATGTTAATCCGTAACAATAATTAACCATATAAAAGTGAACCGAAAAAACCAAAACCAACTAATCATTAAAGTAATTCATTTTAAATGTTTTTCACCACCATAATTTTTTTTTTTTCATTAAAATGTCAATAAAGAAAATTGTTTCTTTAAACATAAACTGAAAAAAAAACCCTGAAAATTCCTTATACACACACAAACACAAAAATTTCAAAAACCACAAAAAAAGGGAAAATTTTATTTATAATTTTCTTACCATTTCCTATAAATAATCTAAATTCACGAAATACATTTCTTACCATCAACAACAACTCACGGCACCAAAGCACATCACTCACAAAAAATATACAAGAAAACAAATTTTCACTTAAATTACCTGTGAATTTGTTTTAAGTTAATTAAAGGTCTTTGCAGAGTTCAAGTCGCCAACTTAGTGGCTACAAAAACAATTTTTTTTTTTTTTGTATTTGGTTCTTTAATTTTGTATAAATGGTAGTTTCGTGTCAATAATGGGCGATTCCCTATACTTTCACTATTATATTACTGTTAAAAGGAAACTTTTAATAAAGGACCGGGTAATCGATCAAAAGGTGTAAAAGAAAATATTTTTTCTTTCTTTAGTTTTTTGTTTTAAAAAGGAAATTAAAAGAAAACGAAATATTTTCGTATTATGCATAAGAAGTCATTAAATTTTCCATGGAGTTGGAAATTTTAGTAACTATTTAAATATGAGAAAGAAAATAAATATATAGATTAATGTTTTAGATATTATTGAAAATATAATTATGGTATTTTTAATGGAATAAATAATTATAATAAATTATTTTTTAGTATAACTAAAAAAATGTATAGTATAGAATTTATGGCGTTACTAAAATCATTATATGAAAGATAATAAATTTACGGAAATTTAGTTGTTGGAAAATTCAAGCTATTTGTTTATACCGATGACAATTAAGATCTGATATAATTATAGACCTAAATTAAATATTTAAGCCATTACCAAATTAATTTTCATTTGTACTAATAAAAAAATACTATTACCAGCTATACATAAAATGGATTTAATGGTATACGTATTTAAGGTATTATTTTAATTTAATTACTGTTTGATTTTCAGACCTGATAATTTTGTAAATTGAACGTTTGTTTTTTGGCTGAAGAAGAAGTCGCTGTCCATAAGAAGTATCAAGAAAAATTTGTCGGCATTTATCTTCTAGATTTGCGAATTTGATATTCATTGATTGATTTGTTTTGTCTGTTGCCCATCAGTAGTGTGGAATCCCCTCAGTTTGCCACGGTTGTATTTGCTTCTCCACAGCAACGATTACATTTTCCTCATTTTTAGAATATTATTCGTTCGACTATACTTCTTCTTGATACTTTTTGGTCGACTACTTCTTCTTGATACTAGTGGACTAACTTCCACAGTCAGTTCTTGTTACATTGCTTCATGTATACATTATATTAGAAATTTTGCATTGTAGATTTGATTAGTTAGTTACAACTACCAGTAATTTACTCATAAATGAATTTTTGTCGATCAGAATTTCGTCCTTAGTTAGGTAGTAGATATTTCGACCATAATACTTAGTATATTAGTCTACAGGTTGCATTTTACTTCTAGATGAAGATAGATCTAGTTGAAGTGAATTACAGCATTCTTTATAGATAAATTATACATTTAAAATCAATGATTGCACTTATAGTTTACATTTTATCAGTGTATTAAAGAAGCTTCTTCTTATTATTTGTAATATTTCCTTTCAAATCAAAATCAAGTTTCACCATATATTAAAATTGATTATCTTTAATTCATCGAAGCTGGATTATTAATTCCATCATGGCTGTCAGCAAACAAACCATATTTAAATTAATTTAATTCTAAAGAAATTCTCTACAAAACTAAGTAATAATCTTTTCTTAATAATAAAATAATTTCTTAAATCGAAATTATTTATTTTAAGTTTATAAACAGCACGTGTATTCCTGAAAACGTTTCGAATGAATTTCGTAACGTAAATTTAATTTTGGTATTCCTGAAAACGTAACGATTCTTTATCGAATCGATATATTCCCTGAATGATTTTTTTAACGTTTCGATCGAAATTTTTAACGTCAACTATTTTGTTTACGTTATTGTAAAATCCATAATTTATTCATACAAACAATTTTTTAATTAAAAAAAAAATAATTTTATTATAATTTTTTATTTATGTTTATACTACATTAATGTATATTATACACAAATATACAAAATATAAATATATGGAAAAAATATATATTAAAATTAATACAATATAGGTCTAACAACGACAAATATTTTTAGACATGGGCATTATCACAATCATTACTATCGTAAAATAATTCTATGCTAGAGAACATTTTTAATTTATTGTATTTTTATGATGAATTAATTAATAAATAAAATATAATTTCAAAATATGAATACATCTATGATTTATTAATCAACAATGTATTTATTTTTTGACTTTTTTACGAAACATGACAACAAAAATTACAATTAACAGCTGATTTATTTGTGAAAATAGCAAATTTTTAAGGTTACAAGGGCAACTCTGTTTAACGTTTACGATCGTTTTCTAGAATTGAACGTTTATAAACGAACGTAAATTAAATTCGATTCGAATGGAAAAACGTTTCGTTTTCAGGAATACTCGTGCAGAGTTGAATTTTCATTCTATAATCTAAAAAAAAAAATTTCTCATTCGAGTGTAAATTTTCATTTTAAATTTCCTGCTATATTTTGTTAAAAATTTTCTATATTATATAAAAATATATACTTTGTATAAAGGATTGAAAACGTGTTTCTAATTTTTAATATAATATATTAAATAATATATACAATCAAAATTCTTGAATAGATAATTTTTTTTTTGTTCTGATGGTTAAAGTATAGTCATCACTCCTTTCCTTAAAGAAAATATATAATCAGTAACTTGGAAAGAATAATATTATATACTATAATATTATATAGAAACTTTTAATTTTTGTCCTTTTCATAACTTTGTCTATAAAATATTTTTCTTCAAGTTACAAATTTCTTTTTTCTCTTTCCAAAAATTTATTCAATTTATTTTATAGATTTTTATCACAAAAAAAAAAATATTTATTTTATTACAAAAATATATGTATTAGATAACATATAACATATAAATATTTTCAGGACTTCTCGAAAACCATTCAAAAAGAATTTATATAGAGAAAAATATTACATTATTTTATGTGTTTAAGTTTTATTTTAATACTCATTGTTAAATCAAAATAGTTGCGTCTTCTAATACCAAATATAGGACAAAAATATCCTATATAATGTAATCTATATTGTATTTTGGATAGTTATGTGACTTCATATTTTCAAAGATTTTATTATATGATTATTTGGAAAACCATAAAAATTGCATTTTTCTATATATAATAACCGCATAAATTTTCTGTATTTAAAGTAAAACAAATCTTATAATATTATTTATTATCATTTTCAGATTAAATTAGTCATTTTTCAAAATCTCATTGGAGAAAGCTTAATGATTTGGATATCATATCATATGTAAAGTTAGTATAGTTGGTCGAATTTGCAATTCTGGAAGTCGTTTAAACGCATGATTCATTTGTCATAAAATGACACATTATGGGCATACCTAAAGGAACACTTTATGCCATTATAAGTGAATAAAGAGTTAAAAAAACAAGAATTGAGAAACATTTAAACAAATCTGTCCTGTACACAATATGGAACAAATAACTCCATCTATAGTCATTAACGTGCACTAGAATATTCCATATGTGTTAAACAAAATCATAATATGTGATAATCTTATCATTGTACTGGCAATGAATTTTGGCGTCATTTTAAATAATTAAAAATAATATACTCGTAGATATTATTTTGCGGTTATATTTTATTCAATTAACCCTATTTATTGCCCATCATGTTTTATTTAAATTAAAAAAAATGAATATTTAAATTTAATATTAGTTGAGTATAAATTGCTTTTAATCAATTTCAATTTTGTACTGTGAAAAAAAATTTACTTGAAAATGTATTAATTTAATTTTAAGACATTTTCAATTTAATTTTAATAGATTTTCAATTTTCCAACAAAAAAAAATTCTATCTAAAAATTTTATATTTTTACTTTTACAATTGATTTGATAGATTGAAAAATTTAATTCTATTTAAATTTAAAAATAACTAAAAAAAAAAAAAGCGACTAATTTAAAATGAAAATTATTTTATGTGGTTGACAAAAAACATGAAAATTTATTTGATAAGTCCATAGTTTTTTTTTTTTTTTATTTAACCATAAACTTTTAAGTTTTCAATATATAAAAACTATTTATACCAAAAAATAAGTAGATAAAAAAAAGTTTTTTTTAATAAAATTTCCTTATTTTGATATTCCAAACACAAAATCTATGAATTTCTTATAAATTATTGTAGATATATTATTATATCTAGTATGTTTAGTAAATGAAAATCATGGAAGAATTATGTAAATTAAATATACGAATGTTTTTTAAAAAAGTAATTTTCATATAAGTTTTTTGAAATTCTTCAAAATATTTTGTGGAAAAAGCTTTTAATTTTTCTATAATATAGAAAAATTATATGGTTTGTTAGTGGTAATACATATATAAATTATTTTTCATATAAACTTAGAAAATATATAAATTAAATTAACTTTTTAGTTAGGATAGTACAAAAACTTGCATATTTTTTTATTATTGCTAAGAAATCTTTCTCAAAATTTTCAAAATTCCAAGATTTCAAAATATAAAACTTTTCAGTATATTTTAGCAATGCACAAAAATTGAATTATTATTTTTTTGGGGTAAAAATTTTTTAAAATTCTTGAAGAAAATTCTTAAATTTAATTGAGGGTTTCTTTTATTATTGATTTTAAATTCAAAATTATTTAATTTTGTAAATTTTAATTGATAAAATAAATAGTTTTAATTATTACTACAAAAAAAAAGGAGAAATACTTTTACTAAAAATACTAAATACTTTTGAAAAATTTCTTTTTACATACTAAATAAAAAACTTAAATCCATTAGTTTAAAGCTAACATTAATTTGTGATGAAAATTACAAACCAAGCTATAATTTAATTATAAAAATTTCATTTTAAATTTAAATTAAATTAAATATTATTACTTTTTCTATAAACAAATTCTGGTCTTGGTGTTTTAATATTTGATCTTGGTGTTGGTAAAATTGGTGGTGCTTTTTCATGTGGTACATTTGGTTCAGCAATTGGATTTAAATTCGGTTTATTTAACAAACTTTGAACATTTGAACTAATTAAATATTGTAAAAAAATAAATTTACTTTGTACAAGATCTAAATTTGGATTTGGTGTTGAATTTATTTGAAATTGACGATCAACTGGAAAAATTTAATATATGATTTCAAAAAAATGATAAATTTTGTGTTTATAAAAACTTACACGTAATTTGTGTTCATTTTACAATAATCCTTTATAGAAATTATGAAATTTTTGGATATTTAATCTTGAGAGAAATGCTTTAAGAAAACGAAAATATTTAAGAAAATATTTTTTTTTTTTAAATCACATTAATATTTCACTATTGTGGACTATTGAAAACGAATCACTAAACTACAAATATTTTTTTAAATACTCACTTGTTCTTGAACTTTGAAGATTTAATGGATAATATAAAAATGCTGATATTTGTCCAACAAAAATTGTTAAACTAAAAACTAATAAAATATTTAATTTTTTCATAATTAAATTTTGAGTTACCAAAAACAAAAAATGACTAACAAAATATTTTTTGATCAAAATAAAACTCGCCAAAAAAATTTTGAATATGTTTGCGAAAAACAAAATTAAAATTTTATTAAAATAAAAATGTCACATCAATAAAAACATATTTTTATAAACCACTTTATGAATTTTTTTTCTTTTATGTTGATACAAAATTAACGAATCAATAAAATTAAAATTTTTGTGTAAGTTTATTTTTGTTTGTTTTTTTAATCCGAATCTTCTGAATATTTGTGATAAAATAAAGATGAGAATTTTAAAAATAAATTTTTTGCTACAAAAAAAAAATTCAGTTAAACTTTTAAAGGACGTTTGAAAAAATAATGCAGAGATCAGGTTTTGTTTTCATGCAAAATTTTTTAAAAGATTCCAATTCGAATTACACTTTCGACAGTTAATGAACATAGAAACAAAACAGAAAAATCGTATGATATTGGAGAACAGACAGTTTTTTTTATATTAAACAAGTTTCTTTATTGTAGCCCAATAAATTTCTAGATGCATTAAGTCACCTGAATTCAATTTTGATCAATATCCTTTTTAAAAGAAATTATTTTTTTTTTAAATTATAAATTAAAATATTAAATTATTCAAACTTAGAGAGATTTAAAATAATTTCGCATATTTTGGTAAACTTATATCGTCATTATGTTCTTAAAACCAAAGAGCTATGTTCTTAAAACCTACACCGAGATGTTTAATTTGAATGAATGGTAGCTAAGCCAGTATTCAAATAGCCAGAGAAACGTTTTTCACGGTTCTTATTCTGGATATTTACTTTCAGTTGGAAGGCAAATGCTCTAACTATTGCACCACTTAGCTATTATTTACTGCTAGTTTTAGACTAAATCTACTCGTAAGTGGATGATTTGATTACTAATTGAATCATATCAAACGTGCTTAACTTCCAGCGTTTCTACCAATTTGATTCATTACAGGACTCTGACTGCTAAACAATTATCTCCATCATATTTTTTGATTATGTCTGACTATGTATACATTTTTCCTCTATGAATAAGAAGCGGAGGAACTCTGGAAGCTCGAAATAAGAAGCCGAGGAATTCTTAAGGCTCGAAAGTCCAAATGACTAAAACACAATAAACTTTCAAATTATAGAGTTTCTTATTATTTTAAATTAATAATTAAAAATTATGTTAAAATTTCCACAAGAAAATAAATGGATATTGAACAATGAAGAATCAAAGTGACGATTTGCATAAAATATAAATAGTAATTTTGAATAAATTTGCGAAAAAAAAAAATTAATGTACCTAACCTTGTTTCATAAAAATTAATCAAAAAAAATTTTTCCAAATATATAATATTATTTTTAATGAATGATTTTCATTGAATTTTTTAATCTATAATTTGTTTTAGCTAAAGTATGTAATTGTTTTAAGTAACTTCCATAAGACAATAAAAAACATTAAAAATTTAAATTAAAATTAAATTAAAGAAACAAACTGAATCAACGTACATTTTAAAGTTAAAGTGATTAAAAAATTCAATGTCATACAATTATATGTATTAATAACATTAAGGGGACCAGTATCATTAAATGTGAAAATCTGTAAATTAATTTATCAGAGATAATGATGAGTAAAGAAGAGTTCAATATGATTGACTTTCTTTTAGTCACCTTATAAATATAGATTCAGGAGATCCGTCTTTCCTTACTTTAGCAACATTATCAATATTTACCAATGATGTGATAGGATAGGAATTTGTATGTTATCAAATATGAGAAAATTTATATTTTTTTTAATTTTCATATTCCTATGCCGATGCATTTTTACTGTTTGCTTACCCTATAAAATGAATCATAGCATAATTGAATAGTAAAATCCAAATTGACACACCCTTGATTCTGTAAAGTTTATAAACCCCGAACGAAGTATAAAATTACTAAGAACTGAGATGTTAAATTAATGTAAAGTATACAAGTATAAATATAGAAATTGCATTGACTAATTTAGATATTTTGTTGTATACATTTTTGTTTGTAATTTCCGGACGACCTGTAAAGTAGTGATTAAATTTATTGCAAATTTATAGCTTTGGTCGTAAAACTAGTTTTTTTCCGCTTTGCTTTATTATTATAAATTTTGTGCGTATATTTATATTTGGTCGTCGTATAATTATGTCATTGGAAATCTTCGTTGATAATCTGATATATTGGTAATTGAAATTATCATTGCGTTAAAATGCAGAAATAAATTGTAAATTAAATTTAGTACAGGGTTAAATTATTATTCAATTTGATCAAAATTAAATTTTTACTTAATTTAAATTAGGCTTTTGTGTGTCCCTGCTAACAGTTTAACATGTTTAGCAATGTGTGTTATACTTCTCATTCAAAAATCTGTTCGGAAGCGATAAGATTGACATAATAATTATATTAAATATTTTATGTAATTTTACATAATTATTTCATTATTTAATATAAAATTTAATTCATATTTTCGTTAGTTTTTATTGATTTTGAATAACTTCTTAAACTTTCTTAAAAATATACAAAATTTAGGAAATATAAATTGATTATTTATTTACCAAATGTAGGTACTAAATTTTTAAAATAGGTAAAGTAGGTACTAACTTAAAAATTACAAATTAAATAAATATTTCCGGAACTTGGAAAAAAATTTTCAATTATACTTTATAAATATTTATTTTTTGAAACATAGAAGGTTAAGAGGCACTTTAAAAACTTAATTGTTATTGAAATTGAGAATTTAGTTGTTTTTTATCTGACAAACAGGTGGCGTTACTATAAAAAAATGTCAAATTTTTACTGCAAATTTTTATAGGTTAGGGGTAGGCCATCTACTTCCCAATCAGCTATTATATTAAATAAAATTTTGCCCGATATTTTACTATAATTTTTACCTGGCCTGAAGTGCGTACTAATAGCATACTTAGCTTAAAGATAAACTTTGTCTTCAAAAAGATATTAATTAATTTTAAATCACTCCGTAATTCAATTTTTCAATTATTTTCCAAATATCCATAAATAAAAAAAAATAATATAAACTATACTTTACCTTGACATATATTAATAGTCGTGACAAAGAACTGAGAAAAACTTGAATACCACACCACATTTCCGACTAAGAATACTACTTATTAAATTTTCTAAATAATTTTCAATATTTAATTATAATTATTTCCCAACTTATGGAAAATTATATCTCTTGTTTCTGGCTATAATATACATAGATTTATTTCCAGGTCTAAAATGCTTATACATAGTTTCATCAAATTCACATTATGGAATAATAATAATTATACCTAAATACCAAAGAAATTATTTATTAATTGAATAAAAAAAAAATACTTCATCTTCGCTTAGTTATTATTTTAATATAATTAACTTTTTCTTACATTCGCCTTGCTATTAAGATAATCCAAAATCATTCATACCATATTAATGACTAAGCCCAAAAATTGATAAAAAAAAAAGCATTATAAGAAATATTTATCTCTTTTCTATCATAATTATCTTTAATTGATTTTTATTTAAGTATTTTTTAAGTATAAAATCAAAATTAAAGATTTAATTTTACTATTAAACAAGAAAAGAAACTAACATAAATTCTATAAACCGGCCGGTAAATTTATGTTACGACATTTTCAGTAACTAAATGGGTAAATTTTATATAAAAGTGAAAATTCATTGTATAAATATTTATATCTCAAAAATCGGTCTTCCTAAATATTAGATTTTCGTTTAAAAAAAATATTGCATTGAAAGTGAAAAGCAAAATTTATGAAAATTTCTATTTTTACATATACTGCGCAGCTTAGCTGCTATACAGTAGTTTTATAATTATGAGCTTTTTTTATAATTTACATTGCATCATAGTGTCTTCTGATGGAAATGTCAGTTGTATTGTACTCTCTAGGCAACTATACCAATTACCAATTTTAGGTCTAGCATCATTTTTGAGGTCTCTTTTTTCGATTATATGTTGTGCACTTCATTACCCTTCCAATTGGTCACGAGTGGTAGAGTAGTCACACTACACTTCATTTTTGGTGGGCATTTACTATAATAAATTACAATTTTAGACAGTAAACATATTTTGGCAAAATAAGAATAGCCAACTACCGGCTGAATTTTAAACCAAATTACGCGTATGCTGTTCAAATATTTCAGCCTTTCCAAAGGATAATATCA
The DNA here is from genome assembly GCA_949752835.1 of Empis stercorea. Classification (NCBI taxonomy): domain Eukaryota; kingdom Metazoa; phylum Arthropoda; class Insecta; order Diptera; family Empididae; genus Empis; species Empis stercorea. Next base: position 4,570,559 of record OX457087.1, read on the forward strand.
ACATTTACTATACATATATTAAATAATTGCTCCTTAATGGTGTTAATATCGGATGGACGGACGGTCAGACTGACAGAAAACTATTTTACCATAACAAGGCCCTAATAATTTAATATTGTTACAAGTAAATCAAGACTGCGATTAAATATAATTGGTTACTGAATTTATATAAAAAATACATTAATAATTATTAGATATTTCTAATGAATTAATAAGAAATATATTTAATCGAATTTTAATAGCAAATATTTAAACATATATTCATAAATAATGTATTGAAAATCAATTTAGGGTAGAAACCTAGTGGGTTAAGACCTAGACTTACAAGTCAGGCATAAAATTAAATAGGAAATCAACCCGAAGTTTCTGTTAGGAAAAAAACCTTAACAAAAAGGTTCCATATAATCAATTCTGATGGGTGATCCTCTATAAAAAGAAATGGTAATTGAAATTACAGAAACTTCGATAACAAATCATACATTCAGGATTTTAAAAGGATTGAATACATTTACAAACTTTGGTTTATTTATCACTTACATAATAAAATTTGATAATAAATTAACAAAAATTCAAAAATGTTTATTGCTTTTAATCATTTCAAATAAAGTTGTATTATTCTTTATATTTTGTATTTATAACAGCCCAATCCAGAGTATAATTCAGTGTAATTCAAATGATTTTACTAACAGTTCTTGCCATTCTCTGTTCGAGTCTTCCGAATATCCGGTTACCACTTCCGCTCGCCTAGATCTTGATTGCTTTTGGTCTCAAGTACGCAGTCTTTTTTTTTTTGTCACAAAAAATCCAATTAATTGCTGAAGACACACATTTAAGTCTCCTCTATCTAATCTTTAGCATAATGTTTTATAATATTAATTATTATTAACGGATATATTTTTGCACGAATCACTAATCATTTTCTTAAACTTAATTTAATATTATTTATGTTTATGCGAAAACAAACATAAACTGGAAATTCGCATATTCATTATTAACCTCTAAAAAAAATGTTTAACGATTTGCAAAAGAAGAAAAAATTAATTAATTTGAATTTTAAATTTTTTTTTTGCGGTAAAAAAATCTGTAAACTTACTTAATGACGTAATCTTACCTGTCCGTTTATGAATATAAAAGCAATTAATTAACAGATTTTTTACATTTTTCCTATATTATAATTTGAAAAAAGATTATACGGTATATAGTTTTCTTTAACAAAAATAATAAAAATTTATATAATTTTTGGTATATATTTAAAAATCATTTATGATGGTTGACTAGCAAAAAATATAATAATTTTATTTTATTATTATATCATTGACGCCTTCTTCAGTCTATCTATAACATTTAAAAAAAATCATTAAAATTATTGCTTCCAATCTAAAACTTTTTCATAATTTTAATATTTCGGTTTTGTTCCGATTTCTTTTGAAAGTTACGCAATAAGCTGCTAGATTTAGATAGTTGCTTATCAAGTCACACCTAACGACATAAATATACTAAAATATTTTTTGATGTAACCAAATTTCTATTAACATTTTAAACTTCAAAATGTCAGCTAATGTATATAATTATTAATTCAATATTAAGCAATATTAAAGATCAAACTTATAACGAAAAAGTAAATAATGAAAAAGCTAATGAAAAAAAAATAGTAGCATCAAAAAGGTTAAAAATTACTGGTGTATTTTGTGTTAAAAAATTTACTCTATAATTTTTGACGCATAACAATAAAATATTTATAAATCTTTGATTTTGGTTCACATGGTTTTTTTTTTTTTTTTGCTATTTCTAATATATTTAAGTTACCAATTCTCTTAGGCACGTAATGGTATTTTAAATTGCATAATTTTTTTTGTAATTCGATGCTCCCCCACTGGGCAACTAATAAAAAAATTGTTTTGTTAAAATTATAATTATTTTCATAATTACAAAATAGACAAAAAATTAAACTTATGTTTAAATCAAAAGTGCGCCATTGGTAATTCAATTTTTCTATAATCACACAAAAGATTAAATTTAATGCTTAAAAAAAATGTTTAATTGAAATTTTTTTAAGCTAATTTAATTTATGTACATAAATTTACCTAAGACTAATATTTCGAAATAATTATAATTAAAAATTTCGTTATCTATAAATATAAAATATATAATTATTATATTTTTGGTTATTATAAAAAAAATAATAATATTAATGATTTTTTTCAGTTAATTTTTGGGTTCAAGACAATTTTTTTTTTTTTTTTCAAAAATTAAACACCAATTAGTATAGGAAATTGTAAATTGTTATGGTTAAAATTATGGGGTAACTGGAACAGTTTTCACATTATGAGGTAAATTTTATATACTGGGCAACTGAAATAATGTAATAAATATTTAAGAGAGAAGTTAATACCAACTAAATAACATTGACTCATTTAATCGGAATTTTTTTGAATATTATTTAAGGTAATTAGTTAGCCTACTTATACAATAAGAAGATAAATAACATAAATTGGATAACTAAATTGAATTTATCACTACAACTTTCCGGTTTATTATAATATGCCTTCTATATTATAGCTCAACTGACACAATAAGACGAAAGGCTGTAGTAATATGGACAGCTAGTCACTGGCGAGATATACATACACTACTTATGAAGTTCTATCTATACTCAGCTTTCAGGTTTTCCAAAATGTGCCGGCGATATGTCTATATAACCTTGTAAATTAGTACATGCACAAATATGAAATTTTTGATTAATTTTAAATTTATATTTTCGTTATAAATTCCAAATAAAGTTTGATTAGTTTTAATTTATTACTTTCTATGTTTCTATATATGTACTCTCAAATTTCACTTCCCACTTATTAAATCGTAAACTAAAAAAAAAGAGTTAAATATATCTATTATTTTTAAATAGCCACAAAGTCAAAAATATTGCATAAATATTATAATAGCAAAATACCAAAATATAAAATTTCATATAAATAAATTACTTAATTTGTTAACCTTGTCAATGTAAATATTCGCACAAAAATTAATTTAGTTTATAATTGAAATTAATTTATTTACTCCAATAAAAAGCTTTAAGCAATATTATTTACCTAAATGAAGCATAACAAAAAATGCCAAAACAAATTATCATCAATTATCATAATAATAAACGCAAAATTAATTATATTTTTTATTTAATTGTTGTGTGTCTTCAATTTTAATTTGGAAATCATGAAATTAACCATGAAATATTTATAATTAATTTATCATAAATTAATGAATATTTAACCCAAAAATTTTTGAATTATATTTAATATAAAAAACAGTTATAAAATTTAGATCATAAAATGAAAATGTACCTTAACTGATTAACATATCGCACAAGTATTTCTAAAGTGACACAACTCAAAAAATGTTGTTTTAGAGTTACTACAAGTTATGAGTTCGTTAGGGAATCACAAATAAGTCATAAAAAGTGCATTATCTTAACTTGAAAATTTTTGAAAATGAAAATTTTCAAAAATTTCGTTTAATATAGTTTTTTGAAAGAAAATTCTTTATAACAATATCAATGCAATACTATTTCCGAAGTCCTAACTACGAAAAACAGTATTTCGTAATTTCTATGAAACTAACATTTTTGAGTTGTGTCACTTTAGAAATACATGTGCGATATATCTCTGGTATCATATTAATTAAACACATTGAATTGAGCATAAATGGTCGCGTATGAAAAATGAAATGTTGCAAGTGTTATATTTATTATTTTTAAAGTTAAAGAATTTAAAGCTCTATTACGAGGTTAAAAACTAATTTCAAGTCACAATATACTTAATACCCAAAATTATCGTATTTACATGAATTTAAACGCGTTTATCTTGAAACTAGATTTTTGAAGTTTTACATTACAAATATTATACATTTCTCATCACACTATCAATTATTATGCTCGCTTCATGTTGTATAAAAAAAACATTGAAATAAAAGCATAAAGAAGAAATAATAAAAATTAAAGCTTTCATTAACTTATTGCTAGCTGGGGCCTATATACTAAAATTTGTGATTATAGTTTTAGATTTAGAGAGTGAAAGGAAAATGAATTAAAACTTTTTTTTTGTGTATAAAAATTATATAATCGAAATTTTGTGGTAAAAGATTTAGTCAAAAAATAAAAAATGTTATTTCAAAATTTTTTATATTTATATTAAATAACTTAATGACCTTGGAATGAGATAAAAACTGAAAATTAATGTATATTATTAACTGTTTCTCAATCTATATGTATATATTAATTATTACTAACAAAAAAAAACCATGAAATTGCTTTTTATGTTATTTAAACATAAAATTAAAATTTTTGACCTATTACAAGATTTTGTGTTTTTTGTGCAGAATTTTAGATATTCAAATAATTTTAATAGAAATTCAAAAAAAAAAAATTATACATACATATACATATATATTATTCAAGTTTAAAATTTATTTACAATTTAAATAATTTAATTAAAAATAAATAAAATCACTAAAAAAAAAATTCAAATAAAATGAGACTAAAAATATATTATGTGAATTAAATACACAAAAATATTATAATTTTTTTATTCACAAAAATTTTTTTTTTTTAATAAAAAAAGACAGTCCAAATTTCAACACTTATATATGCCAAAAAAAAATAATTTCTTAAGAAAAATTCAACACTATATAATAAAAAAATTTTGACTAAAATATTAATTTCTAATATGTTTTTAGTTCACGATTTTTCACACTAATAATCAATTATATATATTAGTAATTAATTTTGAATTGGATTGATTTGTTTACGATATCTTCTAATATCACCAACTAATAAACTATTACTTGCTGCACGGAATGCAATATCCTCATCATCATCTTTTGGATATTGTAATTTTTTAGCACCATTTTCATAATATTCACTTTCAGTTAAATTCTTTAATGCTGATAATGTATTAATACTAGATTTTGTTACATCATCATCATTATTATTATTATTATTTGTTCTTTGTGTTGATGAACCCTGATTTTGACCTTGAGAAATTCCTGCAACATTATTAGTATTATAACCGGTACCGGTTAATTGTTGTGTGGAATCAGATAATGATTGTCCTAATCCAAATCCGTTTCCCAAATTTCTATTTATATTTGGATTAGATTGGGTGTTTCGATTATTACTATTATAATATCCGGGAGTAGCTGAATTAGTGTTAGATAATGTGTTCGATGCCGTATTAATACCAAGAGATTGTTGTTGAAGTGGTCTTTGATTATTATTATTGCCAGTGAATGCACTATTTAAATTAAAATTAAAGTTTGGAGCTGTAGTAAATGATGATTTTGATTGGGTTTGAGCTTGAGCTGTATTCGAATTTGTCTTGTCCTTATTCTTCGACCTAATTAAACTTGGAATTATTTGGAAATGATCTATTTCTGGTTTCTCTTCTTTTTGATTATCTGTACGTAAATTATTGTTGGAGGATTGTTGATTTTGCACTAAATTTTGACCTTGATTATTTTGATTTTGTAATAAATTTTGACGTTGGTTGTTTTGATTTTGTACTAAATTTTGGCCCTGATTATTTTGATTTTGTACCAAATTTTGACGTTGGTTGTTTTGATTTTGCACTAAATTTTGACGTTGGTTGTTTTGATTTTGCACTAAATTTTGGCCTTGATTATTTTGATTTTGTACTAAATTTTGACGTTGGTTGTTTTGATTTTGCACTAAATTTTGACGTTGGTTGTTTTGATTTTGCACTAAATTTTGACCTTGATTATTTTGATTTTGCACTAAATTTTGTCTTTGATTGTTATTACCAGTAAATGATGAAGTTGTAGAACTTTGTTGGTTCAAATTTAAAACTATACTAGGAATAAGTGCAATATTATCAATTAATGGTTTTCCTAAATTTTGATTCTGATTAACAGAACCAAAATTAGGGCTAGGTGATTGCTGTTGTTGTGCCAAATTTTGTCTAGCATTATTATTGCCTGCAAATGACGATGATTGAAACAAACCTGGTACAGCGTTATTATTCGTAAAAGAAGGTCGAAAAGAACCGGAAGATAGTACCAAATTTTGCCCAGCAGCATTATTACCCGCATAGAAAGGTCTACCTGGATCTGCACTGTTTTGATTACCAGCTGGGTTTACAAAACTATTAATATTAGGCGTCTGTCTATTAGTTGTCAAAGTTGAGCTGCTTGAACCAAGAATTGGATTAGACGAAAATCCGGAATTTTGTTCACTTTGTAATACGCTAGGTCTTGGATTGACATTTCCAAAAAATGTTGGACCACTAGTGCTTGGAACTATATTGAATTGATTAACATTTAGGTTTGGATTTTGTGAATACTGGACGGATAATTGATTAATCCTTTGATTTGTATTAATTGTCGATCCTATATTTGCTAAGGGCACTGCTCCAATTGGTTTACTATTTATGGCGGCAGTATTACCATTATAGTTATTTGTAAATGTCGATTGTATAGATGATGTTCCCAAATTTGAATTAACATTTCCTCCAAAATTAGTATTAAAATTTGGTGCAGCATTAAAAGTAGAAACCCCTGATTGATATGTACCACCGGTTGGATAGCTATATCCATTATTAAGATTTAAGTTATTTACTATTTGGCTGGGGGTTACCATTCCAGAACTTTGTAAATTAAATGCAGCATTACTTAAAGCACTATTTAAAATTTGCGAATTCGGAATTGGGTTATTTAGAACTGGTACTGATGATCGGTAATTATTATTAGTAGCCAATGACGATTGGGCATTATTATAATATGGTATTGACTGTGGAAGAACTCCTTCAATAAACGATCCAGAAATTGAACCCTGTGGTTTTGGATAATGATAACCGGTTGTTGTACTTCTAATCCTATTCATTTTAATACCTGAAGATGGACTACCTGCTTGTACATAATTATAGGCATTGTTGTTGATTGTTTGAGCAATTGGTTGTTGGTATTTGTAACCATTTTGTTGAATATTTGATCTTTGTTGATAATTATATCCAGGTTGAGTGTTGGGACCTTGATAATTATATCCAGGTTTTGCATTTGGACCTTGATAATTATATCCAGGTTGTGTGTTGGGACCTTGATAATTATATCCAGGTTGTGTATTTGGACCTTGATAATTATATCCAGGTGCTGTATTGCCTTGTGGTTTATATTGATATCCAGGCAATTGTGCATTTGGTGCACTATTTCCATTATAAGTATAGCCTTGTCCTTGCGAACCTGAGGATACATTACCAGATGCTGGTGTAGCACCATTATTACCAATGTTAATACCATTATTTGTATTTGAATCTGTATTTCTATCCAGATTCTCTAACTGTTCATCATTACTAGACTCGGATCCTTGATTATTTATATCCATGCCATCTTTTTCTAAAGCACCATCTGATGTTTCAGGTGCAACTTTTTTCATATCCGAATCTAAATTAAAGCTATTTCCGGCTGAATTACCATTCAGAGTAAAAAGATCTATTTTTAAAGCTTCATCCTTATCTCCATCGCTGTCATCTTTAACATCCTTTTCATCGCCATCGTCTTTACTGCCAATTTCACCAATACTATCTCTACCATCCTTATCATCGCCATCATCTATAGCCTTTTCATCAGCATCATCTGTAATAGCCTTATCTTCATCATCACCAGTAATATCCTTTTCGGCATCATTCCTAGTCATAATATCATCATCATCTATTGATTGATCAGTTTTAGTTGTAATTTTCTTTCCATTTGTCTTTTCACCACTTGGTTTAATTTTACTGTTAATAAATCTAAAATCATCATCCTCATTAATTCGAGCATCTATTTCAGTATCAATGTCAAATGTTGCACCAGGTGATTTAGTTGTAAGACTAATTTGGTCTCTTAATGAATCACCATTATTCCCATTATTAACCTTATCATCATCATCACCAATAATTTCCTTGTCGGCATCAACCCTAGATACAGTATCTTCATCATCTATTGATGCTTCAGTTGTAGTTGTAATTTTCTTTCTATTTGCCTTTGAACGACTTGGTTTAATATCACTTTTAATCATTGTAAAATCATTTTCCACTCTAGCATCCAATGCAGTATCAATATCAAATGTTGCACCAGGTGTTTTAGTTGTAATAGTAATTTGATTTTTTAATGAATTACCATTATTTCCAGTTCGATCTCTTACGGAATCATCATTATTTCCAATATTATTGGTTCCAACTTTTGGCAAAGACCCTGAATTATCTGTATTTCCATAGCGTTCAAATGCTTGACCAATTTGTACTAATGCTCTTCCAACAATATTAATTTTTGTATTTATTAAACCTTGAAGTGGATTGTTGTTTATAGCTGAAATACCATTATCTAATATAAATAATATTTTTGTTTTTTATAATATATTTTTAAACATCACAAAAATTAATTTTAAATATTTTATTTTTATTTATTTTATTTATTTTTTTTTGTATGTACAATCACAATTTTTTTTTTTTTATTCACTTACGAGAATTTTGATTTGTTTGTCCACTATTATAACTATTTAAACTATTAAATCCACTAGAACCACTAGATGCTCTAGCAATTGTTTTAAGAAATAATGGATGACAATTAACACGACTATTAATAAATATACACAATACCGATAATATTAATCCAAAATATAATGAAATTGATATTAATTTAACCATATTGTTTGGTTAAAATATAAAATTCGACTGATCGGAATTAAAGGTATTGAAGATGCTTTTATATGTTCGGTTTTTTTTTTTTATTGGATTGTTTATGTTGTGCGTTTCTTATGTGTGTTGTTGTTTTTTTTTTTTTTTTTGCTTATTTTTCTTTCCATATTTCTCCAAAAAATAAAAAAAATAACCAGATATTTATGTTGATGGACATTATTGTTAGGGAGCATCAAGGTAGATTTAAAACAAAAAAAAAAAATTATAACAGATTAAAAAAAATATGTAGCCATGTATTTCTGCACTTGAAAGTTTTATTTTCAACAAATTTAAATATTTCAGAGACTTTAATTATTTAATAATTTTCAATTAAAATTATTAAATATTCTTGTTTTTTTTTGTTGAGATTTTTATGTTATACTTAATTTAATTTAAAAAAATAATATGGTAAAGATAAATTTTTTGTAAATTTTGGGTTTAAATGAAAGTAAAAGTTTTTTTTTACCTTATTAATAAACAAAAATGCTAATTTTTTCTGCTAATATAATAATTTTGAGATGATGTGAGGGCGATCAGAGATAATGTGACATTGAAGAAAATAAAAAAAAACATTTCTGCTATAATATTTGCATAAATAAATGCAAAACTAATTCCATCAATTTGATTATTTTATTAGTTAATTTAGTATCTAACCAAATTTTGCAGTTATTAATTAAATTATAGATAAATGGTTGGAAAAGTGACTTTTTTTTATTAATTTATAGTTTCATCGTTTCATGTCTCAGGTTAAATTAATTAATATAATTAATTTAATTGAAATGAACTTTATGCATTACATATTATTATTTTTAATAGTTTTAAATATTTTAAATTTAACCATGGACTTGTCCTGATTTATTATACTATTGATGTATATATAGATTTTTATTTTATTTCCGGATTTTAATATTGTTTTATTATGTAATTTTATACATATAATGTATGTATATATGCAAATTTAATTTTAACCTCAATATAGATAATATAATGTTATATTTATGTCTAAAATTGCATTATAATTAAATTGTATATCGATCGTCTGGGATGATGAAAGAAAAATATTTAATCTAGATTTCTGAATAACAGGTTTATAATTAGCAGATTTGAATGCCGCATCAACTGACACCGTTACTATACAATATTAAATGTAATATAATAATTTTATGTTTGAAATTTATTTATATATAATATGATAACTTTAATAAATTAGCTAGATTGTTTATATAGAAGAAATTCACAAAATATTGTTAAGAAATATATCGCATATATTCAATATATCACATAGTGACTGAAGAAATTCATAGCTGGAATAACGAAATATATCTAAAAGCATTTTGTGTCACTAGCTCAAAAGATGTAAAATCTTTTTCAGAAACTTTCTTATTGAATAAGTAATTGCTGGCATTGTTATTAGACAGATTGCGATTACTAAACTGTTTATAAGAATTACAAGTCTGGCGCTGAGGATTTCATATTGTGCGATTTGCTAGTCTTTATTCAAAATCGATTGCGAACATTGGTTACATATTATAATAAAATTTAGAATTGTTATACAAATATTTCCACTCTACTCGCTATACTAAAAATATTAACTATATATAAAACTTGTAATTTAAGTTTCTTCTTAATAAATATCCGTAATTGATTCAATGAACCAAAAATTTCTTTTTTTTTTTTGTATAACTAAGCAAAATTAATAAATAAATTTAAAAAAAATCATTCAATTTTATTATTAATGTGAATTCTAACACCAATTTTTATTGTGTTGAAAATACCAAAAACAGAAATCAAATGAACTTGTTTAATTTGATTTATATTTAAGAATTAAAATTTAAATTGATTAATAAATTATTTAAATCATATGGGAATTTTTTTTAGTTATTTTCAAAAACTGGTTAATAGAAAATGTTCAATTTAATTTTAACTGCGGGTATTGCCATATGTAAAAAATTTGAAGATGAATTATTATATGTATATATAAAATTTAAGATTTCTATTCAAATTTTTAGACTATAATTACTAATATGTGTGATTCGTTTCTGATCGGTGGTCTGAACCTTTGATTCCCTTTAGAAGCATTTTGACTTGTAATTCTGTTTTTATTTGAGAATTATTATTTGAGAATTAATTTTATTTGAGAATTATATTTCTTCTTAAATCATTTTCATGTGTCCTTAAAATATTTTTAATTGAACAAATTTCCTACTTTATAATTTTTTCCCATTTAAAAATCTATTTTCATCCATTTTATCAACATAAATTAATCATTTTTCAAATACAATTTAATTATTTTTCAAATATTTCAATCATTTTCCATAAATTTCCAACAATCTTTCAAATTGTAGTAAATAATTAAGGTAGATTTGTCCAAAATTTTACCCATTTTCAATCATTTTCCATAAATTTCCAACAATCTTTCAAATTGTAGTAAATAATTAAGGTAGATTTGTCCAAAATTTTACCCATTTTCTATGGAAATCTGACAAAAATTTCTTATATTTTATCATAATTTGGAATTTTATGTTCTACTATTTAGTAGATAAACTATTTCGTTGGTAATAAATACTAATAATAGATTAGTATATCCGCTAAAAAAAAAATTTTAAATAGTTTTTCAAATGGTAAAATTTATGGATCTGTTTTCTGCTATCGCATCCAGCGTATATAACGTATAAGTTCTGTATACTATTAAGATAATGGTCAAATAATTTAATAATGAAAATCTTATTAATTAAACGATATAATCTAATTTCAAATTTTGTATAATGTCAAATTAAATATAATTTCCAAAACATTATTATAAATATACCAAAGCAAAAATATCATGAATTTCTTAATTCATTTAAAACTTTTTCCTGATGGCTATAATACCATTTAAAAATAAACTGTGACCCTTCCTTATTTTGATACAAAGTATCATTAATTAAAACTACAAACAAAAAATAAACAAATAAGAAAACTACATTTTCTATAGTTTTTTGTCCATTCCAGAAAGAATTTAAATTTCATAACAAACATTAATACTTTCCCAGTCAACTTTCTTGTTCCACAATTCTTTCTGCAAGTTTGTTTTACAACAAAAAAAAAAAACAGAAAAATCTTTTATAGTTTTTTAAATTTTACTAAAAAAAAAAAACGAAAAATATTTTTATTTAAAATTCTTTCTTCATCTCTTAAAATATAAGCAAACAAAAATCCTTTAGGAATTTTTTAACTCCCGAAAAGTCCAACGAAAATGTACAAAAAATTAACTATACACTTTTTCATGTACAATAAAACTTTTTGATAAAATTTAATGAACTCTAAGTGAATAACTTTTCTAGATTGCTTTAAAGAGAACAAACAAAACAATGCAAAAATACAGCATTCCTCCGCACTAAATAGAATTTTTTTTTAGTGGTGTTAGTGATGGGATATTACATATTCAAGACTTGTACAGGAAAAAAAAAATTGAAGACGATCCACCAAGGAATGAGAATTATCATCATAGTCGGGTTTGGTTTGATATAGTATATTGTTTTCTGTTTACTTTAATGTTTTTCGTTAAAAGTGAAGTTTAGAAAAACAAATTTTCTGTTCAGCTTATTTGAAAAGTTATTTTGTATAAAGGAAAAATTGCACAGTTTTAGTGCAATAATTATTATATTTCCTTGAAAAATAAAATTAAAATATTTTTGTTGTGGGCTTTTTGTTGTTGTTGTTGTTGAAAATGAAAATTCAGGAAAAGAAAAACAGATTTAAATAAATGTTCTCACCAATTAAATATAAGATTTCTTTCTTTTCGTATACAAAAAATTACAAATTGAAGAAAATTGTGTTGAATATTTCAAAGGAAATATAAGTTTTATTTTTTTTGTAAAGTTTTGTCGAAATTTTTGTATATAAAATTTTAAAACAGACTCTAAAATTTTATTTGCAAGATGAAAATTTAAGAAAGTTTTGTAACTAAAAACATTTTATTTGTAGTTTTTTTATATACCAAATTTGTTACAATAAGTTTGCCATAAAAAATTATTTATAGATTGATGCGAAAATGTTTACGTCGATTAATTTAAGTGTAAATTTACAGGAAAGAAAATTGTTACAAATATGACAATTTTCAGTTTTTTTGTGTATGTTAAATTATGCATGAAACTGTTAAGTAGATAATGATATGAATTTATTATATATATAATTTAATTAAAAAGTTCCACTAATAAATAATAAGGATGACACTTTTTTTGGCAAATTTATTTACAAAATTTTAATTAAATTATATATGACTTTAAAAAATAAAGTTTTACCATTATTTTATTCCCTTGATTTTTGAGTCAATTAAATTTTTAAAATTAATATTTATAGTTATATTTTTAATAGTCTTAGTCATAAATTATAGTTTTAAAAATAATAATTATAAATTTTGTCTAGATCCATTAGGGCAATTCGTAGTACAATGTTCATATGCTAAAGTTTCTCGTATTTAATTTCCAATTTTATTAGCTTATTGCCAATATGTTTCATAGGACGCTTTTCTCTATAACAGTTCTCTGCCGCAGATTATATCGAATCGATTTACATTTTTGATAATTTGTCATTTGTAATTTAATTAATAATTTAACATACACAAAAAACTGAAAATTGTCATTTGTAACAATTTTCTTTCCTGTAAATTTACTTAAATTAATCGACAAATCAAATAGTTTTTTTAATTAAAATTTTTAGTGCTGGTATATGGTTACTAAAATTTGTGGCTCATATCAGCCCGCCGTCCATTAAATTGTACCGAGAAATTCCACATTTAATCAAAATTTTGATTAGTGATTAAAATATTTTGAATAATTCAATCTGATAATCCCATATATCGTAAATTATTGAATTTCTCTAATTAAAATCATTTTATCTATATTAAATTCAAATGGATATAAAATTAAAGCATTTTCGATAAAAAAAACTTCAAGTTTATGATATGTCATTAAAAGATACTATAAAATAAATATAAGTTTTATTAATGGTTTATTAACACAACGGGCTACAAAAAAATCCAATAATTTATTTATATGCACTAAAATTTATTTTCCAATACAAATTAATAAAAATAATTTATTGATTCGCCATCGTTACGAAAAAAAAAAAAACTTAATCAAAAATATAAATTAAGAGAAGGTTATAAAATTGTCCAAATTGTTATTATATTAATTTGAGAAAAAAATAATTAGTTTTTTTCTTGGTAACATCCGCATAAAACCCACATGAGATGCGTTCTAGGTTAAATCACAAATTTCCGTAATTTATCAAACACCAAAAATATGTTTATCTAAGATATTAGAAAAGCAATGAAAAATATAATACAAAATTAATTGAAATTTATATAAAATTTAATTAACAAATTTAAATTTTTCTATACTTTAAAAATACAAATATTAGAATTAAATTAAATCATAAATCTTATTTTAATGTAAAAAAATAAATAAATTCGGAACCATACAAAATATTTATTCAAAATTTTATTGTTCTGTTAAATTTTTTTATATTACTTATGAAGAGTTATTGCTATTACAACGTTAAAACGTTTTTGGTTACCTATAAAACTTTCATAGAATATTTTCATAGAATTTTCATAGAAGAAATATTTTCATATATTTTATAGAATCCAAATTGTGAAAGAAACTAGATTCGAAGAGCGTGTGTAGTCGCTGATTGCATAGTCTGATTATTCCATCCGAGAAGAAACAGTTTGATTGATTATTGAGTTCGAGTTAATTATGGCCAATGTTATGATCATTTCGATCTGTTCATTATTTTCGAACCAAACAATCAGAGACTTACATAATTATTTCGCTCGAGAACAAGAAATTCGTTCAAATAGTCATAATAATATTAGCTATAATTAACTCGTCCAAGTAACAATAATATTGTTTTTGATTTCAATCCCAAAAAACAACAGATAACAAACATAATTAATTAAATAATTTGTATTTAAATGTTCCTGCTGATAAAATTTAAATTTCTTAGCCAAAAATTGAAGAAAAAAAGTTAAAATTCATTTAAATTTTTCCTAAGTTTGTAACTAGTTCAGTCAATTTTAATTTTATTATGGTATAGAACCATATAATATCATAAATGATCATGAACATTTTCCACATGGATCAAATACTATCAATAATAACAAAATTTTATGAAAAAAATAATAAAATTTGTTAACATAAACAATTTATAATAAAAAAAACCTGCTAATTATACTAAATTTTTCGTGCGTTCAAAATCTCATTTCTTTCAAAACGTATAACATTTATTTTTAAGATAGAAATAAAGCTTTTAACAAACTTACAAAATATTTTACTTACATTTTTGCCTATTATTTAATGTGTAATTCCGTTTTTCTTTTTATTTAACAACTTTATAGACAAACCAATCAATCAATGTCCAAATCTAATCACACTCTCAAAAAAACGATATAAAATTAAAGTTCCAATTTCATTCACCGAACAAAAAAAAAACATCATAAAATTTTTATTATAATATTTTGTTAGTTTATAAGGTAAAAACGTGTAACTTCTTTCCAAAAAAAAAATTTATTTTCAATAATTATTTGTGGGTGAAATTTACTCAATTATAAATATTTAGATTTTTCGAAGATAAATCTGTCTTCTTCTTCTCTTTTTGGACAGTAATTTGTTTTTTTTTTTGAAAATTACATTTCATTTTTAATATAATTAATTAGTTTTTGTGCGTTCATTTAATGTGTTAATGAAAACAATTTATTTTATGAATAATTGAAAAAAATAGTGGTATTTTATTTAGATTTGTTTCAAATCATGCCAAAGAAATTTTGTTTGTTTATTATTCAGTTTCGTAACTATAAAAACGCAAAATCATTCACAAATTATTTAGAAGATTAAATATTAGAGCTAAAATGTGATGAAAATATTAAATTTTATTTTCGTATATTTTTGTATTCAAGGGGAATATATAGCCTAAAGGTGATGTGTAGTTGTCGGATATGAGCTATGTTATTAATTGGAATATTTCCGATTTTCAAGCTGGTCAATGGTCTTGACATATTATAATCTGCAATTAAATTTGAATTAGAAAAATTCCCTGTTAAATAACATAAAAGTCGTTTTTCGATTTTAATCATCATTTTAATTTAAACTTCAGGCTACATAAAATTTGAACGCAGAATAAAATCTCCACGCTATGAATAAAGTTGTACATATTTTGTTACACATATTGGTCGCAATAGTACAGAGGCTGATAATATTGAATAAGAGTTTCTATTGAAATTAGAAACCTGCTATTTTTTTTGTTACACTTAGGGACCTATAATAATTTTGAATGGATTCCGAACCATAACTTCTGTTGTAGTATATAGAGAAACTATGAACTGCAGCAACCAAATATCGCAGCATAGTTATGTGTATCAACTGTTTTAAGTAATTAAACTAAACTGATAGAATTTTTCCAATATTTAATATTATATTCCTCTGTAAATTTCAACACTATTAAGTACTTACTTAAAAAAATCCACCACTTAATGTACCACAGCATTACACATACTAAATCACCATCAGCTCTGTATTAGAACATACCATCAAAATGTTAATTTTTTGTACAATCGTCTAATCAAACTTTACATCAACTTTACTCATATATTTATCTGGTACTTGACAAATTATCTGTACTTGAAAACTTGAAAAACTGAAATCACGCTAATAAAAACTAACAAAAAAAAACTCATAAAGAAAAAACAAATTAAACATAAATTTTCAATTCATTTTCACAAAACTAAATTTATTCAAAATGATAAAGCATTTATAATAGTTAAGTTTAAAGTAATTTTAACATTTTCACCTTTAAATATGTACACTCACACCTGGAATATAATACAAAATATATACGAATTATTATTTAAATCATTTATGGACGTCAAATTTGTATTCCTTGCATAAAGACACTAAATCCAAAATTATATCGTCTATAGTATAATTTTCTCTTCGGTATAAATATTTAATATTCTATACAAGAATGGAAAATTTTGTATTTATGCTTAACAGTTGAGTATTTTTGTAGTAATGTAAAATTTTGTGGAATATTTTAATTTAATTATAAAACTGTTGCAATAATAGTTAATATATTTTGTTAAGATATAATAGAACTTTTAGAAAATATATAATTAGTAATTTGAAAGTTTCAATTAGTAGTTGTAATGCAATGTACATACATAAACGCATATAGAACATAAATAAATTTTAATTTTCATGATTTTTAATTTAAGCACTTAAAAACTTTTTTTATCAATGAAAAGTTATTAATCCGATTAAAGAACATAGATTTAAAAGGTTTTATATTTATATATAAAATATAATTTAAAATATTTCAGTTTTATTGTATATTTGGTAATTTGTTGTTTTGAAATATTTTAATGGAGAATTTAATAAATTAAATTTTTCATATAAATATTTCGAATAGAAATATAAGTTAAAGTAGAAATAGAAATTGATTCGGTAAATAGGAAATTATTAATAGTGCGAAATCAATGAAATTTATCAGACAAGGACATATTTTGTGAAATACATAGGCGACCCATTTTTGGAAAAAAAATCTATAACAGTTCAGGATATTAATTTTTACTAACAGTTCATTTGCTTGACAGTTAATTTGCAATATTCAATTTACATATAGCATTTTCAGGTCCATTTAGTATATTTTAATTGAAAAAAAAATCGAATTGAAAAAATACGAATTTGAATTAGAAAAATAATAAATTAAATGAAAAAAATACTAATTTGCCCTAAAAATATTATCACAAAAAATTATATCATTATTAAAATAGAACTTGCTCCATGTAACAAAAATTGTCCTTGTTAATTATACGCTTTAATTATTCTTCTTTTCAAAGTTGCCGTAGATTGTGGACTAGTATTATATTAAGATTTAAAATAATTCCTATAAAAGAAATTGAAAATAATTTAAATATTTTTGAAAAATAACGAAAACACAATTATGGAAAATAATATTTGCTTATTAAATTTGCTTGTACTATTCTTATGACCTATTTCGTACCGAGACAAAATTGACTTTGACAAATAGTGCTATATATTATTACAGTTAAATATACGCGCCGCGACATAAGGTCCTGTATGATTTAAGATGGCCGCTTTTTGAATTTTTTTATAAGAAAAACAAAAACAAATTTTTTTATAAGAAATACAAAAACAAATTAATGATGGCCGCTCTTATTCCTTTTGAATGGAAAATGAGTGTAACTCCGCCCACTATTTCTATTGATCATAAAAAATTTAAGTTAAATTGACAGTCGTAGTGCGAATGTTGAATACGTAAGACTGCACATTTTTCAAGTGTATTTCTTTAAGAAAAATTGTGGTATAATTATTTTAAATTGTGGTTTTTCCTATAATCATTTAAAATGGTTAAGTGTACAATAATTTTAACTGTGGTAAATCATAAATTTTTTTGGTGAGTTTAATTAGTCTATATAACAAACTTAAAAAATAATTATTTTTAAATGAATTCAATTAGTTTTTTGATGATATTTATATATCAGTAAAATTGACATATTTATAAAAAATACTCCTAGTTATTAAAATATCATTTTTCCAAATTAAATATTATATGTAAGCTTTCTTTTATATATAAAATTTATTGAAAATTAATTTAATTTATTATATTTATATTTTGTTTTGTTAAATCGAAAGTTCTTGGAAAATTCAAAAATTATTCCAACTTTAAAACAAATCTGTAAAAAACCACAAAGAATGATTTTCTGACAATAATTTTTCTTTGGTTAAATTTTGAATTCCACCACCCACGAAAATAATTTTCTTATCATTCAAATCAAAAAATTCATTTACACAAAAAGTGATCAATTTGATTTTAAAATTAAATTTAAATTTTAAAATTTTTGATGTAATATTTAAAAAAAAAATCAATATTATTTTATTATCCTTTTTTTTTTAAATATAAAAATTGAAAAATCATTTCACGTCTTTCATGCCTTTTATATGCCTTGTATAGTATAAAAAAAAACAAAGAAAAATTTTCATGAGTATCCTAATTTTTTGAAAAAATATTATAACATTGCCTTTAAAAAAAAAAATTCGAAATGAGGGTGTAGAAAACAATTTAAGACAATAATGGAACACGTCCTTTATTGTACATGCATGAAAAATCCTTTTAGCTTATATATTCAACTTTCAATACATTAAAGAAAAGATTTTTCCAATGCCCCAAATATGTGTAAATAAATGGAAAATATTTGAAATTTTTGGGATGAGTACAACTGATATTTGATTCCTCTTTCTTTGGGACTATAATAATGTACATTAGTAGAAGACAAAAACGAAAGAATATTATTTCGCGCCAAATCACATACAAATAATCATATTCAACTAAATATGAAATTATGCTTGAAACTGACAATCACTGCTTTTTATATTTATACATATTGTATTTCTCTCTATATGGAAATTATGGGTAAATAAGTGAACTAGAAAAACCTATTGCTAAAACGTGACTAAAAGCCTAAATTATATATAGAACAATCTTTAGATATATGAAAAAAAAAATTACCGGAAAATAATATTATTTATATAACCAAACTTATATTCAAACGAGTATTATAACGAAATCAGAATGAATGTAAATTTAACAAGATTTTTTTTCTATCTTTCAGTAATATCATCACAATTTTCCAAATATGTTGGTTCATATTATTATCCTTGCAATCATCAAATTATATTTTATATATGTAAAATAGAATAAAGAAGCTAATGATGTTTGAAATTTTAATTTTAGAATTTTCATATAATTAATTGTATATAGCTTACAAATTGGCTAAAATTATTGAATACCTATATATAGCAACTTTGATATAATCATATCAAAATTAAATTAGCCATTTAACGATCCTTTTAAAGCACATAAAATGATAGACTTTAAAGTTGTTCTTTAAAGAAAAATTCATTTCTATAAAATCAAAGTCATTCATTCTGTTCGTGATGTTACTATATAACTGATTAGCTTTCGTATTAAAAAAATATTACTTTTCCGTATTCAATTTTTTTTCTCAACCATATATGGTTTTGTAGTAGCTATATACTTTAATATTTATTCATTTAAATTCACATCATTAGCTTTATGTAATGTCAAATTAAGGAATCACATTAAATTGATTTTTATTTTTATTGCTCTGTCATGATATAACGACGATGCCATATTATTTTTATATCTCAGCATAAAATGCCTTAAAAAAATTGAAGATAATAATTCTAATTACCTTAAATAGATAAAATAATATTTTATGAATTATATCGGAAATATATAATACAAAAAAATGTTTTAGATTATCATTGAAATGGAAAATTTTAAATTTCAAAAAAAAATTAATATAAAAAATTTGAAGATAAAAATTGATAGTACTGAATAAGATGGTATGGATGAAATATGTTTAATATATAATTTCTTATAATGTGAAATGGCATTCTTTCCTTTTTTAGAATATTTTCTGACTTATTTCAATATGGTAAAAATATTAAAATTAAAAATATTATATTGAATAATTTCATTACAACTTCGGTAAGAAAAAATATTCTTGTTAAACAGATTCCATAATTATAATAATTAATAGCATTTTTGGGTAATACATAATTCATAATATAGTTGATTAATAGTTTTACGACATAATTCAGTTTTTAGTATTTGAAATTTGAACGAATTTGAACTATAATTCAAAAGACGATTTTGACCCGAAAACGCTTTATAATTAATATGTATAATATTTTAATTTTTTGATTTTTAATAAATATTCAAAATCATATTTGTTCTCAGAATATCAATAGATTCAAATTTTATTTTGCCTGTATTTATGATTGTGTTTTTATTAAGATTTAAATTAACTCCAAATAGAAATGGAAAATAATTTAAATATTTTAAAAATAATTAATTATGTTATTTTTTTAAAATAATATTTCTAATTAATATGCTTATTAAATTTGCTTTTACTATTCTTAGGAATAGGAATAATTTTATTTCGTAGCCGAGTCAATTAAAACATAGTGCTGTTACGTGTTACCTAGTGTGCGATGTAAGATGGCCGCTTTTTGAATATTTTATAATGTCTTCAGCATTCTATTTTTTTTATAAGAAATACAAAAACAAATTAATGATGGCCGCTCTTATTCCTTTTGAATGTAAAATGAGTGTAACTCCGCCCACTATTTATATTGATAACAGAAAAATTTAAGTTAAATTGACAGTCGTAGTGCGAATGTTGAATACGTAAGACTGCACATTTTTCAAGTGTATTTCTTTAAGAAAAATTGTGATATAATTATTTTAAATTGTGGTTTTTCCTATTATCATTTAAAATGGTTAAGTGTACAATAATTTTTACTGCTAAAAATTCAATTTTCTTTCTTGGTGAGTTTAATTAGTCTATATTACAAATATAAACAAAAAATTATTTTTAAAAGATTTAAATTCGTTTTTTCATGTTAGTTATCTACATTAGTCCGTAAAATTGACTTATCCTTTTTAACCAAAATTAAATAATTCATATTTTTAATAAAAATTCAGAATCATTTTTTAAATTGAATTATCGATTTGAAATTTGTTTTTCAAATTATTTTAAACAATTTTCAAATTGAAATAAATATAAATCATTATTCGAAATATAATTGGAATACATATTTTAAAATTATATTTAATTTAATATGAAAAATACTGTGTCAAATTTAATCTTAAAATCTAAAAATTATGTATATAATAAAATCATTCGTTTATGTTTTTTCTTCAATTTTATGGAAACTCTACCCGATTAATATATCCTACAATTTGAGAAACATTACTATAAATTATCCGATAATTTTCTTATAACATTTTCTTATTAGTTACGAAACAAATTTGCTGATTTTTCTAAAAAACAATCAGCATTTTTAATTAAAATAACTTCAAAAACTCATATTCAAAACTCATTTACAAGTGTTATAAAAAATTGATAAAAAAGATGTTAATTTTTTATCAAAAATGGTTGATTAAATTGTTGCATTTATTTGGAAATTTTTTTCCAGCCGGTACGGTACATAAATAAATTTACTTTTAACTCAATACATAATATTTCATCCATTATTTCCAACTGTGCAAAATTAATAGCGTATCAATAAATTCGTAAATGTTAAATTAATAAAATATTTATTATATTTAATAAAAATAAATTTATAATTATTGTCATTTTATATAAAAAAAAATGTAAAATATAATTTAAAATGAACTATAATTAAATTTTTAAATATACACATCAGACAAATATTCAAAAGGATCAAATAATAATTAACTTGAATTACAATTAAAGTGTTCATTCAAATAATTAAAGGGATTTTTTTGAATTTATATAATAATCCTTTTTATTTACTTTTTAGGTAACAAATTTCCAATTTAAAATACAACCAAAAAAATTACCTTGTTATTTAATATCAATTTACACAAGTTTTGTTTTACATTTTGTATTTTGTATTTCGTAATTAAATTTCATTTTATAAAATTACAAAAACGCCCAAATAGTATAATTTGTATTAATTATTTATTCTTAGAAAATAGGAGAAAGGTTAAAGGACTTGATTACATAAAGTACACTTTTTTTTTATATAATTTGAATTGTAATTTTTATTCATTTTGATTAGCTATAATTTAAAAAAATATCAAATTTAAATTTAAAAAAAATTTCAACTAAATTAATTAATTTTCTATATTTTTTTAATTGGGAAAATTTACAAAGGTTATGTTTAATAAAAGTTGCGTATAAATCGAATATAGTTGTGAACGTCGAAATCGAATATAGTTGTAACAAATTCAAAAAAATATCATGAGCAATGAAAATTTCATTTTAATAAATATTAAATTTATTTTATTATGAAACGCGAACTGGATTATAATGGGGATTTCTACTAGTTAGTATATAAACTGGACTCTAGTTGAGAGCTTTTGCATTTTAGTTACTATTCTTATTTTTTACTGAATTTTCTAGTGTCAATATTATCAAAATTCCTGGTTTATACTTGATTCAATATAAAAAAACTTCAAAGCATAGGTAAGTGTAATAAATTAGTAAATATTGTTTGGCGGCCCCTAAATTGGTTAATTGTTCAAAGAAAATAGGAATTTTTACTAACTTAAGCAGCTAGCACTTGTAAAATTTACTTATACTCTAGCAAGCGAAGAAAAATCAATCAATTGTATATCGCGAATAGACATGTATAATGTTCTTTCTTCCAAATTTCAATTTAAACGCGCTAATAAATTTATTTTTAATTTAAGTAACTATATAACCCAGATTACTCACGCCACGCTAGTTAGTTTATTATGCATGAACGTTATACAAAATATTAAACTATTTGGGGAAGGGATACATTGGTAAATTCAGATGATGGTTAGTACGTTTACCATCACCTCGTGTACTGAACCAACTCAATGAGGCAAAACTGCTTGGGGAAGGTGATGCATGGGTGAGCTTGGCTGATCAACGTTTTTGTCCAACTCTCATGGGTGTCGTGACATTGTGTGTCACTCAAGTGCTATGGTTACTCAATGCAGTTTACACTGTTCACTGTGTGTGTGTCCACATATGTGATAATCTGCATATATTCGATAGTATTATACCGGACCGCGGTTATTTTACAGATGACTAGCTGGGGGAGGAGAGTATTCTGCTGAGAATGTTGTGAAGATATATGGTACAATGGGTCATTTCTGTCTACACGCACGGCTTCATACATTGCATTTCATAGTATATTTTCTGCACAAAATATGACCGCATCCTAAAACTAACATTTAATATTGAAAATTAAAATTAACAAAAAAAATTATTCTAATCAAAAGTTTTCCAGTCAAAATGACAGTAACAATAATTCTCATTGTTATAATGACTTGTATATGTTTAAAAAAATTTACATTATTTTCGATATTTTATTTATGATAAAATTTACGATAATTTTTTTTTTCTAGTTGAATAAATTTTTATGATATAATAATGAAAATTTCCATTAACTAACCAACAAAAATTTTTTTTAAAATATCCGATAATGAATAAACTGAAATGCCACACATAATATAATAAAACTTCTGTATCCTACATAGATTAAAAATTAGCATTAATATATTTTTTTTTTGTTATTGTTAAAATAGAATTTAACATCCTGTAAAAAGGTTATTCGTTTTATTTAAAAGGATATGCATAATTTGATGTTAACTAAAAAAAAAAAGTTTTGATAAAATAAATTATGTATATTTTTTTTTACTATTATGTCCAAACATTTAATTAACACCAAAAATGCGGTTTATTTAAAAAAAAACTATGTGAGAGAGAATGTATTTGCTTTGATTTACATTGCTATGCTGTTATGTACATATAAATGGTCCTTTTTGTTATTGTAATAACTTATGCTGAAGTTACATAATAAAATCACACATTATTTAATATATAAATGGTATGCTAATTTATCCGAATTTCCTTCCCTCTTCTTTAACTTGTTTTAACATAAAATTTATATACAAATATATGAAATTTTCATTGACTATATAATGAAAATAATAATTGCATTAGAATTTCAGATATATTATCTATATATGAATTGTATAATAGAAATGAAATTTCAAATTTTTATTTTTGTTAACGAGTGACAAGCTTTAAAATATTTTATACATAGCTAAATTTAAAATTTTATAAATATTTTATAATTTACAAATATGTATATAAAATTTAATCCGATATTCTGAATATCCTTTTTACATATAAAATATAAATAAATGTAAATATAAAATATTATAACCTAAAGCAAAAAATTTACCATTTTATATTTTATGTACTTAGTTTATATGATGGGTAAATATTGAAATTTAAAATATTCAGTAAATAAAATATTGACATTATATAAAAAAATTTTCCAAATAACAAAAAAAAAATCCTTTTCTCATATTTCATTTTTATATTACTATTATATTTAAAATACCATAAATTTTAGAATCATATAAAAACGAATAAAATATTTAGTCAGTTTTCAAAAAAAGTTAAAACATTTTTAAATAAAAGTAAAAAAACCAATGAAGTTTATAATTTATTTTTCATTCTATCAGAAAAGTTATAATTTATGTTGATAAATTTCTATATATATTTAATTAAGTAAATTTTTGATTTCATTTGAATAATAATTTTTTTAATTTTTTTGGATTAAATTCATTTTTGGATTGATGAAGTATGTAATTAGATTATATGTAAATTTCATAATTTTTTTTTTATGAAATCAAATTTTAAACTTTAATTATTGTTAATTAGAGATTATAAATTCAAATAAATTTTTATGGATGATTTTTATTTTAATTATATATTTTTAATATTCATTATATTTCGAATTGATTGAAAATTATTGAAAAATTTGAATTAATCAATTTAATTTCATAAATTATAAATATAGCTGCACAAAATTTGCATAAAAAATTATAAATTTTAAGTATTTTTTTTTTTTTTTTTTCATTTCTGAAAAGTAAAGTTTTAGTAATTTATACAATTTGGATATTAAAATATCTATTCTAGATTCCAGTGCAGTCATTCTACAACTAGGGAGTAATAGAGGGTAATAAATTTATATTATATTAAATGTAAAATTTATTTTACACAAAATCAGTTTGTTTCTATTGGCATTTAACACTTTTGCAGATGTACAAAAGCCTTGTAAAAGAGATAATTACAATATCAGAGATTACGGCGTAAAATGACAATCTCAATGTAAAATAAACAAAATTTTGTAATTCCATATTAATTTTAAATGGAATTTTAAAATGAAATTTATACCGCTTGTTAGTTAACTAAGTAGCTATATGTATAAGTAAAATATTCAAAAGAAATATCAGCAAACTACTTAAGGAAATCGTCGTAAATGTTACGGCCTTCCATCGAGATCGATCATACAAGGAAATTTAAATATAGAATTGTTTCAAATAAATTAAATATTTGAAATAATTTAATGATTATGAAATAATTATAATTAATATGCTATATGTATTTAATTTTTGGATTGTTTAATGGAATAAACAAGATAAACATTGAACCTAATATTCTTGATCATATATTTCTGAACTTTAAATTTTACTTTTGAATATTTTTTAAAAAACTTTATATAAATTGAACACTTTTCTTGTCATATTAATCAGAATACTTTGAAAATTATATTACATAATTTTATAGTGATAATTAACTTAAAATGGTATCATTAAAGTAATTTTTAAAAATATTTTCCACAGAAATTTTATAATAAAGAATTGATGGTAAAAATTCTCTTTGATTATTCAATAATTTTTCAGTTTCTCTTTGATTATTCAATAATTTTTTCCAAAATATATTTTATTTTTTTTCAATTTTTTTATTATAAGTATGTATTTATTTAAAATATGGAAAAATAAGCATTGAAATTAAAATGAAATGTATTACATTACATTTAATTTTCAACCAATAATACCGAAATGATAAAAAAAAATAATTAAATTGTGTCACATTTTTTATACGTATAATTAATTTATGGTAAACTTTTAGCGAGATATTTATATTGAAAAATATTTTTACCATTAAAAATAAATTCAATTTTAAATGAAAAAATGTTTAAAGTTTAATTTAAGAGATTAATGCTTAATGTTTTCTGCATATTTTTACATAGCTATACAATTATTTTTAAGTGAAAATTTTAACATCATATAAAAAAGTATATTATTAAATTCTAAAAACTTTTGAATCATTTTTTGATTATTTTTCCACCTTACCTTAAATTACCGTGAGTATATTTTTTCAAAAAAATTATCTTTTCTGCAGAATTATAGTAAATATATAATTGGTTAAAGTTGATGTATTTATACTTTTAAGACTAACAAAATTAAATAAATTAAATTATAAAAATTTCACATTGAATTTATATTTAACTAAACTCGTGTATTTATTAAAATACTGAAATCTATTTTTACCATGATTACATCTATTTTTTCATTTACAGCCCCTATTACCATAAAATAGCAAGATTATATATACGGTATACAAAAAAAATACCATTATATATTTTCGTCCTTGATTAATGATGTTAATGAGAAAACTAGTATAAATAATCACAATTTGACAAAAATAAAATAAATAAACAAAAAAAAAAGAAAATTTCTTGGAAAATTTTACAAAAGACACATAAACATTAAGAAGGTAAAATTTATTTATTTTTTGCCATACCAATAAAACCACAATTTCAAAAAAAATATTTTGGTTTTCCTTTTACAATTCTCCTTTTTTTTTGAGCTTCAACAAAAAGGTAATTAATAAATTTTTGGTTATAAATTTATCTATGAAGTAATACAAAAAAAAACAACCACCTACTAAATGCAGGCAAGGTAACCGATAAGTTCATCTCGAGAGTAACTCGAAAACGATTTTCATCGAATTATTATAGACTAAAAATTGGACAAAAAGGATTAAGAGAAATTAATGTATGAATCTCTATCTGGCAAAATGGAAATTCCATTACAACAAATCTAAATTTCTTTTACGAGAAAAATCGGAATATGTACCAGTTATACTGATTCAGATTCTGCTCGGTAAAAAGTTTTTAAATGCCGAAATTATAATAATTTAAATTATTATTTATCATTGAACTATTACTATACAATTTCTATTTTGATCAATTGATCAACTCGTTTTCGATAAACTCTTATTCGATTAAATTACCCGGGAATCATCCAGCCATTATATACAAAAGTAACCACAAAAAATGATATTAATTTGTTGTAAGGATAATATATAAATGTGTATTTAAATTATATATTTCTCCTAACTTAACTTCATTAATTTATATCACGAATTTGATTGGGACACGTGATTTTCAACAGAAAAATATATAAAAATAAAGATAAATTATATTATACGCACACACAAAAAAACTTGTTGAAATAAAAGAGAATCCTTTAAGGATGTGATGATAAAAATAAAAATTTATTATACCTTTAATACAAAACTTTCATCACACAAACTACATAAACATTATTATTATGTAAAAGAAAAATATAGTTTATACTATTTTTTTGACTGTGATTCATTATTATTATATAATAATAATAATAATACGGATGATTGTGTATGATTACGTGAAACTATAAAAGATTCGTTATTTACTATATATACAAAAAACAAGAGAAAAAGGACATTCGATAATTAAATGCTATAATAAGAAGAAGACAAAAAAAAAATTATAATGAATAAAATTGGTATAAAATATTAATGATATTAATTATTGTGACTGTTTTAGGACACAGCATGTCTTCGAAATTACACAAAAAAATAATGAAGGATTATATACATAAATAGACGATATTATAGATTAATTCAGAAAAAAGGGATATATGAGACGCGATATTGTATTAATTCAAACAGAAAGAAAAAAGGGACATAATGAAATATCCAATAGAAAAAATTCAATTAATAAAGAAATTAAGTGTGTCATTCTGTTAAAAGCTCAAAGGTTTCTTGGAATTGGAATATACTTTACTATTATAACGTATACTATATTGACCCCGTTTCTATATACTATTAACTTTACTTATAGACCAGTTAAATTATGTGGAATTTTTTCTCATGAAATTGTAAAATTATTAAAATATTAAGCAAATAGTCAAAAATTGCAATGTTACCAAAAACTATAAATAAAACAGATTAGTCACTGAAACCAGTTTTTAGTCAAAGCAACTATTACTTAGTCAAATTTTATAGCAACTATCACAACTTTCTATGATTATTATCGCAACATCATAATCTTGAAATGTTCGAATTAATTATGGTAAATTTTTATTTGAAAATTTTTCCAGTTTGCTAAATAAACAACAACTTTTAAATATAAAGTAAAAATTTAAAAATTTTACTACATTTTTCACTTTAAAATAATCTTTTATCTTTAATAAAATTTAAATTAAATAAAATATGATTTATTATATAATTCTTTTCTGACACAATTTAAAATGTAAACCAGAAAAATAAAATATTCTGTAACAAAAAACAAAACACAAGAACTCTGAAATGTTTAAATTATTTTATAAAATTCAGGATATTTTATAATTTCATAAAAAAAAAATCCAAACTGACAGAATTGTGGGTTTGTAAAGAGAGTATTATAACCAACGATTGCCTAAAATCTAATAAGAATATTTCAAATTTCAAATCTAATTCATAATTCATAAAATTATAACTTTCATTTAGTTAATATTTATGTTATAACTGAATATTTATTCAGTTAAAAAGTTGATCTGAAAATATATTAGAACAATATGGAAAACTGTCAAAAAATTTTTTGTCAAACAAAATTTATGTTAAATGAAAACTGTCTCAATAAGGATTTGTTCCTTAGTCTAATGCAGTTTGTTCGACAATTAATTGTACCTTAAAAAATGACAATTTGTTGAATCTTTAAAGTTTATGGGACAATTAAATTACCATTAAATGGCAAATTCTCTTTTTTCTATTTTTTGCTCTAAATCTTATTCAGAAAAGGTTTAGGGATAATAATAGTCTTGAAAATTTTAAATTTGAGAATATATTAAAATATTAACAATTCTAACTGACAGAGCAAATTAACAACCTAAAAAAAGAGATCAGCGGTGGCTTAGTGTGTACTGTGTATAGTGTTCAATTGCAACCGAAGCATCGATGTCGTTATAATTTGAATCAGCTTTAAATTAGTATAATAAAATATACGGCAATGTAAAGTTGAAGACTGGGAAAATAATATAGCGGCCGAGTCCAATTGCTGACAACAATTGACACAAAGCTAGTAGCTTGTTGCCATAAATAATTTCTTCGCTACGCAGACAACCTCTAAGAGAGGCCAAGGCTGACATTGAGCTGTTAAACCAAAAGAAGAAGAAGAAAAAGGAGCAATTAACGTCTCTAAATCAAAATGTATACATATAGTTTGCAAAACTACTTAAAATTTGATTTAAATTTGGATAATTATAATATCCATATTTTCGGAACAAATACAAAAAAAAAAAATTTAATTGGCTCAAAATTAATGCAGACGAAATTATTAAAACCTTAATGTGTTGTGATATAAAAAAAAAATATTTTATAATTTTTTGTCACATTAAATCCACTATGTACTTAGAGTTTACTCGCTCATCTCTCTACCAAAAAAAAAAAAAAAAATAAAATAAAAATATTATTAAATTTTGTTCATAAGTTATTTTACAACATTAATAAAAATAGTCATGATTTTATTTGTAGCATAACTTTTCATAGAAATTATTATGTATATATGTATATATGGGAAAAAATTTGCAATAACAAAATAAATACTGTTATATGCAGGATATAAAGGATTTTAAAATATTCACAAGTAAAAGATATAAATAATAATTTCGAAGTTTTTACAAGGATATATTTAAATATAGTTGCGTAAATGTTTTTCACTGTATACATGGATGCAATGCGGCCCTCTATATTTTTACAAATTTTCATTTTCGCAGATGAAAAAAAAATGTAGAGGAGATTACATTATATTGGATTAAAAAACATTTTATAGTAACGTGAGCAAATAAAGACCACATGAATTTTGAACTTATCACTTGATTTAAATTAGGATTTATATTTGATTCTAAATAGGATTTCAAATGGTGGTATTTTTCCATTTCAACCAATCAGATCTATAATTATTTTTAACCTATTTGTTATACAGTTTGTTCCCCAGAACAAGCTTTAACAAATAGGTTGCTATCCTAATTAAGTAAGTAAATCTACCGGTAATCGAACACGGGATATATCGAATTATAAGTCTCGGCTTAAGCCACTAGGCTACTGAGACCCCAAATTAGTTTTTTTTTTCAATAAATTGGGCAAAGTAGGCTTTTTCACAAATTTAGAGACAATTTTTGGAAAAGGACGAATTTGAGTTGTCAACAATATCAATATTGTGTTAGTGTAAAGTGAAAATTATTTATACATAAAAACTTTATTTAGCTATAAATGTTGAACTCGAATTATTAATTTTGGGTACTTACGAGTATATCGAACTTGCTATGCAAAAAATCATAAAAAAATTGTATATTATTGTAGGTACAAAAGAAATTGTACTTATTAAACCTAAACCGACTTCTTCCTATTAACATTCTAGAATAATGTAATAGATTTCATATTACTAGTAATTCATATTCCAATTAAATTACAATTGATTAAACTATGTACAGCTAAATAATTATTATCTACTAACTGAATTATGGTTAAACTTGTAAACAGAAAAAAATTATTATTAATTTTCGAAATAAACTACAATTTTCGAAATTATGTTTTTGTAGACAATATTTACTCGATTTACCTTATTTTTTTATCATTAATTATGAAATTGGTTTTAAGTCCCAAATATGAAAAAAAAAAAAAAAAATTAATTTATTGTTTATTGCAAGGACCTAAAATATAATATCCAAAAATAACTTTTGGAAAAGTATATAAAGAAAAGTATATAAAAGTATATAAAAAGTATATAAAGTATATATAAACCACTCGTTTTAAAGCGTATATATAAATAGTGATATTTATTTTAGATTTAGTAAAATTCTTTGCAATATTTTTTTTTTTAATTAATACTATCCAATTTTTTAAACAATTCGTTTATTATATAAGTAGTAATAAAAAGTCCAATTACGAAATTCCGGCATTTTATAAATTGATATTTAATTAAAATATATTTTAATTTTTTTAAGTATATATAAAATAATTTAATCAAAATTATTTGCAAAAATATAAATTTCCAAAAAATAAAAAAATTAAAATAGTCTTCTAAAATTACAATTTTACATAATTAATCGAATATAACTATATTAATATTTCCTCATATATTTACATCCGGGTAAATTATATATATTAAGCAAATTATATAGTAATTTTTGGCCACTAAATTTTAATAAAAAAAAAATATATAATAAAATTGTGAAAATGTAAAATTGTGAAAATACTTTAGGGAAAAAATTTAATCATATTACATATAATTATTAAAATGAATTTATATTTACCATATATATATAGTCAAATAAAGCAAATTTCAACTTCATTTCATGATAATTAATTAATTAAATTAGTGTTATGTGTCAGGTGTATGGGATGGCACCAAAATTCAGGTGTGTTCATTAATATATATATGTATATTTTTTTTTAAATAAACAAATTAAAATTATATTTTCTGTTTAAATAATATTTTAATATAATTATTTACATTAAATAAATTATAATATTCGACCAAAATATCTCAAAAATTAATACTTTAAAATGCAAATTATATAGCTATAATGTATTAAGGGCTCTGGCATATAACAAATTATGAGAAATTCAAATATTGAAAATATTTTAAATTATTATTGTGAAATTATATAAAATTCAATCAATTTTTTCATATTTTTTTTTTTTTGATAATTTCTAAACAAAATGTATACATATATTTTATTTCTCGAATTGGGTAACACTTTGATCTGATGTGTGCTATAAAGACTTCGAGCAATAAGTAAAATGGAATAATAATAGATCATAATTTTTCATTTACATTTCCAATATAGGAGATTTTAAATTAATTTAATTTAAATTCAAAATAAATTTATTAAATATATAAGAAATTTTAAATTAATTTAATTTAAATTCAAAATAAATTTATTAAATATTAAATTCTTAACTATAATATATCATAAGTTTGGATTGAAATATATTGAATATATATATATTGGAAAAGTTTTAAGTGATAATATCATTAAATATTATAAAGGTCCTTAATAATAAATTTGAAAAAAAAAAATATATATATATAAAATATAGCAATATATAAAATTGAACAAGAAAAAAGTTTTTAACGTTCCAAATTATGACAGACTATCGTCGTAATAGAGGTAATCATGAAAGTTTTATCAAAAATATTTTATATATATAATATTATTTCTATCACACCTTTAAAAACTGGATGACAATATTTCAGAAAAATAAAATAACATTATCTTTATATACTTTATCTTTTACTATAAATCTATATATCTCTCTAGAACTAGACTATATACTATTATTATAAACAATTTTATTAAGCATGGAAAATTTCTAAATATTTATATGTATAGGAAAAATATTGTGATATAGGAAAATTGCAAAACTGAGGATAATGAGAAAAAGATTGAAATTTACACTGAAAGAAAACTGTTTTGAGAAATTTAAAATGGCTGTAATAGCCCAAAAGCATAGATCACATCGGGTCATTATTTCTAATAATTATCCTTTCTATCATTTAGAATTACGATTGAAGTCGCATCCAGTTTTAAGTTAAGTCCACTTTGAATTAGTATCATTAGTTAGCTTTATACTACTACTACTATCGAATTGAATTTAATTACTGAAACCGAAACACTAACTATACTAAGGTATTATCAATTAATATAGTTTCTGTTCTGTACAGATGGATTCATGATTCGGACTTCATATTAGTATATGTCCTTTTTATAAAATAATAAGGGTCTTTTTTGACACACAATGTCAGGGAAACCTCTATGTCTATGAGATTTTAGATCCACATCGGGCTTTTGAACCAAGAGCGGAAAATGACAAATTCAACATCTTAAATTGGATTACACCGTGACTTATGTTATTACATGAGAAGTATTTGATGATATTTTAGGTATGCTGATCTGTGTTTGATTCTTCCAATTATGTGTTTGATTCTTCCAATTGCATAATTTCAAAATGGATCATATTGCAAAGTGTCGAAGCTCTGATAATATATTGGTTGACTTTATCCTTAATTATTGCAATTTCTTTTTTCTTTTCAATACCAACAAAATTTTAATTTGAAATTGACATTGCATCAGTGTTAATTTAAATTTACGAAAAGATATTTAAAAAACGTATAAATATTTTGTCAGATGTTTCAAGTTTCAAATACTAATAATTTGGTTTCCATTTCCACACCTGAAACTCAATTTTTTTTTGTTATTCTTAAATTATTAAATTTTTTTTTTTAAATTTTAGTCACGTCCTATCGAAATTTTGTGTTTTGTTATAATTATACAAAATTTCCAAAAGGATATTTCTTTGCTTGTGGACAGTAAGGACACAATTACAATTTAAAATAAAAACTATTTCTTAAATTATATTTAACAAAAAAAAAAAGAAGTTTTCAGTGTTTTTTTTTAGTTTGCTTTAGTCAAAATAACTGATAGAAAAAAATTCATATAGTAAAGGATACACATGAATGCAAAGCATCGATATCAAGGCAGGACATGTTTTTGCAGTACATTTTAACACTATACAATAATAACAACAAAAATCCCATATAAATTTTTCTTATAAGTATATATAAAATTTACTAAACTCTTTTTTGCTCAGCTGCATTTTCTTTTTTTTTTGCTATTCTAGTCCTGTAAATCCTGCTGAATTGTGTTCAACAACAACAACAGCAACAGAAAAATATATACCAAAGCTTTTGTTGATTTTCATACTTTTCATATACAGTTGATTTATATATTTTCAACGCTTTTCCTTTTTCCTTCCTTGTTTATTGTTTTTCCATTATATCCTTTTTGTTTCTTTTTTTTTTTGTTGTGTATTATTGGAAGATAAAAGTTTTGCTCAATTATTGACGCTTCAGGCTTTTTGTCCGATAATTTTCGTTAAAAGTCCTGAGATGCATTTTAATTTATTGGAAAATCATTTTTTTCTCTGTTTTTTTTTAAATAATAACAAAAGGAAAATCTACAACACTAAAATATTTATAAATAATTTTTCTGATTATTTGTCTGCTGAAATAAAATGAAAAACTTGGAAAATTATTATTATATAAATTTATTTTTTTTAAATTTTGAAAAATTGGAATTGCAGAAATATAATTATCATTGAAACGTGATTTCAGAATAATTTATCTTTTTTCTTATTGATTTTTAAATTATAATTAAGTGTAATTATTATTGTAAAATCAATATTGAAAATTTTTTTTCATAATTAAAAATATTTACTGAATTAAGTTGGTTATTTATTAAAGTCAAAATTTTCTGATGTGTTTATATTTTTCACTAATTTAAATTGTGGTAATTAAATAGAGTGTATCAAAAAACAAAAGGATTATGTTATTATTTGCGGTTTGTATATATTGAAACCCAAACATTTCATGTCGATAGAATATGTGTCAGACAGAACGTATATGGCTGCATATAGAATGCGTTTGCAAATGGCATATCTTCGGGGTCTTAATTCTCTAATTTCTTATTTGAATTTTTATAATGAATCTGATTTTTGGACTGTATAAGTGACGATTTCCGTCCGGACTTGAATTAAATATTTGAAAGCATCGCCTTACTTTGATAATTTTACATATTCTATTTTTATAATTTATCTTGATTAGTTTTTTGTAGTAATTCAGTACGATCCTTACTCATTTTTGGTTGTCTTAAATATTGTTTTTAATATTTTTAAGAATTTAAATTACAATTATTCAAACTTGCTAACAAATTTTGTTATTAAAAAAATTAATTAATTAATATTTGATTCATTTATAAATTTAATAGTACTGTCATGGTGGAAGCTCCATAAATTAGAAGCAATTATATTTCTAAATAATAATGCCTCTTTCATATATTAACATTTTAACTATTAATAATAAAAGTAATTCTTTTTACAATTTATTCGTATACTATACCAAAATGTAGGTATTTTCATTACCTTGAATTCAAGCCAGTATACATGTCTATGCGACACTTGTAGTACATACCCAGTGGCTTCTAGCCACCACATCCTCTTTCATATATTAACATTTTAACTATTAATGATGAAAGT
Source organism: Empis stercorea (assembly GCA_949752835.1). NCBI lineage: Eukaryota > Metazoa > Arthropoda > Insecta > Diptera > Empididae > Empis > Empis stercorea. The sequence continues at coordinate 4,606,130 of OX457087.1, forward strand.
AAGTATTAAGTAAACATTATGATCTAAATTCCCCAAAAGTGATTCTTCGATATACGTATTTCGCCCTAAAAATATTTTATGCCCTAAAAATTAATTCAATTTCAATCTGGAGTGAAAATTGATTAATTTTGTGACCTTTCAATATTTAATATATAGACTTAAAATTAGACGAATGGAGGAGCGGATCAATTTTGTGTAAATTAGCGCACAATAATTTCAATAACAATATTGAAGAGGATTTAAATTTTTAAATGATTTATTGACACAATATTCATAGTTGTCACATATAAATAATGGAATTTTTTTTATATACAACTTTTCTAAAAAAATAATATCCAATGAAAGAATTCAAGTATAAACCATCATCTTAATTTTTTTTTTTTTGTTCATCACAAGACCACAAATTATATCTTCAAATTTCATTGCGACATTTTCGAAAATACTTCATCGTCCACTAAATGTCCGAACAGTAGGAAAAATTTATATAAATAAAAATATTTCTCTATACTATAATCTCGAGACTACAATAAATTACAGAAATATATACAAAACCATCAATCAAACATACAAAAAAAAAAAATAACAAATATTTTCCAACACAAAAAAATTGTCATTTTTTATATATAGAATCAAAAATACCAGTCGCTGCTATCGTCGTCAGATAACAAAAGAGAAAATTCTGTACATTATTATACATACTAGAAAAAAATATGAAATTGGTCGTGTGAAAAATAAATTATATATTTTTACCATCCCAAAAAAAAAAATAGCTCGCTCACAGGACTCGCAATGAAAAGTTAATCACTATTTTACAAAAATTCACAAATAAAATTCATCTTTACACATATACAACGAGTAAAAATAGTTATCCAATACCATCATATTTCTCATATGTCTAAAGGATTTTCCTAAGGGATTTAGTAATGCAATCACACAAAAAAAAATTCTTTCCTTATTTTTTTTTGGTTGTCCCTTCATATCCTGTCGTAGAAATATTTATGCATATGAGTTGTATACCAAAAAAAAAAAATTTTTAATATCGCATACATACATAATTTTTTGTTAAGTTTGCTTGCACATTTGTGTACCAAGGATATTTAAAAATATATTTCATTTGATTTTTTTTAAATAATTCATAGAATGAACTCAACAATTTTGAGAAAAACTATATATAACAATATGGTGATTTTTTTTTTATATAATTTAATTCGTTGTCCCTTAAGACCACCCTGTGTGTGGGTTTTGCAAAATTCTGTTTTAGAATTATTATACAATTGAAAAATATTATAAATTTTTTTTAGAAATTTACCAAAAAAGAAAATCATAAAAATTGAAATAGGGACAATAATAATAATATAAAAGTGATGATAAAGTATGCATAATATGCCGCGAATCAAAAATTTATGTACCAAAGAATTTTTGTTATTATGATGAAATTCGTTGGAGAATATTCCTATTTTTGCCTATGTTAAGTTTTATCCTATAAAATTGCATGCAATTTTGTATTTTCTTTGAATTAATATTATTTGAATAAATAAAAATTTATCATTTTAAATGACCCAGTCATTCTGTCTAAATTTATATCTAATATTATTCATCATGTTTATTATAATTGATAATCTGAACATAATAGTCAAACACACTGATTAATCTTGTATATTATTTAAATATTCTATTTTCTATATATATAAAGAAAATATAAATAATTTTCCACCCAGGATAGCAGAGAAATTCTTAATATAAAAAAAAAATTATGATATATGATTGATAGTTTAGAGATGATGGTATAATCAAAAGTTTTACTATTTTAGTTTATATTATATAGTCATCATCATTTATTCTACTGAATTAATATCTATGTTTGGGGATATAAGTTTAGTGGAGAAATTTATAGATTATAATAGTTTTATATATATTTTAATATTACCGAATTATTTTCTATTATAGCATTTGAATTTAAATGATCATTACTATTGTGAGGTGATTTAACCTAAGTTTATTCATATTTGGTCGATCACAACAATGAACTAAATTATATTAATGGAGAATAGAACATTAATTATATTTATTTGAATATAGTTTTAAATTCCAAATATTGTTAAAATATATTGATTAGAAAAAAGAATGTTAAAAGCGAAATATAGTTTTGCGAATGGTTATCTGATTTGTAAGGTAAAAGAAAAGTTCGGCAGTAAAATTAACTAATAAAAGTCAGGCAGTAAAATTAACTAATTTAAAATTATTGTAGTTTCAGTATAAAATATAATACAACTCTTCACAATTTTTTCATTCAAAGACAAACGTATAAAAATAGTTGAGCAAATATATAACAATAATATTTGTTAAATCAATCTGGGACTTGGTTGTAGAAGAATTTTAATGATTTCGATATTTATCACTACGTATTCAGTTTTTGTCTAACTCATGACATCGAAAATAATACGGATAAAATTATTAAGTAATTAAAATTTAGTAATCGAGATCGAAATCGGGAAGAAAATCTATAGTAATTTTATTTTAACATGAAATTAATTTTATAAAAAAATTATTTTAGCCTATGACCCCTTATGCCTAATGGTATTAGTATAAAAGACAATTTTTTAATCAATTACCATCATATTAATTTTTTTAATTAACTATAGTAAAAAATTATGTGTTTTAAATATAAATCTTAATTAAAGGATTTAAATTTTTAAAACACATTGTAAAGGCAACATTTTCTTTATAATTTATTAAAAAAATCTTGATAATTTGTATATGTCGTGTTATAATTTATAATTTTATGTAAATGAAAGTATTAATTAAATTACAAAAAAGAATTTTAATGAATATTAATTACAAATCAAAATTTATTCACAAAAAACAAAAACCAAATTGTGTAAACATTAAATATTTTTTACCATCTTTTAAATTAAATTAATTAATTTTTTAAATAAATTTCTTTGAAAATTGTTTAATTTTTAATTTGAAAAATGGTATATGTATGTAGTATATTATGTATGTAGTAGAAACTTTTAACCCATTTTATCCCATAGTACCAATTTTGGCACAGATTTTTAGATTTCTCTACTGCAAGCTATGAAATATTATATTGGACTCAGACCACTAACATAATATGCTGTTAGATGTCCCCTACAATGTATATTGCGGGAATCCCAGATTTCGTTCTTTCAGGCAAACTGAATAGTTTTTTCTTTTTGTATAATTTTCCATTGTGTAATGGAATTTGAAAAGTGCCTTTAAAAATAAAGTGTGGAATTTTTATTTGGTATATGTAGTTGTGTGTATTTACTTTTGAAAAGTTCAAATAATCCCAAGGATATAACTAAAGACAAATAAAAGTTGATTTTGGCAATTTTTTCTATTTTAATGTTTTCTTTAAAATTGTAATTTAAACATTTTTTCTTTAAAATTTTTGCCGATTTTTTTTTTTACTATTAAACTTTAATATTTTCATAAAAAAACTGATTTATTTCCGATAGGTTTGCCTTGGCATCTAATGGGTTAATATAAAAAAAAGCTTTTATGTAATTATTTTTAAGGTTATTATTATTATTTTTTTTTTGCAAACATTTTTATCTAACAATTTTATATAATTAATATTTTTGAATCTTTCTATTTATATATTTATTACATGCGAATTTTTTCATTATTTTATAGATAAATAACATTTTTAGCTTATTGTTTCCCGGTGTTCATATTTCCGTTTCATATTTTTATTGATTAATAAAATGGAAACCGCGAGATAAAATCTCGAAATGAAAATGTATAGTTTTTTTTTTCTGCGTTATTATCTGTGACTGAACAGTTGAATGAACATGATTTCATCATAAAACTATACTACATATATATACCATTTAAATTTTATCGAGTTTTTTGAATATACATAAATAATTTTTTTTTTAAGAACTGTTTGATGGCAAAAAATCCACACATAAGGATTAAAAGTTTTATTGTTATTTAAGGATTAAAAATGAAAATGAAATGAGATTTTTTTTTTGTTTTTTGCAAGCTTATAAAATAATTGTGCACACATATTGCCAATAAAATTGATTCAGAGAAATAACAATATAATAAGCATAATATTTAAATATTTTTTTAAGCCAATATTGAATAATTATTTAATGATTGCACTTTGCACAATTTTAAATTTCATTTGGAAAAAAATTATAAATTGTATAATTAAGAGAAATTTTTATACTGTTTTGAATAATCTTTTGCAATATATTCTTTTATATTTATGTAATATGTATACATATAAGTTATTATGATAATTATTATGCTCAGAGGAATAAATTTTTAATTAAAAATTAAATTTTTAATAAATTTACTTATATACAATTAAATATTTATACCATCAGAAATATGATATATGATACAACGGATGTGAATTGGATCTATGAAATATAATTTTGTAATTTCTTACATAATTAACAATATAATATAACAATATAATAGAGCGGTGGATTAATGTTAGAGTACCACGCTGCGATATTATACCAAATAAAGGAATATACTTAGCATAGTATAAGAAGAAGAGACAAACAAATTCAAACCTACAGGCATAATATTTCGGCTATTATTGATGTGTATTTGATTGCAATATAAAAATTATTATGCTGTGGGTAAAATCGAAATTATATTTAATTCACATGTCGTTCAAATCTACATCTACGAATTTTAAATAGACTATCAATTTGTGATTAAAATGGATTGGACCAATTATCGACCTTTTTGTGCTTCAATATTATAGACAAATTTCATATGCACAAATTTATGATTAATAACCACAAAAGTGTTAAATTTTGATAAATTTTTTTTAAATATACTAATATAATGTTGGCAACACCTCTAAGAGGTAGGCATAGATCCACAAAGGCTGTTGAACTAAAAGAAGAAGAGTCCTATTATATTTTGCGAGCATAATAGTTTGGGATGAGTATACATGGGATCACTGAGGATGAGTATATGTACATATACATTACATAAAACCCTTAATTTTGGAGGTACAATAAAAAAGTTGATTGATTATGAAACTAGAAAGATTACACTTTGAATTTTTCCAAAAAAAAATATATTCGACAAAAAATTTTATGCGTTATAATTTAGATTACTTTAGTACAAATTATTCTTAAGACTACTATATTCCAAAAAAATTAGTTAATGTTTAATTTAATTTGAAAAATGTTTGCAATTTAATTTGAAAAATGTTTGCAAAAAAATGTTTAATTCAATTTTAAAATACGTTTAAAATATATTTTGAAAAATGAATTAATTCATTTTGAAAAACGCCTAATTTAATCTGAAAATGTAATCTGCCTAATTTAATCTGAATAATTTAATCTGAAAAAAAAAAACAAAATAACCAAAAAATTTTGAAAAAATTATATCAATATGATTAAAATATAAATTAATTTTTATATTTAATATTTACAATATTTATTTTAACTAAATTTCGTTCTTATAATAATATTTTATTTATGATTTTGAAAATTTTAAATAATTATTTGCAAAAATGTAAAATATATTTATTCGTCAAAATATTTATATAAATATGATAAAAAATATAATAATAATTTTCAGATTCATAAAATATATTAAACGTAAAGTTTGAAATTATATAGTATTAAAAGATAAACAACAATATTTATAAATTTGCATATGAAATATTCTAAATGTATAACTATAAAGAATCCTTAACAAAACTATAATATAAAAATTATTTGAATATATAAAATAAATTTGACATTTTATGATAACTGAAAATGAAAATTATTTTTTCTATATATAGAAACAAGAAAATAATAATCTTAAAATGAAAATTGAAAATTATTTTAATATTTATTTTTAATCTTGAGAAATAATCAAACGAAATTATTATAGTTTTCTGTTTACTAAAATGTCAAAAATTCAAGAAATTAATATAGTATAAACTTTTGTGTAAATTAATTTAGAAATTTGAATAAATGAAACACATATGGAATTTGTTCAAGTTTTAAATTGATTATAGCTAAACGAAATTACTTACTATAGTATATAAAGTTGATCTTGGCAAAGATTTGTAGTAGCTTCACAATAACATCAACAATTCGGAGCTATTCAATACGTTTTATTAATCAAATCAATTGAAAAAATTTGTAAGTATATAGTTTAATTTTAATTAGCTAACCAGAATCTGTTAGTGTTGTCAGTATCGCTGTCGATCGTGTTCGTCGATCACGTGCAGGGAGATGGTTTTCCGTCATTATTTAGCTCTCAAAAAGTATTCTAAGGTAGAAAATCATATTATTTATTTATTTATTATTATATATAACTCAATTAGTGCGTCGATCTTAAAAAGTGACAGGATTACAATCAGAAAATATATTGAAAAATTCGTAATTTTGATCAATTTTCATTAGCTACAAAACAAATATTGTGGAAAATCTCTTAAATACCACAATTTTCTGTTATAATAAAAACAATAAAGAAATAAATATCAGAAAATTCTTGGGAAATTTGTTTAAATTTACTTTTTATTTTTAAAATAAGTAGAAAAAAAATTTAAACATTTTTGAACCAAAAAAACCATCATCGAAAACCGCCAACGACAAAAATGATAATGATATGCGTTTTCCCACATTTGATTTTGGATCAACAAATATGTTTTTTTTTTTTTGGTTTGGAAAAGTTTTCTCTGTGTGACAACAGAATCATAGAAAATAAAATGGAAAAACTTCACAAAAAAGAATCGCTTTTTAAAAAATAAATAAATTCTTAATAGCATTAAAATATAAAACTTATAAATTTTTGATTTTGCACTTTTATTCCACCCCACAAATAATATTTTATTTCATGGTAAATTGAAGGAAAATTTGTATTTACTAAATGTATAAACAAAAAAAGTGCGGGTACCAAAAATTTTATATATCAAAAATTCTGAAACTTCTGTCGGCTTTTGGGAATTTCCCACATTAAATTGCAAACACTTTTTCTACTGAATATAAAATTTTTAGGTTCATTTTTATTTTTAGATATAATTCACACTTTATATTTTTATATTCAAATTTTTGTTTGTTTTTTTTTTTTTGCTTTTAAGTTTAAAAATTTTCAATTTACCATTGGCTAGAAAAAAGTTTATATTATTGTACCTAATTTGGTTTTCGTATCGTACGATAAACAAAAAGTTTTATATGTACATATATATTGTACGATATTTTTATGTTGACCAAAAAGCTTGAATATTATGCAAATATTTATTTATATATAGATTTGGAAAATTGAAGAAAATAATTTCTGTATTGTTACTCTCTAAAAAAAACAATTTTTGGTTAGAATTTGGCTCCCAGTTTATCCAAAGAAACTTTATTATTGGAAGCAACTAGAATTTCAACAATAGAATGTAGTTAATGTAAAAAATAACTAATTACTGGTATCTAGTTAAAACTAGTTTACACTAAATGTAAATCTAGTTGCTGTATTTAAAAATTTTAAAGAAAAACTTACATTTACTAGATTCTAGTTTTGTATTACCGTTCTAATGTTTCGCAATACTTTAATTATAATATTGCCATACGAACTGTCTAGTATGCTCTCAACTAGAATCCTGTTCATAAAAGTTAGTTCTAGTGCAAACCAAGTTGTTCTGTAACAAATAAAAATGGGTTTTAAGCGACCGATCAACGTGCCTAGTACAACTAATTAGTAAGCTTACATTTCTCTAGATAGACCACTCGGAACTCGGAACGTTGATTATTTTTACTCGATTCCAGCGGATAAATACATTTTGGCATAGACTTTAGGCCGCGTGACTTTTGGCCGCGTAGAACAAAATGAAGGCGGTCTAAAGTAATTTTCCAAAATGGACTTTAGGCCGCGGGGTCTAAACTCATTCTTAATCAATGGTGTATTCGTTTCTCAAAAAATGTTGCCTTTTCCAAGCGCTGCCTGAAGTCATTTTCTAAAATTTTCCAAAATGACTTTAGGCCGCGCGGTCTAAAGTCAGTTTTTATCGCGGTCTAAAGTCACGCGGCCTAAATTCAGGGAGTCACATTTTGCTACTAGAATTTTATATAAAAATCTAGTTCTAGTTTACTAGAAATTCTAGTTGCACACTCTAGTTAACATATACACGAGTATAGTTAATAGTTGTTGCTAACAAAATTTTACAGAGTATAAGAAGGAAAAGAAATTTTTGATAAAAATGTGGAAAAACTTATTTATTGTGACATCAGAGTTTTTACTTCAACATTTAATTGTTTTGAAATTTTTCATTAAAACTTCTTCTATATATAAGTTTCCTTTTTTTTGGTAACTTTTTTTTTCCTCAAATATAAATTTAAATTAATTTGCTTTGAAATTTTTTATATATTTTGAAATTACTATTTGAAAACACAATATGCAATATAAAAATGGAAAATATACAGAAAACTAATTAAGATAGTCTCGTTTTTTGCTTTCATTTTGTCAAAAAAGTATAATTACATATATGCAATAAATATAAAGTTTTGATTATTTTGACTCAAAATATATTTAAAAAAAAAAAATGATTGAAATCAGAAAAACTTTATGTGTTAATTATATCAAAAATTTTTTGAATGTACAAATGAAAAACTTATTAAATAATTTAAAATATAATAAAATAATTTTTGATATTATTGTACTATAAATTTCAATATTTACATATCAATGGACAAATTATATTTAGTTGACGGATTTCCCTATATAAAAATTGCATAATATTTATTTAATTTTTTTTATGTATATTTAATAAAAATTCAAATTATCAGATAAATTTAATATTATGCTCTGGTTTAGTAAAATTTATAAATAAATATTATGGAAAATGGAATATTATTACTTAAAATGTTAAACTTACTAAGTAGATTTACTGCCGTATGTGCAAAAATTAATTTAAATTATAATTTAATTCAGAAAATTGTGAATACGATCAATTCAAAAAGTTTCAAATCAATTTTGTATTTTTTTTCATTCCAATCTAAGGTTAAAAACAGGTATAAATATTTTTGCGAAACTACTTTGGCTGATGGAAAATTTAGCGTAACTATGCTATTTGATTGCTTGAAGTATAACTTAAAAAAATTCAGGTGCTCTCGGGAGTACAAAATTTAACTTTAATTGAAGGCTAGTACAGAATATATTCTTCATATTTACCTTATTAGAGATCTAATCTCTTGCCCATACCCAGGTTAACAAAACTGCCGGATGTCATCTACATCTAACTGCCAGACTCCTGACACAGCATATGCTCTACTGTTTATTCCTCGCAACTTTATACAGATGGACTCTGCTGATAAACTAAGCAATGCTACATATTTTCACAGAAGAATTGTGTCTACATGATTGTTGGTTGATGTTTAAGACAGATCTATAGTCTTTTCATCCATTACTAATTAACCAGAATTTAAAAAACTTATAATAGAAAATTATTCACATTTAAGAAATTTTAAAAAAAAACCATTTTGATTAATGATTACCCTTATAAATCGAAAATGTCCTTCAAACAACAATAAAATCTCCTTTACAAATATATAAAATACTACAATCTTTATTAAAATTATGTTACAAACATTTTTCTTTTAAATAAGGACATCAAAAAAAACAAAAATATACACACTATTTTTCACTTATAAATATTTTATATTAAGAAAAAAATTTATAAAAAATCAAAAGTCCTTATAGAAAACAAATAAAATTGTCGTGTATTTAAGTACAACAAAAAATATAAAAACAAAAATAACAACAAAATTTTCTTTATATAAGAAATAGGAAATCGTTTTTGATGTCGACATAATACATAATATCGTCTCAAATTCTAAGTATCCTTTTATTTATAAAATTTAAAGTTAAAAAAAAAAAGAAAGAAGGAGGAATAATCTTCAATAAGAATTTTCACATTTTTATACAGTTAAGAATAAACGAAAGAATTTTCCAAAGAATTTCTTCAAGGGGTCAATAGTACATACTCTATGTAGTATATATATATATATATATATATATATATATATATATATATATATATATAATAAGTATGTAATTTTCAAGGAAACATTAAATTTCTAAATGTATTTTGTATCTCGATTTATTTTTTTAGCTATTTTATTGGTATTTGATTTGAAATTTTGTATTGAACATATAAATGTAATATTGCCTTTTTTTTATCTAATACCAAATAATTTTTTTTTTCCTTTCTGATATTTTGTTTTATTTTCGATTATCAAACATTTTATTTTGTTGTAAATATAATAAAGTACAAGAAATCTAAAGTGTTTGTTATGGTATGTTACAACAATTTGTATTTTATTTTTGTATATGTACGTAGAGCTATGTTTTATGTACAATCTCAATTTTTGTATTTATTTATTTGTGTGTATAGAGAACGAAATTGGTAAGATTTTATATTATACAATTTTTTGTTGTTTTGTAAAATATAAATGAAAAACGTATATGAAAGAGACAAAAAAATGTTTTAAAGGATTTAGTTTTTTTTTGTTATATTGAATTGGGTATTAGTTTTGTATTAGAAATAAATTAAATTTACAGAGTTGCTACGACATTATTATCATTAAAAAGAAATTCTTTCTCTTCTTTGGCTCAAAATAGACCTATGTGGGCCTAGGTCTACATCTATGCCTGAAAGGCTTTCCAACATTCTGCTACAATTTGTGGAATTTACTAATAATTTTATATGGATTCTAAATCCATAAATTCCTTTGTAACGGAGAAACTATTTATTGTAACAAGTTATGGCTTTGTATAGTATCAATGGAGAATTGAACACACTACTTCATGCATCACAGCAGAGTATACTACGCACTAAGCCACCGTCCCTCTTGAAAAAGTATTAGTTTTCTAGAACATAATAATTATACTATTTTGGGATTTGTGGCAAAATTCAATTTGTTGAAATTATGAAATTCATTTTGTTCATAACTGAATTTGAATTATTTGAAACACCCTGTGCTCTACTAATGTATACCAAATAAAATTAGTTTTTGAAGGTTTTCTTATATGGCGAGAAAGTCAATCTATTTTATCTTACACAAAAATCCTTAAGATAAAAAAAAAATGATGATATTTTTGAGTTAACATTTATATAGATTTATTATATACTATTTATATAGTTTATCCTTTCACGGATTTACACTATTATAAAAAAAAATACTATATTTTATTTAGACATTGAGTTAACCGAATAAAATTTCTTTTTATATTTTTTTCTTAGAAATTTAGAAATTTGTATTATATTTTTAATTATTTGAATTATATACAGAAACTAAAACTATCAAAACCAAAAGCCCAGCGACAATTGGTATCTATATATATGGTTGAGGAAATTCCAGACCAAGAGAGAGATTTCCTTTCATTAATATTAGAAAATGCAACTTAAAAAATGCACTAAGTTTTCAGGTTATGGGACAGCATGCATTTGCAGTCTAATTTTCCTAGAAATTTTGCATTCAAACTTTAATTTCCCAATTAAACTCTTGTATTCTAAGATGTGCTTTGAAAGTTCTGTTTTAGGTTGCCTTTTTTGAATAATGCATCACCGAAGAAAAAATAGTTCCGATGATTTGAAATATGACGTTGCAAAATGAAAAGTAAAATTTTGGGTTTAAGTAGTACTAAAATACATATTTGCCAGCATTCTAATTATCTACGTACCTAAATTTTATTTTTAAAAAGACTTAAGTATACAATTACAAAAAAAAAGTAATTGTTGTAATTGTAAACAACCTGTTTCTGTAATTAGGAGTATATAGCTATAAATTTAGGCCAGGTTGAAAGTACTACACCATGTACATAATGTACACGTTTCGGTTAAAATTAGAGGTTAAGATTATGGCTTAAAGAAGAACCTAATTTAGTAGTAGACTAAACTTTGTTATGAAACTGATGTAGTAGATACCAAATTGTCTCAAATAAAGGATACATTGTAAAGCACAACCCTTAGAACTATAACTTAGAGGCTTATAGGCTATAGTGCAACTAATTAATTTCAAGACTGAACTAATATTTAAAGACATGAATCAAAACAAAAGAAAAACCATTTTACATTAATCGAAAAGAAAAATTAAACCATAAATTATAAAAATACTAAAATATTTAAATCGAAAATTATAACCGGTTAATCGAAATTTTGGTTTCAAATATTTTTTCTTATATAATTTATCAATTTTTTTATACTACATTTAAAATATTTTGAAAAATCATTCATCCTTTTGAATCCTTTTTTACTAAAATATTTTATACGAATAATATAAAATTCAAATAATATTAAATTTTTGAAAAGATTGCATATAAAAAAAACTTGTTTAACATTATTTCGTTCAATAAATTTACTCACTATTATTATGGCACAGTCTCTCAAGGATACAATTATTATATGTATACAAGTCCTTACCAAAGAAAAAAAACTATAGTGAAATAAAATGAAAAATTTTATATTGTAAAACGTAAATTTTTTATTGGTTCAATTTAAAACATAATGGAGATCTTTCGTTTTATTATTATTATTTTAAAATTTTTTTTGCATATATTTAAATCAACTCCAAGTGCATTTAATTTCTTCTGTATGAAATAATAATGTTGTACACTGTTGAAAATAGTAAATTAAACTTATAGTATCTACTTTTCATTGTCACTGAAGACAAATTGAACATTGTTTCAAATGGTTTCCGAATAACATTTTTGATATTGTAAAATCCGCAGATTTTACATTCTTTCTGTTGCTCTAACTAACAGCAACATTTTTATTGTTTTCTTGCTCCTAGTCTTATAGCTAAATCTGAACTTGTTGATAAGAACTTCAACCAACAAAAATGTAAATTTTATTATTATTTAACTTCAAAATGTTGAGCAATATAAACGATTCAACTAAGCCATCAATTCAACTAAGTTGATCAACATATCGAATATAGAATATTGTGTTTTCATATTCTAAAACGTTTTTACGGTAACTATAACGGCAATTAATTGCAGCGCAAACCTTGCATAATCAATCAATAATAGCTTTCAATTATTTTCGTTGATCAAATCATTGGGTAGATATATTAAATTCAGTTGCCACCACATATTATTAAAAACTGTACCCTAGTTTAACTACCAGTACATTTTGACTGCCATACTTATTTACATTGACTGCCATACATACACATTATTAGTTTATTGCACAATTTTGGAACATTGGCACAGAATTGAAATTCTTTTTAAAACAGTGTATAAATTTATATTAAAGAAATAATTTTTCCAAGCCAAAGTAATAACAATTTTTGGGGGAAAAATTTTAATATGCATAAAAAAAAAATTAAATATATATTATGTATAATAATTTATATTTTTAAATTGCACTATATACAATTTTCTTTTCTGGACTTTATATTTCGTTTTTATGTAAAAATATTATACAAAATATAACAAAAAAACACAAAAAATAATCAGCGTTTGTTAGTGAGACCATTCAATAACACCAAAAGGCATTCTTCATTCATTTTTCAAAAATAATACTTTGTGTATAAAACGAATGCTGAAAAGCATAAAATATGCTATAATTTTATTTTTTTTCTCTCTCTATTCAATTTTTGGTGTGGGCGCACAACTAAGGAAAATTATTACTATAAAATATTTTTTTAGGATAATTTACGATCAACTGCAACCATTAATTTTAAGAGTTTGTATACGGAGTATATAGCAGAATTGTTGCAAAAATATTCATTGCGAATAATATAATTTTTCAAAAAAAAAAAAAAATGAAAATTGTCTAAATTTTCTTTCCGTAATATAAAATATTTTTTTGAATATAAATTATTTTTACAAGCGTAGCGAAGTTCTACAATAATATAAAATAATCGAAATATTTAGAAAATAGTTTTTTTATTATTATAATAAAATATTGAAATTTCCAAAATTTCTGATTCTATATTCCATTTACGCCTACAGATATGCTATTAGTTATACAATGAACATAAATTATTTAGTTTTTTTTAATACTAAAAATTTTTGTAATCAAAGCTTTTAGAGAAAATGAAAAGTAATTTGGAAAATGGTAGTAGACAGAATATTTCTAATAAAAATGATTTATTAATTGATTGGTAAAAGTATTTAGAACTGTAAAGGATATTAATATTTCGTTTAGTAGTAAATAATAGAACTTTAATAAATTAATTTTTGCCACAATACCAGACTATACTATTTTTTGTAATATAAATTTTCTTATTTAGATCTCACTGGTCAGACTTGTGTCTGTGCTACTATATAGAGTGCGTCAAATTGGTCAACGATATATCTATATATCTAATATCTAGTCTCACAGTACGGGTTCGCAGTCACTTGGTATCCTAAGATAATCTACATATAATTGACCTACTGTTAGTTCGAGCAAAAGTGGATGGTTTTTTTTTATTTTTGGATGAACCGTTGGTGAATCATTTTGCTTATATCATCGCTCAAAATGCTGATGAATTATTATTATATTACTGGGGGACATAATTTATGTAATTATTAAGTGCGTTGTTGTTTTTAAGAATAATTTTTAATGTAACTTATTGATATATGCATATGTATGTAGACCGTCATTCTGTAAGTACAACAGAAAACTTCCAAATTTAGTGACAAATTTTGGCAGTATGACATAGAATTTATGATCCAAATTCAATTTTTTTAGTGTTTTGTCTAACAAACCTCCATTTTGACTAGGAAATTATATCTAATTCTGGCAAATAGCAATTATAAAATCAGATTTGTGGAAAAGAGTTTGATTTTTTCAAATATTTCCGAACTTACTAAAAATATTAAACAGGTATTTAAAATTTAAATTCAAATTAAATGATATTAAGAAAGGTGAACAATAATTACTATATGAATTAAAAAATATGTTTCAATGCCACTTTCCATAAAAATTTACTCAAAACATCAATTTAATATTTATATTTCGAACATTTTGATCATGTTGATGCACACAATTAATTAATATTATTTTAAATATAATATTGCAATCAATAAATTACACAAATTTCACTATTTTCTTTTTCAAATTGAGGCCCCAATAAATTTTCATAAATTTTATATATTATAATTAATTTCCAATCATTTTAAGTAAATATATATTTCGAATATTAATCATGTTTTTTTTTTTCTTCTGTATTTTTATCAATTTAATATTGTAGAGAGTATATTTTCATTTCATTTTCTTTCTTTCTTTTTTTGTAGTCACAAATGATTTCTGATCGCTTCAAAAAAAGACAAAAAAACACAACACAAAATATTAAAATTGTCTATTTAATTTTTATCGGAGCAGCCATCGAGGAATTTCAATTAAAAAGAAACCCTTTTTTTTATATCCCATTATTGTTATTATATATAAAAAAATGTTGGAATGGACATTTTTATATTATTTTATTTTTATACAACTGAAATGACAACAACAACAGAAAAAAAAAAATATCGAAAATATTGCGGGAAAACGTGCGGAAAATTCATAAATCTTTTGATTTCAATTCATTTTTATCTCTATTTGAAACATTTTATTTTTCATACTAAATTTCAATGATTTTCAATATTTGAGATCATGTGGTGTTTTTCCAAAAAAAAAAAAGCATAGAAAAATAAGGAAAATTATGCATATATAAATTTTTTTTTTGTTGAAATATATTTAATTTTTTTTATTTGTCATTTTCATTTATGCGTTTTTCAATTCAATCTTTTTTTTTTATGGAAATGAATTTTATTTTTAAAAAAAAAAAACATATTTTTATAGAAATAAATTCAAAAATTGTGAAAATTAATTTTATTTTGACTGTTGATTTGACAGTTTTTCTTTCCTTTATAAGTTCAATGGAAATTAAGTTCCCTTTACTGAATATGAGCGTTGAATATTGAAGTATGAACAATGATTAGAATTGTCATTTTTCTCTCATCACTTTCTAATTCAAGAAGTTACTCTTTATTTACAGATAAAATGATTATGAAACGAGAAAAATATTGAAAGAAAATTTTGAATGGCTAAAATTCAATGGAGAGTAATTCTTAATTGAATTAATTTTGATTGGATTCATAGTCAACAACTATATTGTTAGCAGTTAAATTACTTAATTGCCGAAATCACTTAATTTCTGGTATTTAATTTTCAATATTTGTACCATATTTAATTTCAAATTTTCAATATTAATTCATTTAGAAACCAAAATTGTTGAAAAAAAAATCAGTTTTAGATCAATTTTGTTAGTATACAAAGATATAGCTTTTTGGTTATATTGCATTTTAAGTATAAATTAAGTTTACCAACAAATTGGATCTTTGGAACAGATTCTACAAATTATAAATTCATGCTGGTCAAGTCACATAATAAAAATAATCTTACAACCCCAAAAATTTCCTATTCAATAATTTCTCGCAATCATTCAACGAAAAAATAATAGGGAGAAAAAATTAAATATTATAGGAGTAATAGTTAGTATAGTAATAAAAATTGTCAATTAAAAGTTACAAGAAGGATATATCCCTGAAAAACCGAAAACATAAAAACAAAAATCCTTGACATTATATAAATTAAAATTCCGGTGTATTTATATTTTCAGCCACTGCGGAGGTCCTTGATGGTAAAAACAAAAAACACACAAATTCTGAATTATGAGAACTTTATAAAAATTCAAAAAAAAAAAATTCATTATATCCAATGAATCAGATTCAATGAGTATACACAATTATTTTTATTTGATTGTGGTATGTTTCAGATTATAATATACTAAAAAAAAAAGTTCATTCAAATTGTAATATTATCATATTTTTTATATCCTTTTTATTGTTTATATATATATGTGTAGAATTACGTACGTGTACATATTTTTAACAATAACAATTAGCCAAATCAATTTGACTTTTCTCTACACCCAAAAATTGAAAACGACATTTTCCAAAAAAAAAATAAAAAAACAGGGAAAAAACACTCTATGCATTTTTTTTCTTTAAAAACAATGAAATTTATAATAATGAAAATTGGGAAATTGTATTTTCATTGCTTTAGCAATTTAATTATAGCCATTAAGTTAACTTTGTTATTTTATGTTTCGATATTATATTGGTGGGGTGGTGAATAATTCCCATTACAATAATATGTATAAAAATGTTACTATATTTAAACGTTCTCTATTTACTGATTACCGGGGTTTGGTTAAAAATTTTGATGATGCTGATACAGTAACGACACAATCGGATCAGTCATATTGGGTATCCGGTAATTAAGTATCCGAAAAAGAGATGTCATTGAATATCGGATGACATTTAGGTCATTTTGATTCGGTATATATACGAAAAGAGTCAAATTAGTATCGGTATCGGATATCTAAAGTCGCTTTGGATAAAGACAAAAATTAGGATGAGAAATTTGATATCTTAAGAAATACGAATCGAAATAATGTACAATTAGCGAGACATTAATTAGCAAGATGATAATCAAACAGTTGGACCCTCTATTACCCTAATATAATGTACTTATACTGATGACCGGGGTTGGTTAACATTTTGATGATGCTGACGACAAACTAATATATATAATTTCAAGGGTTGCAGATGAAAAACACAAAAGAAATCTACATAAATGAAATGAACAAAGCTTTTGTTGTATTAAAGAGAATTAAAATTGAAAAAGTTTTCAATTTTTTCATTTTTGTATTTTGTCGCGTAAAACAACATTAATTACGACGTGACGGTTGACTATTGATGGTTTTGTTAAGACTTTCACAAAAAAAAAAAAAAAAAAAAAAACAATCTCTAAAAGGATTAATTGACAATTTCAATTTCAATAAAATTTTATATAACATATACATATATATGTACATACATAATGTATAACATTTTCAATTTTTGGTGTTGTATATTATTGTAATTAAATTGTTTGAAAAGTTGAAAGGAAATATAGGAAAATTACAACAACAAAAATACAATATTGAAAAATGACTTGATAAAAAGCCTTCTAAAATATTAAATGAAACAATTAATTTTGGTGACAAACCATAATAACTTCTTGTGGTTATTTTTTACTGAAAGTATTAATAATACAAAATATTTGTTTATTGACAATTTTTTTGGTAAATTTTGAATTTTTATTTTTTCTTCATTTTGTATAAATGAAAATTTTAATTACAGTTTTTGTTTTTGGCATAGAAAATGTTTTTATTATAAAATATTTAAATTTACCAATTTAAAAGGAATAATAGAAAAGATCAAAAGAATTTATTTATTTTTTGTTTAGAAAATTAATGGTTTTTCATGCCTGAATGAAAATTTGAAATTTATTTTATAAGTATATAAAGTAATTAATTTTATTGAAGTGAGGGGGTGGAATATATAGTGTTAATAAATGTGTTTAAAAAGCTTTTCCGGGCAATTTTATTAAAATTATGTTGAATTGGAATTTGTTATGTTGCTCTCTATTAAAACAGGGTGTTAGTATAGGTTTCTAAAACATAATTAAAATTTATAAGGAAAATAATTAGAATTCGCTATATATATCCTAGTTCATCCTAGTTCAGTGTAAAATCTGGCATATATTGTAGAAATAACTTCATGCTACAGGAATATACGAAAATATAAGCAATTCGTCTAAAATGTTGAAGATAATCTGTCGAAGACTGAGATTATGGAAACTTGATCCTTAGAAACTATTGGACAAATTAATATTCTGCCTTTACGGTACAATACGATATTTGTTAAAATTTGATAGCCGTATACGAGGTCCATGTAAATTGAAACGACCATCTCAACAGTATCGAGATTAACTCTACCTTAATAATCCGCAATCCCTATCGAAAACGACCTTTATAAGACGATATTTCAGTTTTCGATCCAAATATATATATATGACGTGATAGTTTTCACATTAGTGGGCACATCAGTTTTCGGACCAATTGGAATTAATGGGTAATAGTCTCACATTATATAGTAGCCTATACTTTTTGGTTAAATCTCTGCTAATAACTCACCCTGTTATCTATAGCTATGTACATATATATTAAAAACGATCCATTGATCCATTAATTTAATCAATTATTTAGAATAAAATATGAGTAAATTTACACTATAAAAAATAAACTGTTTCACTTTTGCATCTGGTTTTATTTATTTTAACAACACATTTTTATCTTATCATTTAATATTATTAACATTTATTATTTTGATTAAAAGTTTTTTATGTTTCTTTTTATGTTTATTTATAATAATTTTATTAATTTTATGTATTTTTTTTTGCATCTTTTATGTTTTTACACACGATTAATTCCGAATCAGTTATATATAGTTTTTTTTTATGAATATTCTTGACGCCAAATTTTCTCATCATTTTATACTTTGTAAATATATACTCCTATTTTTTATAAATTGATATTTAAATTTTATATTAAAAATAAATTCAATATTGAAATTATTTCTGCATGTATAGTAAACAGCTTGCAATTATAAGTAACGCACTGAAGAAAACTCCCTTTATATTTGAGGGGCTCAGAACCAAAGTGGCCTAACCCTCAAATAATTTTTATAGAGTATAAATCGCAAATTAAAAAATATGATATTTTGAAATATTGTTAAAACTTATATTATTAAGCTTTTGATTTCAAATAAAAGCTCATTCTACAACAATTCTTTTAATACTAATAGTTGACTAATTAACATTTTTTCCTGGGTTAGGCCACTTTGGCATTCTACATAAGAGAAAAAATTAATAAAACAAGTGCATTAAGCCACAAAAAATTAAAAAAACCTAAAAATAGTTTATTTCTTCAAAAATTTAAAAAATTAACTAATAAAAATTATTGTTCGTCCGTTTCACTACAAATAATTTCTCCTGCGTCACTTGCAGTACGCCGAGTTACGTAAAATTAAAATTCATGATGTACTGGTGGAATAAAATTTATTCTTTAATAGTATAAGAACCAAAGTGGTCTAAGCCACATTGTGGGTTAGGCCACTTTGGCTCCCACAAAAATTAATAGTTTTTATCGAGCCAAAATAATTTTTTTAATAAATTACCCAAAAAAAAAAAACGTTTCTGGAAGTCGTAATTAGTGTCATTAGATATAGTAATAAAGATTTACCAAAGATTAAAAAAAAAATGCAAAAAAAATTTTCTGAGTTAGGCTACTTTGATTCTGAGCCCCTCAATTGATGTTTGAACTTATACCAAATAATTGTAATTTTTTTAGACCACTTATTAAATTTCCAAAAAAATGTTTTCTTATTAAAACAATATTCAAAGTTTATTTGCCAAAAATGTCCAATCAAATAAACCTCAATTAAAATTTCATATACAATTTTTCTATCACAAAAAAAAAAAAACTTAAGTTAAATAAAACTACTTTTATATACCTGAAAAGACAAATTTTTATTGCGGTTATAAGAATAAAACTTTTCTTTATTTTCCCACTAAAGTTTCTAAAATATTTTCTTAAATCACATAAAATAAAAATAAATAATATTTGTACACTCTACTATATTATTATATTTCTAGAAAGAAAAAAAATATACCAAAAAACTTAAAAACTAATCGCATTCGTTTTTGGTCAACCATAAAATCTTTAAAATGAAAAACAAAAATATCAAAATTTTTTTTTTTTTGTTGTTGTTTCTAACCAAAAATGTCTAAGTTTTTCCCAAAACATTGAAACAATTTTTTTAAATATGTCGACTATATTTTATTTTTGTTATACATATAAAAAAAAAATAATTTATATTTAATATTATTACTATTTACATTCAACATTGTTTACAATCCTTAATTTATCCTTTTTTGTGTCTTAAACTTTGGTTATACAACTAACACATCTTTTTTATTTCTCTTTTTTGTAATTTATATTATAAAAACATATGCTTTTCTTTTAAGCCAAAACCATGATGACCGGATCAAAAAGTATTATATAACATATATATGTATGCTCTTGCCTTGAATCCTTGGAAAATTTCTAAAAGTTTATCTTTTTGAGATAAACATGAAAATTGTATATCATCAACAAAAGTAAAATTGTTTTGTGTATAAACAATTTTTCTTATTGTATAATAGTAAAGAAGAAGAAAAAAATTGACTAAATGTGTTATCCTTCCACTGAATAGTCCTTCTATTCATATAGGTTGTTTTATTTTTTGATATATATTTTATGTAAATAAAATTTTTTATTTATTTCATTATCGGACCAAGAAAAACTTATATAATTTAAAAACATAAAAATGTAAAATAAAAGAAGTTTCTATAAAAGAATCTGTGGTGAATATATACTTTCTTCTTCTTCATTTTTTTGGTAGACTAGACAAATAATTTTATAAATTTATATGGTATATTTTGAAATTATTTAGTTCTGATGTAATGTGGACACAAATCCTAATAAAAACTTTAACAAATTGTGGTCTACTGCATCATGATCTAATAATATAAGGTCTGCTTGATAGTTCTATCAATGAAATATGTGACGTCATCGGCAAGAAATTTTATATGAAATTAATGCTGTGTTTCTTACTTGTGCTCAGATCGATCTAATAAATCTAGAACTGTTTCTTATTTTGACTCAGATCAATCAATTTGAGAATCCCAGACATGTCTGCCAAGACGGCGTCCGGCAGGGGGAGGGGAGTCCGCAGGGCTCCTGACGAGAGGCGGCCCCCCCGGGTTACTACCCATTGAGATGTACTGTTGAAGACCTTTCATTTGATACCCCACATGATTTTTGTGTGGTGGGGTCCAACATTGCTCCCGTTTTGGGTACCGGCATGCTTTTTTAGGTACATTTAAAAATTTAAGCGCCCGTCCGTGCCCCCTTCCCCCTCATCAAAAAGACCCCAAATTTATAGGGCACCAAACTTCCAAATTTGAGCTCAATCGGTCAAGCCGTTTAAGAGTTATGGCCAGGTGAGGAGATATAGATATATATATATATATATATATATATATATATATATATATATATACTGGAAGTGTGAATTCATAAAAGGGAAAGTAAAAAAAAAGAAAATAATTTTTTTCTGAGGTTTAGGCCACTTTGGTTCTGAGCCCCTCAATCTTTTAAATGAAAATTAATTTAAATAATTTGAAAATAAAACCATTTTCTATAAATAAGTAAAAAACTACTTTTTTCCCAAAATAATGAATTGCAATAAAAATTACTATAAAAATAAATAAAAAAAGATAACGAGAAAAGTAATTTGTAGAAAATAAAAAAAAATAAAATAAATCTGTTTTTATAATTTGGTTTTTCCTGCTTTTCCTGGTCAAAAACAGAAAAAAAAAATATTTTTGTTTTATGGTGAAGCTTAATTTTTATCTTAATTTTGGTAAGTAAAATAAAATATGTATTTCAACAATTTCGTTTTTTTTTACTTGATTATAAGAAAATTAAAGGATTTGAATTTTTTTATTTAAAAAAAATAATTTATTTTGTTTTTTAATCTTGGCTAGTGAAGCAGGCAGTAATTGTGCCAACGAAAAAAAGTCTTTTATATCCTTTTTTTTTAAATAGTTAATCTTATTTCGTTGTAGATGAAAAAAATATAAATAAATCCTTTTTATTTGGAATAAAAATTATAAGTGAATTTTAATGTCTTGTAATTGTTTTATTTGTCAGATTTTGTTTACATTAAAAATTTAGTATTTTCGTGATTACAGAAATAAAATTATGGTTATAATTATAATTATAGTCCATAATTTAATTTTTTTAATGTTTTTCCAGAAATTATGCAAATGCATTTTTAAAATGCTACAAATTATAAATATGTTAAGTAAAATTAAGAATTTTATATATATATTTAACTTTGGGATAAGAATTTAAGTAAATTTCAGAATATTTATATTGAATTATTTAGACTTGTTATTTAAATTTGTTAATTTCATTGATATCATAAAAGCGTATAAAATTTTCACTATCAAATATATTTTGTTCCCAAATATAAAAAAAAAATCAAATATATTTTGTTCAATTCATGTACTGAGAAGCTAATTATTCATTTCGATTTATCAAATTAGTTCCTTTCTTTAACTGGGATCAGTTCAAATCTACCTTTTTATTAAGCTGAACCAAAGTATCTATAATATTTTACAATGCAAATTGATCATTTACCAAATTAAATTCGTCCATTTCTAAAAATTCATCTTTACTTTGTAAAAGGATATAATTTGAATTGTGAAAACATAAATTTAATATGATAAAACTATAAAATAAGCAGCAAAAACTCATGGTTACTTAAGTAGTTAAATCGGCGAGTTCCAGCGAACCATTGGAAGCTCAAATTAGCACATTTGTGTAGTTTTAAAAAACTAGCTAGATCCATCCTGTGCCATCCAGGAAGCAAAGTGTTGATTAATCTAATCCATACTTCCTCATAATTTTCACTATTCGTAAAAAACTAAATTAGATATAATAATTAATAATTATTCATAAATTCACTGTCTAAATTAGCTACATCCAAAAACAGTATATAGATAAAAATTATATCTAATAATCATATTTTTAATTCCCTATTGAAATTGAAAATTTCAAATTGTATGATACACCAATTATCCAATTTCATACCAATTTGATTTGATGAATAAAGTTTAAATTTTACATCATTTCATCTAAATTTCTAATTCAAAGATAAAAAAACTATTTAAAATTCTAAAAAGCACATTCGTGTTACAAAAATTTTATAAATTAATTATAGTAATTGCACTTTTGCACTTTATTTGCATATACAAAGAAAATATTTTTTTTTCATTTTGTTTTTGAGGGAAAATTAAGCCTTTTGAAATTATACGCAAAAAACAAAAAAAAAATAATCACCGAATTAATTAATATTTATTTTTCTCTTTATAATGTCAACTTTAGTCATTTTTGACATAGTATATTTTCTACATTTCAATGATATTTTATCGCTTATTTTCACCTGTAATCATTTCTGCGAACCAAAAATAATATTTGCCATTTCAGGTACACACACAATATGCTTTTGATATTTTACTATTTTTTGGGTGCACATTGAAATATGAATAATAATATTGTTTAATGAAAAAAGACTTAAGCATATATTATCCTCTAGTAAATAGAGTTTATGCTGGTAAGTATATAATGGTAAAAACGAATATAATAATAGACTTTTCTCAATAATGAAAATATTATAATACCCAGGACATTTGAAATTAGATGAAGTAAAAATTTATGAAATTTTTACAAAAATGAAAATATGTGTTTATGGCATTTTAATAGTACATATTATATATAGTTATAGTGTATGAAATGTTTAAGTTTTACCCAGAAGTTAGATTAGAAATGTTCGTCATTCATATTAGAAAATTATTATCATTCAAGTTTTTTTTCCATTTCACATAATGCTTTAAGTAAAATGTAATTTCTAAATCATATTTTTGTGCAATTTTCTATTGTTGTTTTATGTTATGGGTATAAATTTCAGTCAAATTTCATTAGCATTTATTTTCATTTCAAAATTTTAATTAAAAATGTTATATAATTTTAATTTACATATCTTTAGAAATCGTATACACTAAAGTATAAAATTTATTAAATTTGTCAGGGTAAATGTTATTTTCTTGTCGTTGATGATAACTCATATAGGTTATATATGGTCTATCTGTAATTTATAATTATGTGATTTTTCACCGAAAACGATTTCTACAAGAAAAAAACATTTGCTCCGACAAAAATTAATATACCTATTATAAATGATTTCACCGAAGCATGATTTTTCTCCTAATAAATCAAAATAATGATATATGTAAATATTAATATTATTAATATTTTGATATTTATTTTTGTCAAATAATTTTAAATAGAAGCTTTGAGTATTATATAACAGAGACCCTAAACTTTTGTTTCAATCTTTGATCACTTGAAGTTATTTCTAAAATATGTAGTAAGGTCACTTAAAAAAGTAGCTAGGATTTACATATTCTATAGAGTTATAACAAAATCATTTTTGGTTGCCAAATTTAAACAATCTTTAGTAATTTTTTTGGATTTTTTTTTTTTTTCTTTTAAGGTCTCTATAAAATAATACTCAAAATTAGAAGTAAGAATAATACAGATAATATTTAAGTAGAGAAATTCGACTATTAAAAAATCGTAAGACAAGAATATAGTAATTCAACACAACTAGAAATTGAACAGGAATAATATATGTATTATATTTATTTGTCCTTTGTACATTTTAAACTTATCGACAAACCAACATTTCGCTAATAAAAACTATAGTAAGTCATATAAATTATAATCTACATTGAAATTTGCAAGTTTGTGCAGAAATAGCTATTTTGGTCATACATCATTTTTTATAGTAAACATATTGAAAGGACAAATCGAGTATGGAAAAAAAAACATGAAAAATACTCGATAGAAGTACACCACGAGCAGTATACATTTGGTGAGAAGTAAGGCCCATGGTTTAGTGTTTTACTTTATATCACCATCCTTATTTTTAATATACTCCACAAGTGCGTAGCAAATATTACATTACCTATACCCCACGAATCGAAATTAACAATCAACCAAGGTAAATTTTTAACACAAATTTAATTTAGAACTAAAATATTTTACACATAATAATTAAAAATAATTAATAACCAAGAAACTAAATACTGTAACTACAAATCCATTACAACAAAAATTTTAATTACAAAAAAAAAAATATTTTTTAAACATAATCAAAATTTCTGTTAACACTTTAAAATTTTACTTTTATGGAATCTGATAAATTTTCTAAATATTTTTGTTATTACATTTTTTCTTATTTTATTTTACTATTTCAATTTTAAGAAGAAAAAATTATATATTTTATATAATCTACAAAAGTTTTTTAGTATTTTGCATTTAATTTCTAATATCTAAAATGCAAATTTAAATATCTAGAAATTGTAACAATTATTTAAAGGGGAAAGAACTAGAAAATTTTATAATAGTAACAAAACTATCCACTTGTTTTCTATTTTTCTATATACGAACAAACATCATTTTTGGTTTGTTATATTTTAAGTATATATAATATACATAACTATATCTTGGGTAATTTTTACATGAATGCACTCCAAAAGGTACTTGAGATTTAAATGTAAATATATAGTTATATAAGTGAGATGAACATTATTATAATATTTAGAAAGATATACCTTTAGGCTCTTTAAATACTTTTGTACATTTTATATACTATTTTGGTATAGTTTTGGTATATTTTAAAGTCTTTTCCATTTTATAGTAAACCATAATAAAAAGAATACATAATATAAAGAGGTTGGACGCTTGAAAGAGTTTATAAACTCTTTATCTTAAATATTTTATATATACTACAAGGATATTCAATATAAAGGGATAGGCTATACAAAAAAAAATGGTTTTTTTAAATATATTATTTTAGATGTATAATTTTTTGGGAAAATATTAAATAAGTTATACAAGTATATAGAAAACATAAATACACTTGAGTTACCTTAAGAAATTAAAATAAATTTTATATGATTCAAAATTTTATTTACTAGTTATACATATAAAATATCATAAATAAAATATTTTATACATAATATTATGTATAGTAGCTTTGTATATATAGAAATGTTAATATAGCATAATTATTATGAACATTTATGATGCAATATTAGTAATTTTTATGGTAAAATATAATTAATTACTTTTTCTATGTTTTATATAAGTAATTTTGACACTTTTAATTTTCTTTTATTTTATTAAATTTATCCATTTTAAGAGAATATTTGGTAAATATAGATAAACCAAAATGTGGTATAGGTTAGTGTATTTTAATAAATACATAAATTTTATAAAAGCTATTTAGATAATTAAAATATCACTAATTGAGTCAAAGATTTATATCTACTATATATTTACATTTTACCAAATTTGTTGTATGTATATATGTATTGATATTTGTTTTCATATATTTATTTAATATCATTTTCGTCTACAGTTTTCCAAAGAGCTTTAAATAGTTAAAGTAAATTATTGAACTTAAATAAATTACTGAAAGTATATTAATTTTTGTGAAATTTGCTTAAAATAATTAACAATTTATATTCAGTAATGTTTGCTTGCTTGAAGCATATGGAAGAATTATTTAATCTTTTTGTATGCTATTAATATTAAGATCGATTTAGATTATTTATTAGTTCATTTATTTAAGAATTCTTAAGTTCATATTGAAACAATCGTGGAATCACATAAAGTGATTTGTGACTATCAACTATCACACCTTACAATTTGTCATAGAAATTTCTATGTAGAATTGTATAAGATTTGATAGTTGATATAGTCACAAATCACTTTATGTGAATCCACTAGCGGTTATTTGATTTAATTACAAAAAATTTATGATAATTTTTTTTGGATATTGGAGACATTTGATTACATTTAAAATTTGTTTTCGGTCATCGAAGCTTTTTTATCTTATCTCTGTATCTCTCTCTCTATCTAACATATTATATGTTTTTTATATTCTCTTATCTTCTTATGACACCTCTTTCTAATTTTCATATAAAAAAAGATGAATGCAGATCCACTCCCCATTAATATAATATTATTGTATACCATAAATATCATAATTTAAATTACATTTCGTTACATAATGTCATAAAAATAAAAATAACAAAAAAATTGTTTGTTTTAATATTTTCGTTTCACTTGATTTCCATTTATTGATTTTTTATAATTTGACATGACATAAAGTTAAATTAAATTTAAACATTTTTTTGATTAATTTTTAATTGAATATTATGATTCAGTAACAATTAAAATATATACAAAATATTTATGTTACAAAATTACAGATTAAATAAGTCTTTTCAGAATTTTAATTGATATTTTCCTTAAACCAATTTTCCTGTCCCAAAATAAAATTTGTTTTGTTCCAAATATTTTTTTTTATCGTTTTAAAAATAAAAAATTCGTCATTTGCCATAAGTGACTGTCGTCATTTTACAAAACTATTATTATGCTTATGTAATTTGAATTATATAAAAAATCAATTTAAATTGAAAAAATACAAAACTGAGTTGTAAAATGACCAATTTGACCTAAAAATTCTTTATATGATTTAAATTGAATTTATGCTATATACATATAAATTTTTTGGGGTGGAATAAAACATGCTGGACAATTTATATTAAATATTTTTACAACTAAAAAATATCATTCAACGCCCATACTCTTAAACAACATGGAACGTTTATTACATGACCTAACATATAGCTTCAGGCTTAACTAATATAGAGGAGGCTTTTTGTATTGTTAATATATTACTTTTTTTTTCTGGTCAATCTAGTACATCTTTTACATCTAGTAAAATATTATGTTAAACTTGGTGAAACATAATATAAAAAAATATATTATAATAGTCAATTATATACAAAAACAATTTTCGCATAAAAAAAAACTAATTTTGACATTGATTGATTAACATCAAAGTGAATTAAAAATGACATAAATTCATTCTCTTATTAATAATTAAATTGACAAATTATTGGAATTCCTTTCCATATTTTAGTTAACAAATTCCTGTAAAAGGCGCACTTCAGCATCTCTGCAATGCGACCAAACATAGATTTATATATAACTTTTTTATTTCAAAGTCAACTTAAAGTGACCTTGATAAAAGTCATTTCTATTTCATATTTCTGAAAAGTGTAATAATTCTTTTTAATGTCTGATGCATCTGATAGTATAAGACTTTGACTAATAATATAAATCTTTCGTGTAACATTTGCAGAAAAAAAACTTTTATTGTGGTTTATTACTTTTGGTCTTTCAATATAAATCTTTTTGAGTTGAGAAAAATTATTTCTAATGATATTAAATTGGATTATAAAATGATATCTTTTTTTTTTTTTTAAATTGTATAAGAGTATTTTTTTTATTAATCTACAAGAAACTGAAATGAAACTTTAAAAAGAAGAAATTCTGAATTAAGTTAATAAAAAGGTTTAGTTCATCTAAATAATTCTTCAGATAGCTAGTAACCTTTTTGTTTGGTTTTGAAAAAATGGTGGCCATAAGTAAAATATTTCTAAACATGTTTCTGATCTCAACCAAAATTCTTAGATATAAATTTAGCTAATACCGGATATACTCGTATAAATAGAACCCCTTTAGGAATTATACAAACAAGCGTTAAACTGGAAGTAGCGAGCACAATGTCGTAGGACGTAGAGGACAATGTCGTAGGTAGTCCAAAAATACGAGGCAAAAGCAAACAAAATTCTGCCACTTAATTAAATCAAAAGTCATAGCAAGTAGTGGAGATAATTGAAAGTCATCTGATTCACTAGGATTATAACAGAAATTTAATCAATCACGATCAAATCACGATCAATCACGACAATAATCAATAATCATGGAATTAAATCAAGATCATATCGAGGAATGGAAATAATTGGAAAAAAGACCCTACTCATCTGTCCACTATAGTAGAAGTAGTAATCTAAGATTAAATTATAATTTCATACAATATTAATAACATTTTCAAATATACAATCTTGTAATCCATAATAAAATCCTCGTCAGAAAATAATGAAAAATTAACTCAAAATATATATCATAAATTATTTTTACATAACTGATAAAAATCTTATTTAATTGTTAGAATTAATTTAGTAATTCATAACATATCCGGATTTATTTTTTCTCAAAAAAATTATCTATTTCAATTAGTCTCTAATATAATGTATACCCAAAAAATTTGTATTATTATTTATAAGTATAAATTTCTCTACATAACAAATAATATTGAACCATTATACTTTTAGTAGCATAGAGTAGAGTTATATTGTTTATGGCAACAACAACAAAAAACAATAATTTATGGCAATTGAAATTATCTCGTTAAATTACAAATTTAGATTTTATGCTTATTATAAATATTCTGTGGTATACACACATAATATAATTTCTATTCAATGATTTACAATATTCT
Source organism: Empis stercorea (assembly GCA_949752835.1). NCBI lineage: Eukaryota > Metazoa > Arthropoda > Insecta > Diptera > Empididae > Empis > Empis stercorea. The sequence goes on from OX457087.1 coordinate 4,636,064, forward strand.
AAACAAACATACAAATAACACAAATCCATCTTTTGTTAACATACAAAATATTATCATATTATATAAATCTATATGCGTGTTCCTTTACATTCTACTCGTATATAAATGTGCATTTTATATTAATTTTTCTTCCTTCCACAATTTAAGTCCTTTTTTTTACTCTTCTTTATTTATAAATAATATATAACCACAAAATATAATATATGTATATATAATTTTATTTATTTCCTTTTCTATTCTTTACACAATGTTTGGTATATATAAAATGTATATGAAGTTAAAAAATTGTATGTAGAGTATATGTATATATAGAAAAATATGTTTATAAATGTATAAAATATAATCTAAGGCTCTAAGGATTGTTTATTTGTCCTTAAATTTTAGGGATGAAAAATGAAAATTATTATAACAAGAAAATACATATATGTATATATATAAAATATATAGATTGAAATGAAAAAACAATATAACATATAGAATATGTTATAAATATATTTAGTATATCTTAAATATATAGTAAATAGTCAGACTACATTACTATAATACTACGTTACTATATATATACAGTTGCTCACAAAAGTATACGGCCACTTCTTTTATTCAGTATAGAATTAATCTTAGACGTTAAGTTCTAAATATCAGAAAACAAATAATTATTATTTTTTAACACTATTTAGTCTTGTAATTTATAATCCAATCATAGAAATATCAAAATTAAATATACTTCAGAAAAAATCGACAACCAAACAATTAAGTACATAATTCGGAAATGCAATTTTTCTCGAATGACGCACTATTTGGTAACTAAACTTACTTTGGGGAAGTCCCCCGTATGCATACACACTTAGTGGCCGACTTTAGTGTCAATTGTTTTATGAGTTCGGACATAGCTGTGTCCGAACTCATAAAAGTTAAGTTTTTCTGATAATTAATTCATTTTTCTAATATGTTTTTCTAGTATTATTCAATGCATTAGTAAAGGTTTTTTATAGCCAATATTAAAAAAAATACTTAATTGAAAATGAAGTGAAAAACATTAAATACTTTGAACCAAGTAGGGTGGCCGCATACTTTTGTTAGCAACTGTATATATATATATTATGGAAAAGGTAATAGGATTTCTAACCAATTCGCACATAAGGATTATCACATGACACCCATGAACTGAAAATATTATTTGATAATTTATACATTATCATATACCATAGTAAAAAAAATTTATGTAATATTATGTGTGATGTATTAAGTTATTGTCATTTAAAAGGATTATTACTAGAAAAAGCTTTCAATCTATATTTACTTCTTTTTTACTAATAACATTTTATTGTATTTTATAAATTAATGTATAAATATAGCTATCAAAAATCTTGAAACAAGGTGATATTTTTCTTAGTCATTTGTATTGATTCTTAAGACGTTAAACGCGACGCCGGTCCCTAGGGCCCGGCACTAATCTTTCCGTTTAGGCGATGCCGGTCCCTAGGGATAACATGTAATATACTATATAATATAATGGTACCTCTGGATGGATTGGGCTGATATATGGAAAGCACATTCAAATTAGTGGTCTGGATGAAATTATGAATGGACATATTTTCTTCTGGGATTTTCCCTGGTACCTCTGGATGGATTGGGCTGAACTTTTGATAAACACATTCGTTATAGTGTTCGGTAGTTAACTATGCGTCGCCTAAACTGAAAGTATAGTAAAAGCAGTGTCGCGTTTAACGTGTTAAGGGATAAAATGAAAAAATAATGTCTGTCTATATAATATTTTATTCAAAAAAATTTTGGGTATTTTTTTTTTTAGGAAAACTAAACTTAAAATTTTGATTATTCATTCTGTGAATTGATTGTTTATTTTTACATACATAGTATACATATTTCGTAAGATTATATAATATTAAAGGATTTAAAATGAATTATGTCTATGTAGAAAGTTGTTGCAAAAATAAACTTTATTGGTTAAAAAAATTTATTTATGATAAAATAGTGACATTACTTCTTATTTTTAGTTAGTTTAATATTGTGAATATATTTAGGAAACTGTATAGTGAAGAGATTTTATTTACTTTGTATTTGAAATCATTTGATAGTTACTCACAATATATATACCAATAGTGTTTTAGTTGAATTCACTTCAAGCTTTTATTACATTAAAGACATTTATAGCATTTTCGAGTCAAATTCGACTTTTTAAAGTAATCAATTCGTCATTGTACATTGTATACCTTTGTCTAATTCCAAAATAATTTATATTTAAAAATATAAATTTAATAGTTCAGTTTTTTTAAAGAACACAATTCGAATTTGACCCGAAAATGTTGTATATAATTATAATTAAATCAAATTATCAAGAATTACTTTTAATCTTATTCACTGCGTTTTTTAATATACTGCAGATTAGTTGAATTACGTGGCCAATTTATTTACACTCTTAAATTCAAATAACTTAAAAAGCATATTATAATTTTCTATTAAAAATAATTAATTTTAATACATTTTCATATATATATTAAATATGAAATGTTTTAAATTATTAAAATTAAATTATTTTGCTTTTAAATATTTACACTATTTTGTAAAAATTCCTTATCCGACCGTATACCATAACCACAAAAATATTCAGTAATAAAAATTTATGATTATTTGATATGAATAATTATTTTCTGATTGCGGTCAGAAAATATTTTCTAGTTATGCAACATAAACATAAAAAAAAAATAAACAAAAATTTTCTAATAAATACCTTTAAATATTTTTACTCTCTACAAAGTATTGTATCCAAATAATGCAATATATAAAATTTATTGCTCAATAATAAATATATACAAATATGAAATTGCAATATTTTCAAAAATATTTTTTCATTTTTCTTATAGTCAGTCCAAATATAAATTTTATGCTATACATAAAATAAATTAATAAATATATTAACAATAATATTTCCTAATATTCCTTTCAAATAATATTTATTATAGTTAACCAAACTAAATAATATTCAATGCTATATATAATGTAGCTATAAATCATATAAATACTTATTTATAATTGATATGGATTTTTTAGTTTCATTAATTTTCTATTATCCGTTCATTTAACACGCTAACAATATTTGATTATTAGACTTTATATAAATAAATAATAATCATATATAGATAAATAATAATAATATTTAAGTATATAAATACTTAGTGAAAGTATCATAGAGCAAAAATATTAAGTCTGTATACACTTTAATATTAATTTTTTTTTTTTCTATTTTTACTCTTTCTGGTTGAGCTAATAAGTAGCTTAATTTTTATAATAAAAGAATATATACGTTTTAGAGTGCACAGAAAATATTATGTACGAGTGTATAAAAGATTATAACATAAATGTGTATAAAGAAAAAAATATGATGATGTCTATTTCTGATTTATCCTGAACAATAATAAGAAAAAAAATATATTTATTATATTTTCTACACAAATATTCTCTGCTATCGTGCGAAATATTATTATTGTCTGTAAAAAGTTTTAGCTATATACTAAGAGCTATTTATATATTGTTACAAAATATACTTATAAATAAATAAAAAGGTGTAACACAAAATGTGAAAAGTATAATCATAAGTTTATACACATATTTTCAGTTACTTATTTTTTAAAATACACATATATTAATTTAATTTATTTGGTATAGGTATAAGAAATGTACCAGATGAATTTAATTTTGAAATCGTCTGTCTATCTGAAATATTATGTATTATAGTATTTTGCTTTTTCAGTATATTATTGGTAGGACTCAGCAGTAATAACAGAGTCAAGATTCACAATTATATTACAAAATTCTGAAGTACTATATTTATAATTCATTCTGATATTATTTATATTTGTACCTATACGAGTATAAATAATTAATACTTCGTTAAAGATAAATATATAATTTTATATTCGCTATAAGCAATAATTCTTATTTTCCAAGTATATAATTCCATTTTAGTTATAGTAGAATTAAATTTATCACAAGTTTCTTAATAACCAAAATATATTTATTAACCAGAAAATCCTGTTTGAATAATTTGACTGAAGGATTAAATTGAATTAATTCCATTGATTAAAATATATATATAAATAATATATATTGATTAATTAATTTATTAATAAATATTAATTAAAAGGTAATTTACTATATGTATTTAATAATACTTAATAATTACATCAAATTTATTTATTAAAGTTATATGTGTAAAGTATTAAAATAGAATTGCATATATGGTAGTTATACTTTAACTCTATAACAACTATATAATCAACCAACAATCATTTATAAGGATATTTATTTTGCCTCTTTAAAATAAATTGATCAATAAAGTTAAACATTTAAAACGATGCTATATATCATACTATTTTTATCAATTTTTTAATGTCCCTTATCATATTTAAATTATAAATTACTTAATATAAACACACAGTAAGTATAACGTAATTATCTAAAGGCTATATAGTAAAATAATGTAATATTTTAAGATAGATTTTTTGTTTTACGAAATCGTAAAGATTCAAAATTGTAAATTTCTGGAAAACCTAAAGTTTCAAATTACAATTAAATCATATTGAAAATGTAATAGTAAGAAAGATTTCAAAAAGGATATACAAATCTTATCAAAATACTTTTGATTGTATATCCAAAAATATGTTATAAAAATATTTTGGTTAAAAAAATATTCTTGAGAATTTTGTTTACCCCACAATTTCTATCACACATATTATGGATTTTAATAATTTTATATCAAAGCTTTTTAAATATTAGATACAAATCATATACATTTTTTTTATATACCATTTGTTTGTTTTTTCTATATACCAACAAAAGGCAAAGAAAAAAATATATATTTTATATGTATACTAATGCAATATTTCGCAGAAGGAGTAGTGATAAGTTAACATTCAAAAGCTTTTTAACTATTAAGCCTTCCAACACTTATGCATCATGTATATATGTTTCTTTACACAATAGAAAACCCATTTTTTTCTTAAAAAAATTGATAAAAAGCATCCACCATTTTTCAGAATTGTTTTATTTGTATACGATAATATTACAAAAAGAAAATACTTTTTTTTTTGAAAGGATATTTCTATATTATTATTATTACATCCTTCAGATCCACCAAAAAAATATTCTGTATACATAAAATTCGCATTGTTTATAGTATTATTATTATCATTTTTTATGTATAGTTCATTTATTTTTTTTATTTTTTGAATACCTTGTAGGAAATGCATTCAAATCAGGCACACAATATCATATTATTATTAGTATATTATATCCTCTTTTTTGTATACTATAGTACGATATTATGTATAGTATAGTAAACAATATATTCATCTTTAGAAAAGTATAGAAAATTTGGATGCAATGAATATAATTTTTTTTTTTATATTTATGATTACATGGAGAAATAAGGAAAATATGTTGGTATATAAGTAATATTATGTATATATAGAAGGGAAAAGAAATATATTAAATATAATATTTTAAGAATATTATACATGTGAACAAACATTATTCAACACAACGTATGGAAATTTTTATATTTTAAAATGGTAAAATTACCTGGGAAAACAAAAGCAAAAAAAAAAAGTAATAAAATTTCTTTCATGGCGCGCGCCTGATAGTGGGAATTTTTATTTATCATTTAACATTTTATATTATTATTAAATATACTTAGTTATTATATTTTATATGATAAGATAATAACTAACAATGCCAGACAATAATATTTGATATTTTACAATCGTTTCTTTTTTTTTTTTTTTTTGCATATATATTTAAGAGTATATATTCGTACTTCAAGGAGTACGTACTTTATTATTATTATTGTATACATGTTAGAATTTTCCATTTACTATATGTACAAAAAAAAAATACGAAAATTTTAGTTTCCTTAGAGGAGGTGGTATATAATTATTACCACTAATTTGATATACCTTGATTATAGTAACTATAGGATTTAAGGGTAATTTAATTCATTGTATATATAGTAATCCTAAATACTTTATATATAATAGTTAAGTCATATCATTATTAAATTTCTGAGATTAGGGGAGATTTGAGTTTTCCTAAAAGTTGGACTTTTATTTGGAAATAAGGATGTTTATTTTGCCGCTTTAAAATAATTATGGCGACTTTTATTTGGAAAAGTCATCAAAATTTAAAACAACAAGAAAAGTATGAATAAATAAATAAGATAAATAAATGTTATACAGAATTTATTAACGATTAATTGTCCGGAATTGAAGTAAGTAAATAATTCATTAGTTACATTTACGGAATTGGTACAAAAATGATAACAATTTATATGTCATTTTTCGACATATCTTACTATACATACTATATAGTTTGTTGTAATTAATATATTCTTTATAGAATTTATATAAGAATAATAAAACATCAATTCCAATTAATTAGCACATATTTAGGAGTATACTCAGAGACCAATATAGTCAGTCATACACATATATAATTAACAAAATAAAATAAACTCTTTATAGTCCCTATACCATATTAAATTAATTTAATTCAGGAAATATTTAGGAATCAACAACTAAAATGTCTGATAGTTTTACCTAAATTTTACTCAAATGGTAATTCAATGTAAATAGTTTACAAAATAAAATACAAAATCTTAAAACTATATATGTAAAATCACTATCCATAATTCACATAAAAATATTTTTAACAAATCACAAAAAAAAAACTCTTTAAAGGACCTTTTTCTTTATCCGAAATAAAATTCTTCGCTAAATATTAAGATGCTTTTCATTTTATATCTATTTTATACATAATTTTTTTTACTATGACCAAATTGTTATAAATATTATGGATGCATTTGAATGAATTTGAAAGAAATAATTCAACATATTAAACTATTTTTATTTTGTACATATATATTCAGAAAAGTAAGGAAGATTTCACAATTATCTTTTTGTTATGAATTTGAATTGAAAATATACTTTATGTTGTTCGTTAATATTTATACGAAATCGCACAGCATTTACGAATCGTAAGATAAAGTGCACTCATGAATGTGCCAACATTATAAATAATATATATAATTTTTGTATTATATACTCTTTTGCGGCAGGCAAAGGATACCTGTAGGGTTTCTAATAATATTACATAAGGGACAAGTCATAAATTTATGTAAAATAAAAATCTACACAGCACTATATAAAATTACATATTATTATATGTACCATACTTATATTATTATTATGAAATGAAAAGCAAATAATAATAATGTATCTAACTTGACGTTATAGAAAATTACATAATTTCATATTATGCATTTATAGTTTTTATGTATATACCCAGCATATATTAAATATATTTTTTTTTTATATTAAGCATAAAGGAACTATCTCATACTTCATTATTTAAAATAGTATCTATTATAGAGTGTAATATAATATTACTATACTAGGAATAAAATTGAAAAATAAGAAAATTTATGTAAAATTTTTACAATTTGCATATTATAGAGTGATTTTAAATAAGGTTATATTCAGTGTTAATTTGTCTCTTATACTTTATATAAGACTTGCAATTATTATTATTATTATTTAGCCTATATACAAGTTATATAGTTGAAAAGTTTTATTATGTATAATAATTGTAAAAAAAATATTATCTTTTTATTATAAATGTTTTAATTTTCCAGTTCATAAATAAGTAATTATTATAATGACAGAATTTTTGAAAGATGAGAAAACTCATAGCAGCTCATCGTATAAAAAAAATAATTTCATATTATTTTACATTGTCGAAATTTCCATTAAAAATTTTTTCAATATGTAAAGTCAATACTGCAACTCTAATTAACATAAATAATACGGCAACTCTAATTAACATAAATTAAATTAAACTGCAATTCTAAATTAACATAAGTTGCTATTGTTTAGAAAAATTTGTGATTTGAGTGTCGCATTGAGTTCACTTAGTTGAAATTGAAGGCGTTCGAAAGCATGCGGTTGACAGTATTGTAATCGACAAATATTTTTTGAATTCCTCCGATGTTGTATACTGTAATCTGTAATACATTTTACATAGGTTGAATATTTTTTTTGACTGCACTTACGCGTTACGTAAGTGAGAATATCTCTTGGGTAACGCTTCTTTCCTTACCCTGGAAATAGTCTCGCCGGCGTACTTCCTGTTGACGGATCTGCCGGAGAAATTTTGGAATTTCAAACAAAAAAAGTTGGAAAATATTTTCAAGTGTCGAGTTATTTAATAACTATGATACTTCACCACCGTCACCACAGTCAATCCGGCAAGACTATATCTCAGGCATTATTTATAGTCCATAATTAAATATTTTGTGTAATAGATTAAGATATATGTAATATATAAGATGGTTTTTTTTTTATTTATATCCAAAAAAGAAATATATGAATAAATTAAATTAAATTTAACAAAACATAAACTAAATCTTCAATTACAGTTTTATACAATATTTCAATAAATAAATTAATTAATGTAAATAACAAATATTTTTTTTAAGAATTTATATTCCATTATAATATCTTCTATAAAAAAAAGAGAATATTATTCGTCTATAATTGTCTCATTCTCATTATATTCTGCATCACAAAAACCATTAGCATAAAAACATTGAATTACTTTTAAACTTGATTCAATTGGTGTGGAACCTTCTTCATTTTCACAAGATTGTACACGTGCTTTAACTTTTTGTTCATCAGCAGAACAATCAGTTGATGTAATAAGTTCAACAAATCTAGTTACTTGAATTTTACCATTTTTTTTTGCTCCAAAAGTAATAAGAAAACAATCTAAATAACATTTAACAGGTAATGCCAAATTTGTTGTAAAATTTGCAATATCAATTGTTCTTAACATTTCTGGTGTAGTTTTACATTGGTCATTACATTTACGATCAGCTTCAATAAAATGTCGATATTCTAGTGACGTTTCTGGTGGTATCTATATATATTGGAAATAAAATTTTAAATAATTATACAATATTGAAATTTTAATATATTATAAATATTAATTATATTACTTCTGCAGCTAAATATGTAAAATATGTTGTTATAATAAGAAAAATTAACATTTTGTATAGAAAAGAAAAATTTAATATTTCTTTTTATTTATTAAAAAAAAAGAATGAAATGAATATCAATTTTAATTACAGAATGATTAATATTTATAAACTATATTGATCATTTCTATTACAAATATGAAAACTATTTTTTTTTTTTAAATTGGAAAATTTATTATAAGTAGATTTTCAAAAAAGATTTATATAAAATTCTCAGGTTTATAGTAATTTCCTAGAAATTGTGTTTGTAATACATACTTACTTAATTAAATTTTCAAGACTCTCTTAATTTTTAGTAATTACCAGGATCTCGACAGTCTGAATCATTGTATATACGAATTTTTGAAGACAGTAAATCTATCTTTGAACTATATTGTCTAGTCCAATCGGTGTATACTCTTAAACAATTTTCCCAAATTTTGTTTAATTTTCCACTGAGTCTATATGTATAATACCGATAGTAAAATCTATTTAGCGGATAATGATTGCGAATATTTTTGATGACAGGAAATTTGTTTTCAAATTTGGTAATTTGTGTAGATTATCTGTAGATTACGACTACTCCCCTATGATAGTTTCTTCAACAATTATGAGTATTTCTCTAATTAATATCATATAGACGTATCAAATTATGTCGTCGCAAATCACAGTTCAACTAGTTGCATAGTTGCCAGCTGAATAATTTATATAACTAATTTAAGTACGGTATATCATCTAGCAGCTGGATGATACATAATTTGTTTCTAGCATATCCATACTAAGTCGTGTAGTACCTATTCTATGTTTTTTTAAATGAATATAAAGACAAATGTGTGGTATTATATTTTTTTCGTAATTCTAGCAAAATACATAAAATTCTAAACTACAGTAATTTTCAAAATCTATTTTTATGACTTACCATTAACTTTGGTTGATGACGCGATAGAAACTTATAGCAACTACATTGACCCCTTTCATATATATCAATAAAAATGTACAATAATCTAATTATCCGTTAAATTATTAAAGATTAAATCATCACATTATTGAATTTATATGTACATATATATTCGAATGATTGAATAATCAAATTATAATATTTTATTAATTGAATTTATTATTTCATAATTAGTATTTTATTATATTAAATATTTATAAATTTAATGTTATTATATTCTATAAAAAAAAAACATAATTTTTTAATCCAAAATTCCGCACAAATTTTTAAATTATTTAATTAGAAAATTTAACCGAAAAATGTAGAATTTATATTTAATAATTTAAATAATATATTGAAATGTGTTATATGTATATAAATATAATTTAATTAGAAAATTGTTTGTTGAATACATAATTTAGTTAAATATGGGGTTAATTTTATGAAAATTACCCAAAAAAAAAAAAAGTCTAAAACATTTTCGAGGGCAGGGAATAAATTTTGCATTAAAAGTTAAAAATATAATGAAAAATTATATGTTAAATATATAATATTCTATTGTTGTATGAATTGTAAAATTATATATTATGTTCCAAGACTTACTTCAGTGTAATCTTATTCATTGAAACATTTTGTCATCTTTTAATTTTAAATCCTTTCTTGGGTTCATTTTGAGTTGATATTCTAGTCTAGAAGATCATTTTAGAGCAATATTTTGGGCTTGTTTTTTTTAGAAAGAAAAGATTTAATTTTAAATTGTCAAATATAATTTTCTGATTAAAATTTGGTGCAATGAATTTTTCTTCTCTTACTTCTTTTAAATTTGACATGATACTTTACTCTACTCTTTACCCTAATTACCCTACTAATTCCTTAGTTATGAATAAAGTTTCTATAATAATATTTAAAAATACAATTGACTTAATAGTAATGTCATTGAAATGCCTATAATTATAAAAATTAAGGCAGATTTTCAGTTACTTATCATTAGACACAGATCTAATATGCTTTAAGGCACAGGGAAAAGCAACATATTTTTCATATTTTTATTCCACATTCAAGCTTTTTGATTGATTGAAAATGTGTTTCTCATTATCTTTCCAAAGATTATGAAAATTTATGACTCTGAAACAGCAATAAAACAAAATACACAATTCTATAGGTTCAAATTTTGATTATATTCAACTTCTTTAATAAAATATCTTTCATTACCAAGCTTTCATTTAAAACAATTCAAATTACATTAGAAAACTTCAATTACAACTTTTATATATGTACATACAATAATATTTTTAATATTAAGATAAATTTTTATTTCACTTATTATTTACTACTCCTCATCGCCTGTAGCACAAAATTTATCTTTATAAATACATTCAGTTACTTTAACACTTGTATCACGATCATTATCACCTTTTAAATTTTTACAAGATTGTACACGTTCAATAATTTTTGTTTTATCTTCTGTACATTCGGTACCAACAAGTTCAATTAATTTATCTAATTGAATTTTACCATCTTTTATTGCACCAAAACTAACCATAAAACAATTAATATAACATTGAATTTCATCGGTTACATTTTGTGATAAATCAATTTTTTTTAATTCATCTGATGTTGGTCCACAATCTTCTGTACATTTACGATCAACTTGAGTAAGGACATGATGATGATCATCAGATCCAGATGATGTGGTCGTCTTCTTTGATTATAAATTTAATATTTCAATTTTATTTATTTTATTAAATATTATAAAGTATATATATTGGATTTACACGTGAAAATAGTCAAAGATTTATTTTGAAGTTCAAAAAGACTAATTTGATTTGTAAAAAGATTATTTTTACGCGTAAATCCTTTTCCTATATATTTTAATTTTAAACTTACTTCTGCAGCTGAATATACTACAAATAATAAAATTAGTAAATATTTCATTTTCAATCTCAATCACAACGCAAATTATTATAATTAATTTAGTAATTTAGTAGAATTTCCACCCAGGAAACCAAATATATGACAATATGTTTAAGCTTTAAAGTTTGACTGATTCGTTTTTGTGAATATTTCATTCATTTTATATTAAAATGTTAATATTTACCTATATACAATTTAACTATTATATATATAGAAATATATTTTTATGATTTAATTATGTTTTTAGATCGAGTATGGCTTTAATATATATGTATATAATATTAATTTTTTTTTTTTTTTTGTGTTTAATAAATATTACTAATCTGATAGAACTCTCTACTATATATAAACATATATATACATATATATAATTAGAATATTAATATAAATATACAATTGTTATATATAAATAAAAGTTTTTATAAAATAATTTCCGGAACTCAATTATTAAGTTAATTAAATTTTTATAATCTCATAAAAGTCCGGTAATTTACTAAAAATTTAACTGAAAAACAAAAAAAAATTTATAAAATTTTTAAATGAAAAAAAATATTGCAATATTAAATAATTTAAATTAACATTTGGAGAAGAAAAAAAAAGATTGTTATAATTATTATTTTAATTATATTTTTATTGTTATATTAATTAATATTATAAAATAAATTGGAAATGCAGTAAAAATAATGAAATCATCAGGAAATACTAAATTTACTATATACCGTATTTGAAAAAATTAATAATTTCTTTTGTAAATTAGTGTTTTTTATATATGTATTATTGGTCGGTCCCATTTATTGACATATGACAAAAGATCAATCAAATTGTAATTAATTTAGTTTAATAAGTTTGTAACCTAAAAAGTTAGTGGAAAATTAAAGTTTTTTTCGTATATTGAAAAGTAATATATATATATAGTACTTAACTAATATGATTACTATTACGTACAAATACGTTTTAATTCCTCTATTTAGAGCACATATCCTTCTACATGTGGTTAGAGTTACGAAACGAAATTGGATATAATAAAACCACAACAAAAAACAATATTTTTAATTAAATTAAACTAAGAAAAACTGAAAAATATAGTACTACAAGTACATATTACAAATTAATAAATTAATTAATAGTACAAGTACATATATTACAAATTAATAATCAAAAAAATTGTCAAAAAATTTAAAAATAACTCTACGAAGGAGAAATGAAAATTTTGTCAAAATGAAAATAAAATAAAACAAAATTATACATTTTTCAGAAAGATCTCTAATGCGGTAGTTATGTAAATTGCTCCTTAGTGGCATTTATAATATTCTCTTAATTTATTATGAAATATAATTTTAAGTATGTAAATAATCTAGAAAGTCCTAAAAACTTAATTTTTTTCGATACATTATAAAAAATTCAAAATTACTACCAAACAGCTTATGCCATACATTTTCAGCTCAAAATGAGTATGTACTAAAAAAGAGATTGTTTCATTTATTTACCTACAAGCCATATGGTGTCAGAAAAGTAGGTGTTAGTGATAAATATCAAATGACAACTATGCCATTTTTATATTTTTCTACGTCACTCAGGGCTAGTTTTGTATTGAAATTAATTTTTTTAATTGAATCTTCAAATAGCTAAAAAAAAAAGTCATATAAAAAGTAACCCTCAGTGACGTCATTGATTTTACAAAAACAAAGATCCATTACACCTTTAGTTTTCTTACACCATATGCTTTCAATAAAAATTTGACATAGATGTATAAGTATGTATATTATATAAGTAAGTAATAGAACAATTAATCAATTGTCCAAAATATATGAAAAATTGCCTTGGGTTCCCTACATACTTTCTTACTTTACTCAAATTCTGAAATATTTTGAAAATAAAATGGTTCAATTTAGCAAATTTTTGTATCAGACTTTCTATTAATTTTCGAATTTCTACATCTTTAACATGTCGTCCCCTATTTTAAACTTTTCAATATTTGATATAATAAAATTATTTACTATACATTTTGACTATAGAGACGAAATATTTCATTGAACTCTAAACATTATTATTTACTTACATTGAAAATCACTTGTATAGTTTTTGATAACAAAACAAAATGTTGTAACATTTTGTAAAAAAAAAAAACCAAAATAATAAAAATAAAATAAAATTCATGGTTTAACCCAAAAAAAGAACAAAAAGAGAAAATAAAAACGACCAAAAACCACCATAATTCCATAGTGTTGTAGAATATCCTTTTTTTGTTTAGGTATTAACTTTCTCGCACTTTGCATGTTTAATTAAAACAAACATTTTTATTATTCGTTGTCCAGTTGTCCCCAGCATTTAAAATTGTATATAAAATAGTTTAAAAAAAAAATAGATAAAATGGTTTTGGCTGGATTTATCTCATTTAGATTGGATAACTAACCGCATAAACATTAATGTAAAACCTTTTGCAAATAAATCGATTTATTTTTTTTATACATATTTCGTATTATACAAAAATATACTATACAATAATGTGTAAATACAAACAATTGTTATCATATATGTTATTGGGATACAAGATACAAGTTTGGTAATAGCAAAATGAGGTTTAATTAAAATAAATATAATAATAAAAAAAAGTAATTGTTTCTATTTTAAATATATACTTTTAAAAAAAGTGTATAATGATAAGCGTTCTTTAAATATAGAAAGAGTTTATTTGATAATTTACTAATATTCTAAATTTTGTCTGTAAAATCTATTTTAAACAAAAAATTATAAGGATTTAAGGTTCAGGTATTATGCACAATTTCCTTCTCATAGATATATGAATATGATGATGAGTTAGCCAGAAAAATTTTAAGTAAGTGCTGGATAATAGAGAGAATACTTACAGACAGCTACAACTACATTATCTGACTATCTCTTACCATGAACTGACTATCTCTTTGGTATGAAAATGTGAGATTAAATTTTAACAATAATTATTGACCATAACCAAAAATTTCAATGAAATTATTATTTTTTTAAATAAATTGTGGTAACGTTTTAATAAATTGTGGTAAATTTGGACAGAGTTTTTTCATTATAACGTATTAAACTTATTAACTCTCCAAAATGGAAATGATACAAATTCATAACAAAATTAAAATTGGAAACTATAAAAATTGTTTTGGGGACATTCATTTTCTAGTTAAAGAATTATTAAATTGGGAAGTTAAATTCAGGTAAGATGATAAACTTACATTTATATTTCTTGAATAATTTTGTAACTTTACGAACAAAGTTTGCCTCAATCTATACAGCCAAGCTAAATTATATGTCGAAATGTTTATAGATTTCGAATAAATGCCCAAAATTGTGACAAAAATGTATAGATTCCCTAGTTTAACAACAAACAAGTAAATTTGTTGAAATCTGTGATAGAAACTAAAATTTGGACAGTAAGAGAATCCAGCTCAAAACATTTCCAAAATCAATGATCATATAGTAATTTCCAAAACTATATAAATATTTTCATTTTGCCTATAATTTTGAACACTTAAAATTATATGTTTTTGTTTAAGTTAAATACAAATATTATAAACGTGTTTGTAATCATTAAAAATTTAAACAAACATCATAAATTAAATTAAATTGAAAAGAGAAAAAAAAACAAATTTGCTAATATATAATTGCAAAAGCTATTAAATAAATCTTTTAACTATAATACCTTATTAAATATAATAAAATTAATTTTAATACAAATTTACCAAAATATTTTAAATCCAATTTAAACAAAACAATAAAAAAAATAAATAATAAATACTTAACCAAAATTAAATTTTATTTTATATTTTTTACAAATTTCAAATTTGTTTCCATTTTATAATAACGAAAATATTTATATTATTGTATATACAAAAGTATTTTATTTGATATTTTTAATAATCCACCATCATAAAAAACCACAAAACAAAAGTGTTAAAAATTATATAAATTTATTAAAGCTCTCTTAATTCTATTAGTCATAAAAGCTTTTTAATTGGATTCCAAATTCCAACAAAAAAAAAATAGTTTGAGGGTTTTTTTTTATATTTAAACTTTTTATTGTTATAATGAATTTTTCAATTACGTACATATTATATTATACTATTATACATAGATATTATGTAGTTATTTTTTGTATAATAAATGGTATATTAAATCGTCAACTAGACACCAGTTCAATATGGATCTAGATTTACCTCTAAAATGTTGACCCGGCATCATGTAGAAATTAGAGACTAAGTAAGATTTCTAACGAAAAAAAGGAAAATGCCATAAGCTAGGAAAATGCTATATCCTATATATATAGTCTTTGCTAAATTGTTCTGAAAGTGAGTCAATTGTTGTCAACAATGAACTATACCGGTAGCATTTTCCAAGCCTCAAAACTAAATGACTGTAAACATGATTACTGCTGCGCTACTACTCACATTTAATGCTTAGTCGCACGTCGCACTTTTGGTATTTGGTTCATAATTAGAACTTTTTAAAAAGCATTTCAAATTAAATCCAGTATAAATTAATAGATTTTAGGCCATACGCCATACCTATATGGAATAAAAGTTTAAAACTAATTTATTTACCTTTTAAAATTTGATATCACTATCATTAAAAGTGTCATACAGTGAACTCATCTGTTTCATAATCATTTTTTTTTTGCATTTTCCTACCTATGCAAATGCAAAAGAAAAATATCTAACGACTATATCAATTTTTTATCCATTGATGATGAACTAATATTATTGAAGAAAAAAAAAATGATTTTCTACGAATATGATCTATAATAGAAAATGGTGTAAATAATCGTTATAAAAAAAATTGAGTTCAACGACAACATTAAATCCATAATGGGAATATTTTGATAAATTAATCCAATTCACCATTAAACTGATGACTTGGAACCCTTGGATGATTTATATTTAAACTGATAGTTATGTCAATTCTGATACTATGATGTTGCTTTGCTCTATGACTGCTAATATATCTATATACAATATACGATGGTATTTTATTATGCAATTACTATATTAATACAGTTTTTAAAATTTTTTGAAAGCTTAACAGCGAAAAAATATTATTTTGAATATCTTTGAATTTGCAGGGTGGTTCTTTTTTTTTTGTTAGGCAGCTGTAGCTGATGAAATTTATTTCTTTTTCGTGAGATAATGTCCAAAAACATTTTCGGTTTTTTTTTTATTTCTGTATTTGAAAATATTATTATGCATTAATGCAATTGAGTGTCTAGTTGAAAATGAGTAGATAATAGTATACCACACAAAATTTATGCAAATTATGATTTCTGAATTTATATATCTATTTTTCAAACACTTTTTTTTTATCGTTTTAATAATATTAATAAAAAATATATTTATGTTATATTAAGTGGATGGATATAAATTTCTATATGTACTTTTGTTCAATTTGGATAAGTGACAGTATAATTTTTGCAAAAGTTAATTATAATTAACAATAACATATTGTGATTTTCAATAAAAAAAAATTACTAAATTGTAAGACCTAAAATCTAAAATAAGACCTAAAATCCGAATTTTTTGTAATTGCAAAACCTCCCGAGATAAATGCGAATAAAATCTTTTTCATTTTATATGAACATTATGTGCAACAAACTTGAATTTAGCTATAAAATTAACAAGATATAAAAGCTTTGAAACACTTTTACAACATATTATTTATATTATTTGTATGTTTTATGAAGAACTCAATTTGTTTATTATGTAAAATCCAAATTTAGACTGTATGTTAGGCCAGATAAATAATAATTTCTTTTCAATACAAATTATAGAAAAATATATTATTACATATTTATTGATTTTCGATTAAATTGAAATTTAATTTTGAAATTTTGTCAAAAATAATATACCATACCATACACACCAAATATTACAATAAAAACGGCCCATCGTTTATTACGCTATGTAAAGAAAATTAGAAGCAAATTAAGAAACAAAAAAATCTGTGCTACTTTAAAATTTAAAATATACTATATAATATTAATAAAAAAAATAAAATAATTTTACAAATTGATTTACAAAAATAATTATTATATATTCCTACTGAAACAATAAAACATTTTTTTTTATCAAATATTTTTGTGTCTGATAAGTTCTGTATTACATAAGTAGCCTATGTATTTTAATTAGTTTTAATGACAAATTTAATATTTAATTTTTAGTTTTTAATTTAACGTTATATTTTAGTAAAGAATTACGCGTTTTTTTCGGAAACAAAAAAAAAATCAAATAAAAGGTGCTTATAGGTGATTACTATTATTATATATTTATATTTATTTTCATTTTTTATCCAATGTTTTTTGTTTTTTTAAAAAATTATGGAATATAATCAAATAAAAAAAAAAAAATATTATGCATTTCGTGCTGATTTCCTTTCAAAATAACGTTGTAAAGCTGCATCAAAAACATCACCAACAGTACGTTTTTTCCAAATATCAATTTTTGGTTTTTTTGGTTTTAATTCTTTTTTAGATTCTTCAATAGTTTTTTCTTCTTTAATATTTACAATATTCTTTTCAATATTATTATTTTCATTATTTCCAGTTTCTATTGTTACTGGTTCAATTTTCATATCAATATTTGTTGATTGTTGTTTTTCTTGGTCCTTATGTTCATCATGTTTTTCAATTAATTCAGGTTTTTTGTTATTTACATTAATATTATCCTCATCTTCACTATCTGATGTTGAATCAATACTGAAATCAGAATCAGCATCTAAATTTGATTGAATATGTGCTTTTTTCGTAGTATTAATATCTTTTTCTATAGAAATTTCTTCAGTTTCATCATCCGAATTGTGACGTTTTCTATATGATCTTGATTTTGATGGTATTTTTATAGTTTTTGTATTATTTTCAATTTTAGATTGATTTTTATCTAAATTTTCAATGTTTTCATCTAATTTAACAATAGTTGAACTTGCAATTTCGCCAGTTTCATTCTTTCCTAATTTCTGTTCATAAATATGACGATAAAATCCGCCTAAATCTTGTTGTTTTCTAACATCACCAATTGATTCTAAATAATCTTCACGTTTCTCTTGTTCTTCAGCTTCTTTTAATTCTTCTAATTTTTTCTTATATGCCGAGGTAACATATGATTCTTTATCTTTAAATTGTTCACCTTCAGCTTCGCGTTCTTTTTGTACAGTACGTTCAATTCGACGTTCATTTTCTAATTTACGACGTTCTGCTTGTAGTAAAAGACGATTTATATATTTTGGTTTTTTTATTTCAGTTTTTTTCGATTGTTTTTCTTCATCACGTTTATTTTCAATTTCATCATATAATTCATCATATTGAAATATAGTTGGATCTTCAGCAAGTGCTTTTTCTTGCAAAACTCTTGCCTATAATTCGAAATGAAGAAATTTAAAAATACATATTGTTTGAAAAAATGCTAATTTCTTCAACATTAAATTGTAAAGACAAACTTGTCTCTTTACAATTCAAATTAATCCTTTTTTCCAATTGGAATTGGTGTTTTTTTCCAAATCAAATTCATCATTTTTTACAGGTTCGTCATTAATTTGGGAAATATGACCAAATTTGATAATGGTAAAACGATAAATTCCGAATTGGAAATTTTTAATAGGTTAAAATTACCTGACGTCGTTCAGTTAATCCTGGTCCTATTGTTACAGCTCTCATTTTACCTAATTGAGATGGTCCATTATTTCCATCATCCGAATCACTACTTTCACTACCAAAAACTGAAGATTTTGTAAAATCAGCTGTTGGCTTGTCTTTTAATGGTTTGTCTTTTCCAGGTACAATTAAACCATATCTAAAAATTGAAGATATTTGCATTCATTCATAATTATATTAATATTAAGAAAAAATACTTACTTTTTGGACATCTTTATAAAATATACGTTTATTCGCAAAGGTTATGTTTTTTGTTTTGTTTTCTATTTCTATAAAATTGACATTTCACAAACACAAAAATATTTTATCAATTTCAACTTCACCACACTTTCCATATGTTTTCTTTTGACACTATTCAAAATCATTAAACTTTTGCCGCCACCTGTTTGTCAAGGTTGGTAACTATATTATCATGTAAAAATTTAAATTTGGTAAATTTAAATATATATTTCTTTATTTGCTATTTGAATATTGAAAATTTTTGAACTCTCTAGGATATTGAACTAATTTGAAATGTGTTACATTTTTCCGACCGACAAATTTGGGTTTTTTTCAGCAACATGTATTTATTCACAGTGGCAAAAATTTAACATGGAAGTTTTTTAAAGAAAACAAATCCCTTTTTTTTACCTTTTGGTTATGTTTTATAGGGCTGTGTTTTTTTTTGCTGGGTAAAATTTGCTGCTATACTTAAATCCGTAAATTGTCGTGCCGAAATATATTAATAATAAACAACCCATTATTTTGTATTTTGGGAATATGTTACCAATAAACTCCTCAAATACCATACCAGTATACATTCCATAATATTTTTTAGTATATCTAATGTCGCTTCTAATTTTCTCATTTCGAATAAATGACACATCAAATCAAACCAACATTATATAATCTGATACTAAACCCAATTTGACCTTTTCATACTATGTCTAGTCAAAACTACTTTAGATATATTTATGATAAAAACCTTTCTTTTTTTTATCATTGTAGCAATCGCAAACAAATGTTATTGTAATGATCAAACAAATAATCACTTTAATTTTGTAATTAGAAATTTTTTAAATCTAGTAAATTTGAAATTTTGAATAAAAATTATTTATTCAATATCATTTCTACTTTGTTTATTAATTTTTAAGCTTTCTACTTTATAATATATGAATTTTTTTTATTTGTAATTTAGTTGGCTTTTTAATAATATTTTTTATATCTAAATAATTTTATTTACTTTAATATTTATTTATTTTAAATTCAAAGTGAGCTGTGGAAACAAATTAAAAAAAAATAATTTTTTGTTATTCAAAAAAAAAGAACTTCTAATTTAAACTTTATACACAGATCAACGTTTGCTTTTCTTTTATATATAAAATATAGAAAAATCCAAAATTATAATTTATCTTCAAAAAATTTATAATAAATCAAAAAGGAAATTATTTTTTTAAATATTTCCCAACTTTTTTTAACAAAAAAAAAAAAATTTTTTATATATTTTATTTTTCAACAATTATTTTTCTTTATATTGTAGTTTTGATAATTTTTAACTACATCAAGCTAACTACATATATTAAGGATAAAACCATTTAAAAAACAAAACAAATTTTTATCATAAAAATTTACCAAAAGGACCAATAAAATAAAAAAAATTTATAATTATTGAAATACACAAATGGCTCTACGAAGCGGTACTCTACATAAATTAGGCTATGCTGTATCTAAAAAATTTAAATCAAATATATTAACAAGACATTTTGCAGCAGAATGTGCATCTGTAAGTAATAAATTTAAATTGAAAATTTTAAATAATTTTTAATAAATATTTATTTTTAAATTATTTTAATTAAATTTATTTATTTATTTTATTGTTTACAGAAAGGTCTAGTTTTGGGAGTTTATCGAAAGGAAGGTGATGATGATCCAAAATTAACAACAGCTGGTGAAAAATTTGATGACCGTGTAAATGGAAAATTAATGGAATTAATTAAGGAGTAAATAATTTTTAAATAAATATTTTTGGGAATAATAGTACCAAAATTTACTAATTATAAAATACTAAAAAAGTAATAATATTAATAGTTGAAATTTAGAAAATATAATTAATTAATATTTCTTCTAATCTGTGATAAATTCGATATTTTGAATTTTGGGCTTCAACTTTTAAATTTTTGAATTAAATATAATTTTTTTTTTAATTACTTATTATTTTAATTTTATAGATCTTGTATATCAGGTAAATTAGGAAAAGGTAAAATCTTTAGTAATATCGATCATGAGTACAGATCGGTTGCAGTTATTGGTTTAGGTAGAGAAGGTGCTGCCTTTAATCAATTAGAATATTTAGACGAAGGAATGGTAAATAAAAATAAAAGTAAAATTATTTTTTGTAAAATTATTTTTATCTATAAAAAAAAATTAAGGAATTTGCTCGAGTTGCTGCTGGAGTTGGGGCTAGAGCACTACAAAAACAAGGTTGTACAGAAATTTGTGTTGATAGTATGGAATATCCAGAACAAGCTGCTGAAGGTAGCGCTCTAGCAATCTATCTATATCAAGATAATAAAAAAAAGAAAAATAAAGTTACTATTCCAAAATTGGAACTATTTGATTCGCCAGACGTTGATGCATGGACTAGAGGTCTATTTAAAGCTGAAGCACAAAATTTAGCACGTCGTCTATCTGATACACCTGCGAATCAAATGACTCCAACAGCATTTGCCCAAGCAACTGTTGATGCATTATGTCCATGTGGTGTAACTGTTGAAATACGTACCATCGATTGGATTGAACAAAATCAATTGAATTCGTTTTTAATTGTTGCACGTGGTTCATGTGAACCACCCGTATTTCTAGAAATTACATATTGTGGTACTAATCCAGAAGATCGACCAGTACTTTTAGTTGGCAAAGGAATGACATTTAACAGGTAAATATAACATTAAATAAAATTATTAATGTAAATATAAATTATTTTTAATTAGCGGCGGAATTTCTTTAAAAAAGAAGAAAGGAATGCATGAATATCGGGGTGATATGGCTGGTGCGGCTGTTGTGGTGTCTGCGATCAGAGCAGCAGCAGCTTTGTCATTACCCATAAATATAACGGCTGTTATTCCATTGTGCGAGAATATGCCATCTGGAATGGCAGTTAAGCCAGGTGATGTTATTACATGCTTAAACGGTAAAACAATATCAATAGTAGTAAGTATAATATCAATATCAATCATTTTTGTTGTACATTGTAATATAATTATTTAATATTATTTAAGAATACGGATAAATCAGATGTTGTAGCAATGGCTGATCCATTAATATATGGTCAAAATACATATAAACCACGATTAGTTGTTGATGTTGCATCCGTTGCAAAGGGCGTACAAAGAGCATTTGGTGGCGGATGTACCGGGGTATTTTCTAATTCACACTATATATGGCATCAATTCCATAAAGCTGGTTCATTGACTGGTGATCGGATGTGGAGAATGCCATTATGGAAATATTATAAAAAGAAAGTGTGCAGTAAGTTTAAAAAAATATTTTTACAAATTTTTTTTTTAAATAAAATTAAAACTCTAATTTTTCTTATAAAATTATAGAAAATATAAGTTATGATATATCTAATACGGGTAGAGGACCTGCATCTTCGTGTTTAGGAGCTGCAATCTTACATCAATTTGTACCTTGCGTTGATTGGGCTCATCTTGACATA
The DNA here is from genome assembly GCA_949752835.1 of Empis stercorea. Classification (NCBI taxonomy): domain Eukaryota; kingdom Metazoa; phylum Arthropoda; class Insecta; order Diptera; family Empididae; genus Empis; species Empis stercorea. The sequence continues at coordinate 4,659,375 of OX457087.1, forward strand.
CGAGGTGTTGGTTTATTAGCACAATCAAATGCAATACCTTATTTATTAGAAAAAAGAATGACTGGTCGACCAACACGAACTTTAATTCAATTCCTATATCAATTGGCTTGTGGTGGAGAAAAAAAATAATAATAAGTTAATGAAATTGAATAGAATAACAAAATCAAAATTTTTTGAGTCTAAATTTGTATTAATGGTTTTTTGTCAAAATTTATAAAGAAGTGAGCCCTATTTAGAAAATTTAATTGTGAATGATTTAGTATATTTGTTATAAAAAAAACTTAAAATATATATTTTATATGGTTTTATATTATGTAATTTTTCTTAAAAAATTTATAGTGTTTTATAATTTAAATGAAAATGTATGAATTTTTTACGTGAATAACTAAAGAACCGGTAATATATTATGAAAATCGTAGTTTATTTTTATTTTGTTTAGCGGTTATTTAAATTAAATTTATATATAAAACGAATTTTTTTATTTCCATAATAATATTTTTTGCTTTTATATTAATTAATAATAAAATAGCAGAAGAAAATTCGTTTAATTGTTGGAATTTGTGAATTTGGAACATTTTTAGATTATATAAAATCTATAAAAACAAAAAAAATAGTAGAAGTTTTTATTTTTATTTTTTTGGAAAAGATGTAATAAGATTTAAAATATTTTCCATATAACATTTATAATTATTAATAATATTTTTTTTTTCTTTGAAGTTTTCCTCATATCGTTATTTTAATAAGGAAATTGTTGAGAAAGAGTGAATTCAAAAATGCATTGTTCCGGTTGTACGTATGAGTAGAGTAAAAAGTTCAAAATCAAATTAAATTTGCATAACTACAAATTTAATATTGAAAACTAAACTTTTATGTCGAAATTTATCGAGGGTTTGTAGGTCTATAAATTTCGACGTCTAGTAGGTGGTGAATGGTGAATATAAAAGCAAAAATTTATGATTTGCTTGTCAAAATTTAGAATTAAAAAAAAAAAAACAATATTGTAGCAAGAAATAAATTGAGACGATAAAAAATATATTTCGATTTCATTTTTCCCAATATTACTTTTTAATTAATCAACTTTTTTTCGGATATTGAGTTTTTTTTTTTCTTCCTCACTGTTATACTCCTCATATAAGGGTTTTTATATCCTTTTTTTTCGTACGTCTTTCTAAACATCTTTTCGTTAAAACGAATTTGTCCAATCAATTAATTTATTTACGAATTTGTTCATGTCCATTTAAAAAAAACAAAAAAAATTAATTTATACAAAATCTCTTTCTAAATTTAAAAATAAAAAGCCAAATGAATTCATTTTTATAAAGCGTTTTTTGATATTATTTTTATTCAAGAAGATAAGATCTTATCTTATATTTTAAATTTAATTATATAAATATATTATAAGGTGAATATAACAAAAAGATTTTTATTTATTTTTTAAATTGTTATTCGTTTTTTTAACTATGGTATCAAAATTTTTAATTAATTCTTCAAATTTTTCTTATAATATAAAATTTAAATTTTATATTTTTGTGTATAAATTTGATTTGAAAAATATTAATTTTTCATAAAAAAAAAAGAGTTTATTTTTATATTAAATTTAATATATAATTTATTATTTATTATATTTTATTCAGTGTGGAATTGTATTTTTAAATATTGTATAAATATACTAAGTCATATAACACATCAAACAAAATTGAACAAAAAAAAACTAAAATTAAAACTGGGAAATTCATATAATCAAAAATAATACAAAACACAAAAAAAAAAAAAGAAAATATACGAGTTGTGAAGAAAATAATAATAATTTTTAGCTTATAAATTAAGAAATTATTTTCCTTAAAATAATTTCCAATAATGTATAACTTTATCACTTTTTGGTAGCAACATGGATTGTGGTCGTTCAATTGCTAATGCACTTTGTTTCCAATTTCTAGTAATTTCTTGATCAAATATCTATGAAATGATGTAAAAAAAAAATTGTTGTAATTATATGATGATTTTTATTTAAAACTTTTCTAACACTTACATCATCTTCCTTAAATTCTAACACTGATGATAAATCCCATTCATTTGTTGGTAATGGTTGTGATATAAATTTAGCTGCTGTTGCAATTGATGGTATTACATGATTTTGTAAAGCAACAATTTCCCATAATGAACTTTCAAGTGCATTTGATTTGGTTGGTTCACGTTCATCCATTATATATGGATCTTTAGAAACTAAAATAAGATAAATAGCACCGTTTAAATTAACCAATATCGTTACGAAACATAATTGCAAATACATAATCGAAAGAAATAATTATAAAGAAGTTTTAACTATAGTTGCAAATCGTATCTCAACTAAGAAATTATAGCTTATGTAAGATAATACCAATTAGAGAAATTAAAATTAAAACGAACAAAATATTTGGTTTGAAATATTATGAAGGACAAGTAATCGCTTTAAAATCTTTTGGACTTCCAATTTATGGATTACAAAATAATCCAAAGCCAAAGCATAGAATATTAGAAAAGAGAACAATAATTTATGAATAAGGTTAAGATTTTTGGAAACCATGCAATCGAAGCAGAGTTTACAATAAATTAGTAACAAAATAGTAAATTTGTTTCTAACATTATTTTTTTTTGTCATTTATAGTATCAGTACCGAACAGTTTCAGTATGAATTTTTGCTTTAATACTAGATTTATTACCCGGCTTAGCTTGGGATAGATTCAAACTCATTTACTCGGGACAGATTCAAACTTTTGAATGTTGCGGGTGAAAGGAAGCACGTACATCGTACAGCAACATATAACACTTTTGTAAATGACAGATTAAGGAGCAAATTTTTAAGTACCTCTTGACTCCGATGGACCAAAAGGGAAAATTAAAAATTTTCTGTTTTAGATACCTCGCCCGCCCAGCACAAAAGTTAATATTTTTATTTTTCATACTCTACTTTGAAAGGGCTCTTATTTGCTACCAAAGTCGACCAATACCCACCATCCCTTGGAAAGAAGCTATACAAAGTTTGAGCCCCTCTGAAAATTTTGACGGGCTCTTTTTGCCACAAAGCAATAAACTGCATTTTGGAAGGAGTCAGACAGACACTTGGAAGTTGAAAATAGCACAGTTGACTTAGAAATGACAGTTAGAATGACATATGCAAATTTCAAGTCGCTACTGTTCATCCTTGGTATTTTCCGTTTTACAGTGTATTTTCCGTTTTATAATTATTATATAGATTATAATAAAATAAATAAAAATAAATATTTCTCTTACCTTCTCCACCACTTGGATGACAAATTAATCGTTTTAATCCAGGATGTCGTAATATCAAATTACCAATAAAATATAATATTATTACAATATCTTGTGGTGGGGCAATTAATGATAAACGAGATAAACGTTTTATAAATGCAGCAACTAAATTTTCTGGTAAATGTGTTGAACTTAAAAATATATCAGCTAAATAAAATAATCTAGCTTTAAATTTTGTATGAAATATTTCGGGTTCAAACATTGAATATAATTTTTCATATATATTTGGATAAGTTATATTATGTTTTTGTATTAATGTAAATATTCCTTGAAGTGCTAAAAGACCAATTGGTCCTCCTGTAAAAAAAAAAAAAAATACGTAAAAATATTTTTTTTAAATAGAAAACAAAGTTTTAAAAAATTAATTATTTTTCTTCTTTTTTTTACCTAAATCAAGTGAATCCATTAAAAAATCTGTTAACAATACTGGTTTTTCGAGATGTGGTAATATTCTTTCCAATAATACAATTAATATTTTTTTATGAATTGTTTCTTTCATTTCCCATTGCATAACACAATTCCATGCTTTATTTATACATTTTCTTGCTACCATATAATCAAATATATTATCATTTTTTTGTTCAATTATTGTACAAAATAAATTTTGTTTATCTTGTAATTCTTTTGTTACTGGTAATGAATTTATTAAATCTAAATAATTATGAGCAAATTCATTACTTGGTAATGCACCACCTTTTGGTGTTAAACCTGGCAATAATTTCCATGAATGATAAACAATATCTAAATATTCTGAATATTCTTTAAAACGTTCAATTAAATGTGAACTAGAATTATTTATTTGTAAAATTTTCATTAGTATATTACGAAAACGATTTATTGGAAAATAATATGTATCTGGTGTATAATGTTCAATTGGATATTTTCCTTCCCATGATAATAATTTCATACATGTAACTAATGCTTGTACACTATCTGATTGTTTATCAGATGAAAATGAATTTAATAATAATCGAAATGTTTCATCATAACGTTCTTGAAGCCATTCTTTATATTTTGTTTCAGGACTTTGATCTACAAAAAAAAAATAATTAAAATATTTCAATGAAAGTAATAGTAAAATATACACAAGAAAAATATATTAATAATTATATAATAGGAGAATTTCGATACGGTGATGATTAATTAAACAATAAAACATTATTCCTTTTTAATGAAAAGGCAAAACTTATCTAAATTGTTTAGAAATCACATGCATAAATTATGTCAAACGTAAGACATTACATTACTTGCTCAATTTATAGGAATTGGTTACTTTTATCATCCATAATACAATAATTTGGGTATACTGTAATTACGGACTCACATTCTCAATTTGTATTTAAAAATCTTATAATTTTGAATAATTCAAATAATATTAAAGATATTTTACAGAATATTTATTTATAAATCAATTTGAAAATTTTTATTATTTCCGAGTTGCATTAACTTTTTCCGTTATATTTAATTTGATTAAAATAATGGTAAACAATATATGCAATATAATAACCAATGTTGGAGTTACCTTTAAATACCATCAGCATTTGCAATTTGTAATAGGAATTTTTCTATAATTATATTATTTTATTTTTTTATATTTATTGCTAAATTTTATTTTTCAACATAACATTTTACAATAATATTGGAAATAAATTAATATAAGCATTTATTAATATAATCAATTGCAGAAATCACAAAATATGTCCTATAAGTTAAAAAAACAAATTACGTCTTGTATACATATGTATATAAAAATTGTATTTTCATTAGTCTAAAAAATTCCATAAATTTTTCAGTAATTTAATTAAATGATTTTTCTTTACATTAACCATTTTAATATTAATTCTAAATCAATACTAAATTATAAACCAATTTGGATGCAAAAAAGTAAATACATATATTATTATGTATAATATAGCATTGCACTATAGCAAACAAAAATTGCAAATTTGTAAGTTTATTTATTTATATAAAAATATTCTTTTTATGTGCGTTTGTTATGAATTTCAAAAATATTTATATTTTTTCTTCAACGAAATCACCTATGTAAGCTTATAACTGAGAGAACCTGGGATTGATTCCTGGCCAGACAAAATTTAATTTATGTTTTTCACCCTGAGTGTGGAATTAAAATCGCTAACAAAGAGTCATATAATCAAATTTATTGTAGTTGGTACCCTCTTAAAATAAGAATAATAATAAAAAAAATGAGAAAATTAAATAAATAAAAAAAATATAATAATAATTACATATATATATGTACATAGTTCAAAGTTTTTGTCAAATTATGATCTCATAATCACTATAATTTAAAAAAAAAATCAGTAAATTACGCAATTAGAAAAATTGTTCTTTGTTTTTTTTTTCAAATCGATTAATTTAAATAGAAATTAAAAATCGAAATGTATTAGAAAATTCCTTAATCAGCTGAAGAAAATAGAATTATATAAATACATTCAAATACAATTAGCATAATTTTAGAAATTTGCCTTCATAAAATATGGAAGAAATTGCAATAAAATAAATATCTAGAATATAAGCCTAGTTAGGACAATAAATCGGGAATCCTTTAATTATAAAATAAGAAGAATCAAGAAACTTCTATATATAATTGGTATCACAATTTTTTTTTTAGTTTCCTTTGTAACAAAATATTACATAAAAAAGTATATATACCTATATATACTTATATTAAAATCTTACCTTTTGGTTTTAATGGTTTTATTTCGATGAAAAATTCTCGCCTTTTAAGTAATTCTGTAAAAACTACTTCTAATGTTAGAATACATGAAGTTAATGGTTGATGTTTGCTTAAACATTCCTACAAAAAAAACAGGAATAATAATTTTATCTTCATATTAACAATTAAATTATAAAAATTTTAATCATTTTTTTCAATACACAAAATTAAAATCGCAAAAACATAACCTCTAAAAAATTTGTTAATGTAAAAAGAACATTTTTAAAATATTTACCTCAAAGTAATTTATAATATCAACTAAATTATTAGCATTTTTTCGTGAATTTAAGAAATCATTTGCTTTTGATTTTAATTGTTTTGAAATTATTTTTGTAGATGGTTGATTTTGTTCAGCCGACATCATTATTTTATTTTTCACTTTTATTTTGTTCCTTGCTGATGGTTTTTTCTGTCTTTGACTTTTGTATTGACAAATTTTCAATAAAAAAAAAAAGATTTCAGGGATGGGAATGTTTCGTTTAGATTCGATAAACAAGGAAAATCTCAAAACTAGATGGCGTAAATGTCGCATAAATAACTTCAGAATGTGGTTATTCAAAATACATGACAATATTTGTTGCTGATTCGTTTTTATCTTAGATGAATGCAATTACTGAACTGAAGAAATGAACAGCACACGCGTTTATAATGTGTTGCAGCAATAAATGAAGAATCTGAAATTAAAGCAATTTTAAAAATATTGTTGTGTTCTAATGTTGGTGCACTTTGTATATACATATATCAATTATTTAGATACATAGCATATGTATAATGTTTATGTTTATGATTGAACACAACTGTAGCAAGAACACCAACTTGTTTACTTCATTCAATCGATTGAATGAAGTAAACAAATATAAAAAATTGTCTATTGGCAACACTATATTTATGACAATTGAACTGTCAACGAAATTTCTATTTTTGTTTACAAATTTTTGCACGTGAGAAAATTTTTGATTTTCTTAAATATTGAAATGGGATCCAATCTTGCGGATGTGGTCCCAACAAGAGCCCAACTATTAAATAAAAATAAAATTAGTGTTTTTAAAGCTACGGTATTTCAATCATATAAATCGAAACCTAAAAATGAGCAATGGAAAAATTTCAAAGCAAAAGAAAGTGATGAAGACAAAGATCATGATGATAATGAAGAAGACCAACATATACGACGTAGACCATCGAAAAGAAAACATGATGATACTGAATTTGATATAAAAAGAGCACGAACTGAAGTTATGAAGTTAGCCGTTTCGGGTGGATATCGGAAAGAAAGAAAAAAGAAGAAAGCAGAAATTGCAATGTCAGTTAGATTAGGTGCTAAGCGACCAGCAAAGCCATACCGTAATTATAAGGAATTATTGGAAGAAAAAGCTAGAACAAAAAAATTACAAGCTGAAAGAGCACAATTCCATCAATTAGGAAAAAATAAAACTGGTTCAGCTACAGTTAAATGTAGAAATAAGAAAAATAATAAAAGACCGGTAGTTAGTGGAATATCGCAAAGTTATGGTGTTGTTAATCCAAAATTAAAAAAGAAGAAGAAATAAAACTTAATTCAAATTTTAAAATCAAATAAATAGTTAAATATTATTATTGCTTAAAAATGATTTTACTTATTAATTTCCAAATAAGCCAACATTTTATTTGTTAATACAAATTTAACTTATTTTGAATTTTTGCAAATTTAGGACGAATAGAATTAAACGAAATTAAATTACAGCTTTTTCAAGTCAAGTTGGTATTTTTACAATGCAAATTGGTCGTTCTCACAATCCCAAATGAAGAGACGAATCTTTGATTTAGTAGAGGGACGAATTTTTTTTAGGAAAAGGACCAATTTACTATTTAATTAAAATTAAAATACTATAAATATCCATTAATTTGTAATAAACTTCCTCTATATTTTTGGCAAATCATTAAATCTTCTCTAAAATTGAGTCCTTATTATTTTTCTATTCTAAAATATACTCAATACTTACTGCATTATATAGTATAGATTCATTTTTTGCGTTTATATTTTTGAAAGTTCGCTAATTGTTTGAAAACTCTAATCATTGTTGAATAATGGTGATCGAACCAACGTGCAGAAATTGTCACTCACCTCATTCTTAGATGTAAATCACTATAAGGATTCAACCACCAAAGGCAAAATTAAAAGAGAATACATAAAAAATAAAAATTTCACTCAAATTAATTTCATCCACTCAGAAGAATGAGTAAGAATTCATACCACGGTAATAAGAATTCGGAATATTTTCGGAGTATATAATGAATTGGAATAAAATATATGTATTTATATGTATATGGTATTCCTTTACAATTATCATTTTTTTATTTTCTAAAATTATATTTGCCTGAAAAACATAAAAAAATAATAAAAAGAAATATGTTTTTTTAAATATATAAATCTTTTTATATATATATATATTAGTCAAATTTTCTAACATATGTATATTCATTTTTTTTAAACGAATTAATTATATATTTGATAATACATATCCTTAAATGTCCTTTTCTTTGAAAAAAAAAATATATTGTTTTAATTAATTGTAAAAAAAACATTTAAAAATATATATAAATTAATAAAAACTTTAATAACTATATAAATATTTACGATTACAAAAGAATTGTAAATAAAATAATTAAATATTTTCTGTTTCTATCAATCTTAAATTCAAAAATAATTAAAATTTAACCACCAAACAGAAGAATGATAAGAATATATTTGAAGTAAAACAATTAAATCAGAACAAAATAAAAAATTGTTAAAAACTTCAAATATGTTTCTGATGGTGGTTAACTATTTAAATATAAAAACATAAAAAAAAATAAATTTTTAAGATTTTTTTTTATAATTATTCTTTGCTGTCTCATTTAAAATTATATTTAATATTTTATTTTTTTCAGATACAAAAATTTTTCTGTTTTATACCAAAAAAAAAATTTCACTTTTATCCTATAAACAAATTAATAATTTTCTTCTTTTTTTCTTTTTTTTGTATTATTAAGAAAATATTTTGATATAAAATTACAAAAATTTTATTAATAAATAATTAATATATTTAATTAAAAATTCTTAATTTGTTTATTATTATTTTTTTTAATAATATAGTATACAAAAATATACGAGATAAAAAGAGAATTATATAAAACTTTTAATCAGAATATAAAAAATTAAAAATATATAAATTGATTTAAAAAGGAAAAATTGTTAAGTAGTTTTTCATTGTATAAATAGAGAAAGTTTTTGCTTTTAAAAAAAAGTCATAAGTAATTTGAGTTTTTATATTTTTTTTATATATGTATATTGTTGTTTAACACATTTGCTGCTGCGCATATGGTAATTTGTTATATCGTAATCTACAAATCAATATTTGTTATAATCGTAATTTGTATAGTATCATATAATTTAAATGTGCTTTTATAAATAAATTTTTATTAACAAGAACAAAACTGAAGACGAAAAATGATCGTGTATTGATCAAAAAATGAGCGTATTTTAAATTTAACTTTCTTAGAAATAACTATACTTAGTATATATTTTAACATATTCCAAATGAATTTAAAATTTATTTTCAATGTTTTTTCTATTTTTATCAAACAATTCAATTTTTATATAAAATAATCGGATCATTTATGTATAAGCAAAGCACAATTAAATTTCAATTACAGATATTTGAAATTATTTGAATTTATAATTGACAATTCGTATAAGACTTGAAAATCACCAACATTATAACGTGGGACTATTGAAAGTGTAGCGATCTCGCGTGTGTTGAAATTTACAAATAACCAAATTCATCGAAAAATTGCTCTCTGGGCAGCAACTGTGTTAAAATTAACAAAATTATAATTATATGAAAAGTTTTTTCTTATAAAATGTTTTTAATTATTTTTTTAAATTTCCACTTTTTTTTTTTTGGTTGTATTTGCTATTAAAAAAATAATGTACAATTTAACAAACAAATTTCATTATTAATTTTTTTTTTTAAGTCTTATTTTCGTTTTAAAATTTTTGAAATTTTATTTTTTTATATATAAATTTTTATGAAAACTTTTTCTAAATTGAGACATGCACACACCTCGTCTTTTTTATTAAATATATAAAAAATTATAATTAATTTGTTTTTTTTTTTAGTTTTACAGAAGAAAAACATTTTTTTTTTTTAAATAACAAAATAACAACATAATTTTTTTTTTCATTTATAAAGTTTTTTTTTTGTCATTTTATTTTCTTAAATATTTCTACAAACTAAAGAGGATATAATAATTACTATATATATAGAAATATCAATATAATTTTTGTAACATTATAATTTTTTCAATTTTGTATCGACAATCTAATTTCATATGTTTTTTTTTTTTATTAATAATAATTGAATATTATTTATTATCATTTTTTTTTTTTTGATTTTAATAATAATTAATTAAGAGAGTCTATTATTTTATTGCTACCTTTTTTAATATTGAAATGTTTATAAATTTTGTATATTGATGTTATATTTTTTTTTTTGTGTTTGCTTTTTAATCAAACATAGCCATCGATGAGGTGGGCACAACTTCCAATAATAATTGAAAGAATAATGTTACTTTATCTGTAAAATATATAAAAAATTTGTAATTAGGTATTCTATGTTTAATTGAAATTATTTGGAAATATAATTATTTTGTAAAGAATTATTATTTAAATTTACTTCAACTAAAATTTAATTTATCTATCGCATTTATCAGCCCGTAAAAATATGTACTCAGCACTTAAAATTTTAAACATTTAACTGAAAGAAAATGGAAGACAAAATATTTAAATAACAACCAAATATTTAGTATAGTATTATTATATTACTTTCAAGAAACAGGGGAAAATAAATTAACTATCTATTACTTAAGGAAGGTGAAAAATCGCCTGAGAAAGGAAATTAAATTTTCTTCTGTAGATATTTGTCGTGCTGAGTACATATTTTGTTCTGCTGAGTAAGTATTTTGCAAGTTATTTTGAATAATTTATATAATTCATAAAAATAGTAATTACCAAAACTTAAATAGATCATAGACGAACAAATAGAAAAATGATTTCCAAAACAAGACCGAAAAAATCATTTTTAAATTGTTTTAGTAGAAATTTATTTATAGTCATGTAATGTATAGTCAATTTTTGATATATGTATTACTAAAGAAATCAAATTAATGGTAATTTTCTTATAATATCTTTCAAATTATACAATTATACAATTAATTTGGCACATTGATTGAATTTATTGCAATAAACATATTTAAAAACTGAACTTATGACGTTTTAATTTTCATTAAATATTTACTATCAGATCAACTGGATGATTTACAATATTCATCCATTTATTTACATCTAAAATTATACATTTCCACAAGAAATATATTCTGACTTCTGACGTAAATTATCATAATCTTATAATATATTTAAAATTAGCCATATGATACAGGTTTTGCACTCCAAATTCAACCTTTTGCAAACCAAATTCAACTTTTTGCAAATCAAATTCAACTTTTTGCAAATCAAATTCAACCTTTTGCAAATCAAATTCAACCTTTTGCAAATCAAATTCAACCTTTTGCAAATCAAATTCAACCTTTTATAAAAACATTCGAAAAATTAATTTTTACCTTAAGTTAAACAATTAATAATTAGATAATTTATAATCCAAGTAAGCAAAATAATATTTATTGATGAATCTGGATTTAATTACCATCTTCGCAGAACAAAAGCACGTTCTACAGTCAATACACCGGCCCGGGTAATTGTACCAACGGAATGTATCCCTGATTGCAGCGATAAATACTCAGGGAATAATATTCCATGATATAATTGCACGATCTAATGTGAACTCGAATATTTTTTGTGATTTCCTTCGTAGTTTAAAAATTTAGAAGAACATGATTGTAAAAGCGTGGTTAATTTTAGACAATGTTCGGCTCCACAAAAGTCTGGAAATTCGTGAGCTTGTGGCGCGGACAAGACATACTCTTGTATTTCTGCCACCATATTCACCAATGATGAATCCCATTGAAGAAATTTTTCTAAAATCAAATTTTATGTGCGTAATTTATTAGCTGAATGTGTAAATTCTTATAATTTAGTAGAAGTTATACAAATATGTATATATGCAGTTGCCATTAGCCGCTGCAGGAGAATCACTGTAATCATGATTTATTTATACTTAATTATTAATTAATTTATTTATTTCAAAGAAAATAAAAAATTCTAATTATTAATTTATTTTTATAATTTGAATTTATTTGATGTTAATTGAAATTAAAATTATTTATAATCTTCATAGAACCATTTAATTCGGTTTTTTGCAAAAGGTTGAATTTGATTTGCAAAAGGTTGAATTTGATTTGCAAAAGGTTGAATTTGATTTGCAAAAAGTTGAATTTGATTTGCAAAAAGTTGAATTTGATTTACAAAAAGTTGAATTTGGTTTGTAAAAGGTTGAATTTGGAGTGCAAAACCTGTACAGGTTTTGCACTCCAAATTCAACCTTTTGCAAACCAAATTCAACTTTTTGCAAATCAAATTCAACTTTTTGCAAATCAAATTCAACCTTTTGCAAATCAAATTCAACCTTTTGCAAATCAAATTCAACCTTTTGCAAATCAAATTCAACCTTTTATAAAAACATTCGAAAAATTAATTTTTACCTTAAGTTAAACAATTAATAATTAGATAATTTATAATCCAAGTAAGCAAAATAATATTTATTGATGAATCTGGATTTAATTACCATCTTCGCAGAACAAAAGCACGTTCTACAGTCAATACACCGGCCCGGGTAATTGTACCAACGGAATGTATCCCTGATTGCAGCGATAAATACTCAGGGAATAATATTCCATGATATAATTGCACGATCTAATGTGAACTCGAATATTTTTTGTGATTTCCTTCGTAGTTTAAAAATTTAGAAGAACATGATTGTAAAAGCGTGGTTAATTTTAGACAATGTTCGGCTCCACAAAAGTCTGGAAATTCGTGAGCTTGTGGCGCGGACAAGACATACTCTTGTATTTCTGCCACCATATTCACCAATGATGAATCCCATTGAAGAAATTTTTCTAAAATCAAATTTTATGTGCGTAATTTATTAGCTGAATGTGTAAATTCTTATAATTTAGTAGAAGTTATACAAATATGTATATATGCAGTTGCCATTAGCCGCTGCAGGAGAATCACTGTAATCATGATTTATTTATACTTAATTATTAATTAATTTATTTATTTCAAAGAAAATAAAAAATTCTAATTATTAATTTATTTTTATAATTTGAATTTATTTGATGTTAATTGAAATTAAAATTATTTATAATCTTCATAGAACCATTTAATTCGGTTTTTTGCAAAAGGTTGAATTTGATTTGCAAAAGGTTGAATTTGATTTGCAAAAGGTTGAATTTGATTTGCAAAAAGTTGAATTTGATTTGCAAAAAGTTGAATTTGATTTACAAAAAGTTGAATTTGGTTTGTAAAAGGTTGAATTTGGAGTGCAAAACCTGTATTATTATACATTTCTCATTAATTATAAATAAAAATAATATTAATAATTTTTTTTAAAAAAAAGCTCTAAGATTTTTAAGATATCACTATAAATAGTTCTCTACAAATTAATTACGATATTTTATAAATTTAGATAAAAAAATTAATATAATTATTATATTTTCTTACCCATAAATCTTGGTGTTAATCCCATTTTAACAAATGGTATATAAAATATTAAACCAGCACCAATAAATAATAATGCATATAAATATTCAATTTGTGGTTTATCAATAATTGGTGCAACAACTAAATATGATGATATTACTAATACCAATATAGGAATGATAATTGGCACTTTATATGGCCTTGGATAATTTGGTTTAGTATATCTCATAACAATTAATGCTAGCATTGCACCACCATAAAATATCCATGCTGTAAAACTGAAGAAATCAATTAATGAATCAATTGTACCATATAGTACCATAGCGCTAGCAATTAATGACTATATAAAAGATATAAAAGAAAAATAGAAAATTCAAATTTAAATATTTAATTTTTGAAAAAAAAAAAAAAAATTTATAGCATTTTCAAGTGAAATTAATCTTTTGTACAATTCAAATTCATTTTTTTTTTTCAAAATTTAAGACGTTAAACTTTGGTAAAAGTTGAATTTCGATTGGAAAATGAAGAAATTGGATCTATAAATGGACAATTTCGATTTCGAAAATAATGAATAATTTGACCTGACAATGCTATTTACTATATTATATAGTTAAATTGTTTACATGAAATATTAATCCTGGCGCTGGTGTCAATCTACGAACATGTACATATGATAAAATGTCCAATAAATGTCCTTCACGGCTAGCAGCAAAACATAATCTAAAATATAAATAAATTTCAAATATTTTTGATCTTTGGTTTAATAATATATAAAAAAAGTTACTCTATATTTATGCTTTTTTTTTAACAAAGTCCTTTTTTTTTTTAATTATTATTGGGACTTAATAATTTTATTTTAAATTTTTTTAATATTGATTTTTTGCTTTTAATAAATTTTTTTTTTTGAATTTCAATATTTTATTTCTCCATTTCTATTTTAAGTCATTCAAGCGTAGTTTTTTTTTTGGTTCATTTTTTTTTAATTTGTGATTTATATTACATTTTTGGTTTGTTTTTAGGTATACGAGAGAGTTTTGTATAAGTTAATAATGAGATAGTGGGAACTGAAATTTAAAATATTTAATTTGTTTCTTTGTTTGTTTTAAATCTCATCATCGAGGTTATATATAAAAAAAAAAATTCGATGTATGTATATAATAAATATATAAAAATTAATTAATAAAATTTCTTAATCAATTTCTATAGTTTATATATATTTTTATATAAGATTATACATTATATAATTTATTAATTTTCTTACCTTCCAGCTGCAAATAATGTGCCATTAGCACTACCAAATGTACTAATTGTAACACTTAATGGCATTAACCATGCCATCGCACCTAATATTCGATTACCAAATGTTACAGCAACAGCTTCAGATTCAATCATTTCTTGTGGTGACATTGCAGCCAAATATGAAATATTTATTAAAGCATAGCATAAAGTTACCAATGGTATACCAATAATTATTGATCGTGGTAAATTTCTGTAATATATATATATAGAAATTATTAAATTTAATTAATTTTAATATATATATATAATAGTAATCATTATTTTTTCTTTTAATTCATTTGTTATATCATTGTAGAGAAAGCTAATATATGGGGTCGTAATATCACGCGACTCTCTAAAAAATGAACAATTGCAAATAAATTAAAATTATCATTAAAATTTTACTAACTTGCTAGGATTTTGTATTTCTTCAGTAACATAATTTAAATTATTCCATCCATCATATGCCCATAAACCAGTATAAAATGCTGTAGCTATTTTACCTAATGATGGTACATCACCTGTAAATGCATTTTGCAAATGTTGTGTATTGCCTTGGAATAGTTTATATGCACCACCACTTATTACAATTAATACAGCTACTAATTTTGCTGATGTAAATATATTTTGTACAGCCATACCTAAATTAACACTATAGCAGTTAACAAATAGTATCATTACTATACAGAGTAAATTTTGAAATGAAAAAAAAGGAAATCATTTAGTAAAAAAAAAGAATATTTTTATGAATTTTTTTTTTAATTATTATACCAATTGCAAATAGTGCAACCATTTTAACAACAGATATCGGTGGATCACATTCTTGTACAAATGCCTCAACAGCATATTGGGCAAATGATAGACAAATAATTGCCATTTGTGATGGTTTTAACACTAATGTGGATACCCATGAAAATAAAAATGCTGGAGCTATTTATAATAAAAATTAGACATTAGAGTAATAATAACCATCATAAATATACTATAGAGGAAAATGTTTATATTTACCTGGACCAAATGCATCCATAAAATATGCCCATTCAGCTCCAGAAGATGTATTCATTGTGCCTAATTCGGCATATGCGAGAGCACCTGAAAAATAAAAATAATAATTATTATATAAAAGTTACTTAAATATTGTCTAATTTCAAATAAAATTTAGAGATTTAAAATGTAAATCAAAAAGTAGGGAAATCAAATACTACATTACTAAAAAAATACAAATACTAAGCCTACAATATAATTTAAAGCTTAAAAGGATAATGAATCCTTTTAATATTTAACTATACAAGGCAAAAAATTTTCTTTTCCCCAGATTAAGTTATAATCAGCTTTTAAAATGGAAACATGGTTTACACTAATCCCTGAAGTAAAAGTATAATATAGAAGAATTCAGGAAAAATGTTGTATTAGTGAATAGTACAGAGTGTGAGAGATGGAAATCAATTTTACAATACAAGCTGATATTTATTAAACGAATGTCGGGGAAACCTTGTCGAGGAAATTAAAATTTTTGACTCAATAGTCCGAGGTTTCGTTTACCAAAAATTATTATATTTATATACAATATTATTTGGCAATAAATGCTGATTCATTGTTTCAAGAAGGCCGAATGAAAAGTCATATAATATTTTTCCATCCGTAAATCTACGTTACAGTTTACAAATTAAAATAATTAATGCTAGAATTTTTGTTAAAATATTCTAGATTCTTAAAAAAATATTCTAAATGTAGCTAAATGACCCATAATTAATTATGGGTATAATTAAATGTAACTAAATGAGCCATAAACCCATATTTAGAACATATATAACATATTTATGACAATTTTTTTCAGACTATAAAAAATTTTAAAATTATTATTGCATTAACAAAAAAAAGCCAAAATTATAGGAAGGTCCCTTCAGGAATATTCTTATTAATTTTAAAATAACTCTAATAATATTATAATCAAAAAAATTTGTCGTTAAAAAAAATATCTTAACTTTTCAAAAAAAAATTATAAATAAATAATATTATGATTATAAATATTTTAGTGATTGTTTTTGTCACACCACGTGTCACCAAAAATATTTCAATTTTCATAATAAAGAATAAACTTTTAAAAAAATAATATTATATAAATATTTTTTTATTTTTTTGTGAAATTCTATTTTTAACAAAATATTTATACAATGTATTTTACCTACTTAAAAAAAATATTTACTTGTATACCAAAATTTCTTAATATTTTCTTTAATTTTTTTTTTAAATTATTATTTAAATAATTAATACATGATTAGAGCCAAATTTTTTATACAGTCTAATGAAAATTTATTTTAATTTTTCTATTGTATTAAATGAAATTTACTATATTTAATTTAGTCCTTATAGAATTTAATTGAAAATTTTGTATATTTACTAAGTAAAAATTAATTTAATTTTTATATATTAATGCTACGCCAATTAATAATTTATTTATTTAAAAAAAAAGTTAATAATTTAATTGATTTTGATATTATTGTCGTGATAAAAAAATTGTCGGTTTTATATTAAATATGGAAATATACAGGTGTATTATAAATCTTGAAGGAGTGTAGAAGTAGATCAAGTTAACTGATTTAACAATATTACTTTCTTTAGAGAGAATAATAAATATTTTTAGATATGATTCTTCTTTATACTGAAGTAACAAGACTCCTAAATGAAAAAAAAACTTTATAAAAATATGAAAATTTTCCATGTAGGAGTTTCCTGATAAATATAAAGATTTAATGGCGACTCACTATGACTAGAGGCGAATCGATGAAGACGATGATATGATTCCTAATTTTCGTTTTCTTTATTTCCATCAAAAATGTATAAGGATCTTGTTTCAAAAATAAAGATTAAAATTAGTGGTTAAAATTATAAACTCAGGGCTGTCCGAAAATTCAAATTATTTTTGTCCGAATTTATTGGTATAGATAAACTACGCCTTTAGTCATAGTGATTGGATCAGTGATGCTGATATAAAGTAATTCTAATTTCAGTTAAGTATAATTTTATTCAAAATAATTAATAGCTTTTACAAAAAAAATCAAAATGCAAAGTAATTTCTATTGAACTGAGACTTGGCCCTGGCCTAAATTAAAATTTATACAATATTTTCGGTTAGAGGGAGTATGAAAATCTTTATTTTTATTTGACTAATTATCAAGTTCTTAGAAAGTATATAATGAAATATTGGAAAAAATTAATAATTTCAATTCAACTATGAAATTAATTTTGTAAAAAGAATAATTTCAGTGAATCTAAGAATCTAAAGAATCTAAAGAATCTAAAAAAAATTCACTTTATTATTTCAAGAAATTTCTCTAATTTTTATCTTATGAGATTAATTGAATTGTTATTGAAAATGTGCAAAATAATAGCGAATTGTCATCTAAGAGTCTAGAACAATTTATTACAAATATTTCTGCATAAAAATCATAAGATTTATTTATGAGGAAACCAAAAAAAAAAGGCATTGAGTTTATTAAATTAAAAAAATATTTCAATTTTATGAGGTCGTAAATTTGTATTGCGACTTTCAATTAACAAAATTTAAAAATTAAATATTTTAATATTATAAATTTAAAAATTTATTTTTTTTTTTAAATAAAATTCTGTTTAAAAATATTTTTGTTATTTAAATTATTTTTGTAGCTGCAATGTAGCAAATACTTTTTTTTTTTAAATATGTATTAACTTTTCTAAAATTAAGATTTTTAAATTGAAAAATATTGCCTTTACAATCCCGCAGGAAGTTTTATTATAAAATTAGTCACAGATCAAACAATAAATACATATTTAAATTTTATATAGGGTAGTGTTTCCCATCTCCGAACATCTCATCCAGTATCCGAACAGTTTTCGAGAAAAACGTGGAAATTAGTAATAATCTTGTAACTCTTCTTAGAACACATAAATAAAAAATATCTATTGATATTTTATAAAATATTAATAATTAAATAGAACACGTATTAGTTCGACTACTGGAGAATTGGTAATTTTTCAGTTATTTTAAAAAGTTTTGATATTATTTATTATTAAATTTGGTAAACCATTATAAATTAAGAAAATTCAGAAAAATTCGGTTTAGATTCATTAAACAAACGTGACATCATTCCATATAACATACGATTTTTAAGAATCAATTCAAGTTCGAATTGTCGCTAAGTGTTCGACCACTGGGGAAACGACCCTATAATTTTTTTAAATTCTTTCTAACTTAAACAATTTTTCATTCGTATTTTTTATTTCTATTATATCAAATTCAAATAGCAAATATTAGTTCTGTACAGACGATTGTTGAATTCAAATATACATAATTAAATGACTGAGACGTCTGAGACTGAATTGGTAAGGTGATCTTGATACTTAAATAGCGAAAAGTCCTCACCATAATCGAAGGAAGTAATAAAATAAGAAGTGGAAAGAAATAGGTTTCAACCGATAATTAAACGATTATCCAAATCTGTCGAAAAACCCAAAGATTGTAACCAAAAACAAACATTAATCAGCTAATTTTCGTCCCATGATAAAATAAATGATTGAATTATGTATGTAATTTATAAGCCTTAATTGATGCAGTGGAAGTGTAGCGGTGATTCAATATTTATTAACAAGAATATATTCAGCAATGTTTATTTTAAGAAATGTAAAGCCAAAATACTGACTTGTAATAGCAGCAGTGGCATATCTTCTACCGATCGAGGAATCAAAGTTATTCAAAGCTCTTGACTCAGGTTTAAATGAGTGATATAATACAACAATGCAAATTTTAAGAATTCTAGCGGTCGGGTCGGTCGAGTCCAATCACAACATATTGATGACAACAATAATTATCTCACTACAAAGAATCTAGAGAAATTCACTCTAAAGAAATTAAAAAGGGTCAGGAAAACTTCTATATCTTCTGTAGTGTTGTATGAAAAATTTTCTACGACGCAATCTTACTATGACTATCCAACTTAATAAACAAAAATTATAAAAATTTAAGATTATAAAAAATTATTACTATTAAATTTTTTAAAACAATTTTGAGAATTTTCTTAAATACATTTTAAATGTTTAATCATTTAAAATTTATTTGTAATTTTATTCAAAAAAAAAAAAACTACATAAATAATTTCGAAATATTTTGATACAATGCCAACTATTGGCGCTGTATAAAATGAATTTGATATTATTCATGTGATCTGGTCACTAGACATTTAAGATAAACTTCATTAAACATTTTGTGTAGTATATAAAATTTCTCAATGATTTAAATTTTAATGAAATGAAAAACAATAGAAAACCTAGAAAAAAAATATAAACGAAGGCAATTAAATAATAATTATTTTGTATATTATAGCATAATTTTAGAAAACAAAAATTCACCTGTTGTTCATGTTTGATTGATATTTAATTAAAGGATTCAAAGGTGACATTTTTATTGTGTTTATAGATTAAATTTTTGTAATAATAATAAATTAATTTAAATTTATAATTGAAACAAATTAAGGTCAATCAGAAGAGAAGCTTATAAATTTGATTAATGTTACAGTTTAATGAACTTACCCAATAACGAGAGCAAACCACAGGCTAGCCAAATTATGAAGCTAACACCAACTGATCCAGTACGAACTAGTAAACCAGATGGTGACACAAAAATTCCAGACCCTAAAAAAAATTGCGAATATTTTGTTAAAAAGTATTTAAATTAACAAAAAATCAAAATCATTAGAAAATTTAAATATGTATAATATCTTTTTCTGGACAAATTTGTCTTCTTACAATTTAAATTTACAATTTAACAATTTAAATTTCCAAATCAATTTTGTCCTTTTGTAAATCAAAATTCGTGTTTTTCTAAATCAAATTCGTCTTTCTTGAAGAAGTTTGTCTTCATTTTGGGATAAGAAAAAATTTATATTGTAAAAATAAGAATTTTAATTGTAAGACAACCAAATTTTACTTCTGATATTGATATATTTAACTTATAGAATCAGAAATAATTAAATGATTTTGGATCAATTTTTTTTTAAATTTTAAATTGAAATTTGTATAAATTAAATTAAATTAATTTATTAAATTTGTATTAATAAATTAAATCTGAATTTATATAAAATAAAATATATACAATAAATTATATAATACATATATTTACCTATCATAGTTCCAACAATTAAAGCCACCCCACTGAAGAGTCCCACCCGTCTCTGGAGGTGAATAGGGTCGTTCGGCGTTGTGCCATTCCCCTCCAACGACTTCCGCAACCCCCCGGACCCTGATGTGTCGGTCTCTGGCGCTTCGGTCCCTTCTGTCCCAAAAGTCCCCCCATTGGTAATCGTTGACCCGTTAATTGTGGCTTTAATTGGCACATTATGTCCTTTAAAAAAATATATAGAAAAACAAAAATTCATGGAGCATAAATTTTTTTTTATTATTATTATTTTCAAATTATTTTTATAATTGTAAATTTAACACTAAAAAATTTTTTATCACTTTTTTTTTTTTTTGAAATATTCCAAATTAAATATTTTTAGTTTTGAATTAAATTTGTTATTAATTATTTAAAAGTCCAAAAAGGTTTTTTTTAAATAAAATTTTTTTTTAAATAATTTTTCTTTAATTTTTTTTTTATTTATAAAATTTGGAATTTTTTTTTTTTGGTTAATTTTTTTTTTGTTAACCATGAATTTCAATTAAAGGATTTTATATATTCAAAATTAAAAATTTTGCCACCCCCCTCCTTAAAATCAGGATATTTTTTTTTTTAAATTTTATTTTTTTTAACAAAATAAACACACACCTTGTATATTATCAGTATTATGTCTGCATACGTTTTTCTGCAAACCAAATAATTGGGTAATTTTATCGCGCATGGCATGGACAAATAAATAATTATTAAAAACTGTTCCTCCGGCGATCGAAAACAGCTAACTGAAATTTTATTTAGGTGAACATTCTGTTTTTGTATAAATTTTTTTTTAGAATATCATAAAAATTTTTTTGGTATATTATTTAATTTACAGGCGAAAATTAAAAAAGAAAAATCGAAAAAAATTTTGTATAGTATTTCCGAAAATAAATATCCAACCAATACATAAATTCAAAATTTATATAATATTTTAAATGTGTGTTAAAAAAATCTAAAACAAATACAATTAAAAAAAATTCAAATATTTTTAAAAAATTTTATATTATTTTAAAATGAAACTAAAATAATTTAAATTAAAAAAGATTTATTTGAAAAGAAATTTTTATTTTGGATTTATACCCGAAAAAATCTCTTTTTTTCAGAAAATTTTGCACAAAAAAAAATTATATTTTATTTAATTTTTCATTATTTTTCTTTTTTAATATATAGAAAAAATTTTTAGTTCTTAAAATTTTTTTTTTTTTAAATAAAAAAGATTTACGGATCTGAAATTTTATTTTGAGGATAATAAAAAGCACGAGATAATAATAATAAAAATACTTTAAAATTTATGAACCAAAAAAAAAAATTTTTTTATATTATTTATAGTAGATGAAACGAGCTAAAAAATTATAATGCGACTGAATTTCACGACAAACAAACTACTAAAAAAAGATAAATTTTTGCTATAAAGATTTTAGGAGAAATGAAATTAAAATATAAAAAATGTATATAATATATTTTTTTAAGAATTTATGTACAAATAAATATATATGTATAGATTATGTTCTGCGCATAGATATTTCGCGTAATCATGAGTACCAACCAATGTTCGAATAAAATTTATACAAAATATATGTATGTTTTTTTTCGTCGTGTACATACAAAAATGTAAATGTAAATTAGTAAGTCCGGAGACTATGTAGTATTTTGTAGTCGTATAATAGTGTGATAAGAGTGTATGATTGCAATATGGAGGGGGAGAGTTTGAAAGCTATGATATAAAGATATTTAAATTGCATTTTTTGTAATTTTCTTATAATTTTTAATCCTACACAATTCTTTATCACATAAATAATACTTATGTACATACTATTTAATTTTAAGAAATTCTGAGATTTATTTTCAACCCTATGGATAGTGCAATGGAAATCAACCACCAGAAAGATCGTAATTACAGTGGCGGTTTAAAAATTATCGAACTTGACCTAAATAATATTTGATTGTTTAATTTTAGAGATATTGGCAATCGTCTTGAGAAAACTACAGCCTCCAGTGAGGGACTCGTAGAATATCTCTACGGAAAAGACAATAATTTATCAGTAATTAGAAATATTTTTAGGTACTATCCGCAAAACTCTAGTTGTGCAATATTAGTTATTTGCCGAAAAGCAACATAAATGTAAAGGCTTAGGCTAACTTTGTCATTCAACTTTGGCAATTAAACCCTTTTCTATCCGACAGAATATAATAAGGTGCAAGTAAATTCCTTAATTTTTAGAAAATATTATTTAGCGACAATTCTATATTTTATATTGCATTTGAGCTATAGTTTTTTGATAAATTATGTGAATATGAACTGCAGTGGAATATGAATCGTTTATAGTAAATCTTATACCAGCATATTTTGGATCTCAAAATCATGTAGTAAATTATAAAAAATTCTTCAGTAATAATTAATAGAAATATAAGGACAAATATATTTCAAAATCTAAGCAATATTAAAATTAAGTATTAAAGTAAGAGTACCAAATATTCCAATTTCGGAACTTATTGCTCCACCACTGATCAGTATACAGAAATTAACTCATATTAAAGTTGTTGTGAATGTGACACATATTTTTAATCAATCACCACAATCGTAAAATATAAATTAATTTATTTTCATTTATCAAAAAATTTATGTATTTGTTATATAAATTTTTATACTAATATATTTTATTAATGTTTTGTAATTTTCATTTTCCGATCAATTTACGAATATCTTATTTAAATTTTATAAGGGAAAACGAATATCTCTACTAAACGAAATATATACAAATTCGAAAATATTTTCGAAAAATTATATATATGTACATTTATGTATGTAAATATAGAATCTTTTAAGAAAAAAATAAGATGAAGAAAATGAATTTATATTAATCGTGGTGGTGTTAACTCATTGTAAAAAAAAAATTATTTATATTTTTTTTTTTTTTTAACTAAAATTTTAATTTTGTGTGTCTCGACGATTTTTTTATTTAGTAAATTATAGTAATTTTAAAAATAAATTTTCAAATATATATATATTGCGTCCGAATGTTGATTATTTAGATCAACGAGGCGATTGTAATGTGCCATAACAAAAAAAAATTATATATACTTAAGGAACACAAAATCTTATCTTAAATATTTTTAGATTTATGCTTAAAGCATTTAATATTTTGTGAATAAATTAATTTCTATCGGAAAATTTTTGAATTTATAAATAAATAATTAAAAAAAATGTTAAAAAAAAACAAATATATATTGTATAATATTTTTTTTATGTAAAATAAGTTCATGGTAATTCATTTTAGATTATAGAATTGTTATTATACAATAATATAGGATACAAGATTTTATTAACTCAAAATGAAAATGTTAATTTTGTAAATATCATTATGATATTGCAGATTTTTTAATCAAAATTTCAATTTAAAGTGATTATCTATTATAGAAGAATTGGAAAATTGTGAAAATTGTTGAATTTAGTCTGTATTTTAAAATTTATACATTTTGAATTCCAAAATTGAAAATAAATAATTTCCAGTAAGAGAAATTAACTAAAGACTAATTAAGTAAGGCCACATAACATATGTAGGTAAGAACTAAATTGTATCGTAAATTGTTTTAAAGTCGCTCAATTAAATCTTAAAATTATTTACATATATGCGGGAATAATATAGATATGTAAAACTGTAAAGATAGGCCTGTATCCAAACTAAATTATTGATTATATAACCAAATATATATATATATATATATATATATATACATTTCTATATACAAAGGTATAATGGACCGAAGTATTGCACTAAAAAAGGTTTACCATACATAAAATCATAGAAATATTCGAATTTCAAGTAAGGTTCAACATTTTTTAAATCACATATTTACGTAATATTTTTCAAATTTCATCGTTTTTCAAATAAAATTCAACATTTTCTAAAAAATTATTTACTAAACAACGATTAAAACATTTATACCAATTTCTTTTCAGAATTTTTTTTTCTACACCACACCATGGTGGGAATTGTCAAAAATCTGTGGTGTAGCAAAGTGTAAGGTATGAAAAAAACATACTTTTATTACACCCTGACAAAATTCTTTATAATTTTAAATTGTAATATACTTTTTTTCACAATTTGTGATTACAACATTATTTAATTGATGAATAGTATATATTTCCACTTTAAAAAGTAAAAAAAAATTAATTACATCTCCACTTTCTACACCTTCAAATTTGAGGGTGTAGAAAAGTGTACACTTTTTCTAGGCGCCGATTTAAAAAAGGTGTAGAAAGTGTAGAAAGTGGTAGTCAAAAGAACGCAAAAATTTTCTACACCATGGAGGATGTAAGAAAGTGTAAGAAAGTGTGTCTGAAAAGAAATTGCTGTTAGAATACAAGGACATCAAAACACTTACCATTTAATTCAATGATTATTGTAAGTAGAATAATATGATAAAATTTTATGATCATTATTTTGTTAACATTAATAACCAGAGCTTACGAAAAATTACACCAAAATCTAGTTAAATTGGATGAAAATCGAATAGAATTAAAATTTTATTTCCATTAGCAAGTCATCCTCATACTTTTTTAATCTAACAAAATTCAGAATGTGGACTTATTTCTTATTAGACCGAAATTTGATTTGATTTTATTGTTATAAATCCATTTATAAATTGATTACACATTATGTCAAATTTCAAAATGAAATGGATAGTTAAATAATTGAAACCTAAACTTATTAAAGAAATATATGTATTTCTAAAATTCTTGGTCTTTATACATACATATACATGGTTTTACTTATTTACATTCATACTCAAAAAAAATATATATAAATAAAGAAAAAGTATCAAATTTTATTTACAAATTCATGGTTGAAATTTTGTGTTTTTACTTGTATGTTATGTTTTTTGTATATAAATAATTAATTTAAAAAATTTATGATTCAATAATAAACTTTGCTTTTTCTTTATTAGTTGCTTTTTTTTTATTTATTTATTTTTGGTTTCTTAATAAAATGACGTAGAAGACGCCAGTAAATAAAACAAAATTTAAGTTCCATATTATATATACGAAAAAACTGTCACGTATATACATTTTCTGGACCTTGGATATTTTACAAATTCATTATAAAAATTTTTTTATTTTAATTTTATGTTCTCAATTTTTTATTTTAAGTTTTGTAAAACTTTATTGAGTATGCAAGAAATTTTTAATATCAATTTACAAAAAAAAAAAAAATAATAATAATAAAATAATTATTTAATAATTAAAAATTAATTATTAAAAATTTATCATATATAAAATAAACATTTATTTAATAACAATTTAATTGAAAATTACCTAATTCAAAAAATTCAAAATGACAGAAAATTACAAAATTTAGGATAGGTTAAGTTTTTATAGATTTATATATGACAAAATTTTCTATGCCAAAAAAATCATTTTTTTTTTTATAGTCCAATTTTTATTACATCTTCAATTACCCATAAATGCGTGAATTTCAAAAATTTATAATTAATTAAAATGGTTGAGCTTTTCGGAGGGGACATAGAGAACATAGTATAATCAGTTTTTTTAAGTATATAATACCAAAATATTTATATTTTAAACGTGGGAGATTTATAAATGAAAATCTATTCGACAGTATGTATTAGTATTATTGTGAATTTCCAATTTATTTATGGGTGTCAGGAGAAAGAAAAAGTCCAATCTATTTTTAAAATACATACCATATAGCTAAATAAAAAATTGTTTATTTCTTACTCAATTTGAAAATTTTAGTACGTACAAAATTTTTTTCATAAGAAATATAATTATTTATTTTTTCAAACAAAATTTATATTTTCAATTTTTCTAATATAAATTAATTTAATTACTAATGCAAATAGAATGATTGGTATTTTTTTTATAATAATACCAAAATGATTCTATAATAATATTGATAAAATGTAGAAAAAAAATTGATTTCATCAGTGCGGATGAAGCTTAATAATCATTTCATGTAAAACTAAATAAATATCTATAGACTTTCGAAAAAAATTATATTTAAATCATCATCAAAATATTAAAATTAAAATAAATTTTATTGATTGATTCGAAAATTTATATTTTTTACAAGAATATCGTTTAATGTGAATCGTTCAATAACCTTTTTTTATGGTTTATCAATAATTTTAAGGATATATACCAAAAATTTTAAATATACTTTTTATAGTCATGACATTTTTAATAAAAAAGTTAAATTCTCTGCTTGTATTATTTTATGTATATTATATTGAACTCTAAAAATTTAACAATTTGATTACAAAGTTCAATAATTTAAATTATGATTTTCCATTTATCATAAAAGAAATTCAAATATTTCAAAAAAAAAATTAAAATTTTATTATTTATTGAGAAAATTTTATTTTAAGAGATTTCTTTTTTTTTTCTTCAAAATTTGATTTTCTGTTTGTGATCTGAAATTGACATTTGATACATTAACTAAATATGTATAAATACAATTTGTATATTAAAAATATAACATATTAAATATTTTATTATACATATATATTTTCTTGAAAATATTTTTCGTTGTATTTTTTTTATATTTATATCTTGATATAAATTTTTTTTTTTCTCTTCGATATGATATAAAATCTGGGGTGAGATATCTTGTGGGTTTTTGGGATATTCTATAAAAATCTAAAAATAATGAATGAAAATACTTTGTATATAATTAGTCTAAAATTAAATTTTATATAGCTTTAAGTATAGAATCTTACAATAAATTTAATAGACTATACTTTATTTCAAAGCTTTGACCGTCAATATTAAGGATATACAAACAATTATCATGATAAATTTTAGTAATTATAATCAATTAAAAATTATTTATTAATTAATAATCGAGAATAATACTTAATTCACTTCTTCAAAATTCATCATCAAAATTCTACACAATTAATAATTCAAGTTACTAGGATCAGTGAACACAATCATGAGATATACAGTTTATAATGTAACTAGACATATTTGTAATTTCATGCTACTTTTCATGTTAATTTCCCTACTACACACTAAGAATTTAATCCATTATTGAGTCTCTTCCTATCGGAATCAGGCTCTTATTGATACTATACACACAATGGATAAAGCCCAGTTTAATAATTCTTGTAACTTAATTTAACTTTTCAGGGTATGGAACATACAACATCCACGAAAATAATTGATTAAAATTGCTCAAATTTCAATAGTTAGGGCACTCCCTAAATCAACGCGTATATGGCGTACGATTTCTGTCATGCCCATATATTTTGTTGTACGTTCGAGATACGCGACGTACCTCAAATTATATGGGCAGGTTAAATTTTTGACAGAAATCGTACACCGCATACACGCGTTGATATTGGGTAGTCGGTTAGAATTCAAAACATTTCGTGCGAATATAATTCAACTTGACTAAAAGCAACTCTTCGTCATATCATATTATTATTTTTATATTTTTTTGTGAAGAATTAATCAAATTAACAGACATGATAAAAAAAAAATTGCCGCCTAACATAGGTTAAGGACCTTTTTCCTATAGTATTAATATATATATATA
Organism: Empis stercorea; assembly: GCA_949752835.1. Taxonomy (NCBI): domain Eukaryota; kingdom Metazoa; phylum Arthropoda; class Insecta; order Diptera; family Empididae; genus Empis; species Empis stercorea. Next base: position 4,688,123 of record OX457087.1, read on the forward strand.
TCCTTATAAAACATATATTGTGCTTTCATATACATAGACAACATTAAAGTTCTAATATTAAACCAATCCTCCATTTCGTTTTTTTTTGTTTTGGTTCACTTAATTATAAATTTAATAAAAAACAAAATTTATATAAGTAAAAAAGGTTATATAAAAATAAAAGACAACAAAAAAAAAATTCATCCTGCAAAATTTAGTAAAATAAAAATTGTTTAAATTACAAATTTTATTCTTGCCATAAATTTTTAGCCATTGTAGTATATACATAGATTGAAGTTACTACCAATATTCTATATATTTCGTTTCTGGTATATATTGTCTCATTCTAAGAAAAAGGATAAAAAATGATATTCTTTTTTTGATATTTTAGCATCTTAGAATGTTTTTCTCTTATAATTCTTGACTTTCCGTGTAATGCTAACTAACGAGAAAAAAAATAAAATAAAATAAAATCAATAATAAATAGGAGCGCTTGCGTCCTACACCAAAAAAAAAAGATATTTAAAAAAAATTATGTTGGATGGGATATTTCGTCCTTGGAATGACTTTTTTTTTTACTTATAATAAGGTTATGATCCTTGTTTTTATTTTAGATAACAAGGATGATAATATAATAAAGTATTTTTGCTTTTACCTTTTCCCCGAAATTATTAAAGAAGATTGAGAAATTAAAGAATTTGAGAAATTATAATCTCTGTAGACTGTAGCATATAAACCATAAAATATTTATTATCATAATAAGCATATTGACATATATACTTAAATTAATTGAGAAGATAAATAATTGTTTATTTATAGTAAATTTTATGTTTAAATTTGCTGCAAAAATTTCAGTGCATATTTTCAATTTATTTAGTTATATTTTCAATAAATGAAAATAAAGTCATAAGAAAATTATCAATTTCCTATTTTTATTTATGATTTTTTTTTTCCTATAAACTTGGCACTTTATGACTAAACATTAGAAAAATTATTATTTCATTACATATAGAAATTTTACGCTTGGTTGTTGTTGGAAAAAGCTTTTCTTTTATTATTTTCATTTTTTCGATATTTTGATAAAGAAAATTACACAAGAGAAAAAATGATCAAAAAACTATATACAGAAAAAAAAATGTATTATATATTATATATTTATGAATGAAATTTAGGGGGTGGGCCAAGGGTAAAGAGTCAAATTGTCTAGTGACGTAAAAAGGGAGTATTTACGTATACAAATATACTAACTATACATAAATATTTATATATAGTATTGGTCAGAATATAGTAGAACAAAAACAAACACAAAATATAATTTAATGATCGAAATAATTTTTTGACAGTCAAAATTAGCACAAATTATTATTTAAAATTTATAGTTGTTGAAATATATCCAATTTAATTAAGTTTTTTTCAGCTAAGTTGGACAAAAAAAAATTAAATAAAATTTTATTTATTTGCTTAAATGATTTAGATAATTTTGTTTTTACTTAATTTGAATTCAGCTATTAACGCATATCAATTTAAATTAAATTGTGATTCATTAGATTATTATATAAATTATTTTAAGATTATTTCTAGTTGAATAGCTGAAATTGGGTATAATTTTAAAGAACACTGACTTCAATCTTATGTCATCATCAGAATAGATTATTTATATATGTTATAAATATGTGAGATAAATAATATATGAGATATTAAAGTAAGAGGAAAAATTGCAGTAATAGCTGAATTTTTGTCTAACTTAGATTGAACATTTAAATTAACTCTAATTTAATTAACTCTATTAGTTAAAGTCCCTATATAAATCTCAAGTATATCGAAATTTAAACGGGGCTCTCCAAATTGTCCTTGAAATTGTTGTGAAAAATGTTGAATTTTGTATAAGAAATATGGCTAGGGTCTGGGCTACATAAGGATCTAATTTATATTCAGTAGAGGGCGTTTCATATTGAAATATTTGAAATAATTTAAATAATCTTAAATAATCAGTAATGTCTTTTCATTATCTACTTTCTTTCTGATGGTATTTATGAATAGTTTCTAAAGGTTAAACTTCTTCGAAGATGAAAATCTATGCCAAATTAAAGCATATCTATATACATAAATGAACCTTTTTTATCTTCAAAAATACGATCTAATATCGGTATTATTGATAAATTATTTAAATAAAATTATTCATTATTGCGTATTTTATATTCATTTCAAATAATTACATTTTGGGTAGAATTGTCTAAAATTAATTTTTCGAAAATAAAGTTAATCTTTCTTTATGTTTATTGTAATTGAATCTCAATCTATCCTATCAAAAATCAGTAGTTTAAATACCAAGTTTTGGTGTAATAAAATACAGAATGTACTTAAGGCCTTATATTTTATCAATATAATATGAAAATTTTCTATTTTATAATATAGCAATTCGGGACAAAAAATTTAATAACAGAGAAAAAGACTTTGTGTCACAAAAATAACAAAAAAAAAAGGTTTGGAAAAACAACTATTTTTGGAAAAGGTTTTGTCTAATAATGATGGTCACAAATTTTAATTTAACTTTTTTTTTTTTGATAAATTTACTTAATTAAATTAAATTGTGATTATTTTATATAAAAAGTTATAGAATTACATAAATACTTCAGATAATTTAATAAATTATTTTTAATATCGCTTATTAAATAAATATTAACAATTTAAATTACTGGCAAACAAAAAAGTACAATTTCATTTATAATTTCAAAATTAAATTACCATTTTTATTTCTAAAAAAAAATATTCTTTAACCAACTTGTCAATTATTTTTCACTTTTACCACACAAATATTCGCAAATAATAATTTTAAATTAATCAAAAAATTGAAAATAATTATAAATGATTGATTAGATTAAATGAAATTAATTATTTAATGCAAATTACAAACATTTTGAAAATTTTAGATAGGTAAATATTATGTTTAAAAAATGAAATAGAAATCCTTGAAAATCTAGAAATAGATTACTTCCTCATTTACGTTTTATTTTAATTTATTTACTTTATGAAAAAGAACAAGAAAAATTCTTTCATTTATTTTTTAATAACACAAAAAAAAAATGTATCATAAAAATTTTTTATAACAAAAATTAACCAACAATAAATTTGTTTTTCTTTTGGCAAAATATCAAAACTTTCACTCTGAAATTTATCACAAAATATTTCATAATTTTTATATAATTATTATATGTTAATGTTTTTGTGTCATTTTCAGAATCATAAAAGTTTTTTTATTTTATTAGAATAAATAAAAACTTTACTATATAATTTTTATAGTTTATTTTGGTAGCAAAAATATATTTATATAGTGTACGTGATTTAACCTAGTGAATATTATATAAATTAATAATTGACCTATTAATTTGGACAAACAATTTTTTTTTTGTATACAACATGGAATCTAAAGTATAATAAATATATTTGGAAAAGAATGAAAAAATAACTAATATACGTGTCCATTGGGGAGTTATATATCGTTTAATTGTTCTCACTTTGAGTACTCTTATTAGTCAATAATACCACTGGTTAATTGGTTCTACCTTTTAGTTCCATATCGTACCTGGCTTCTAGAAACTGTTCAAAATGAATTGCTAATAGTTCACTCACAATTTCTTTGGATCATTACTAATCTCAAGCAAAGTATTATTTCCCTTATTGTTTCAGTGTTGATAGTTCGGCACCTAGACAAGGTAACCAACAAGTTCATCGAATGCGGCTTATATCGAATGCGGCTAAATTTTACATCACTATTAGGTACCATATAAGTACTCGCAGTCTTGTTAGTATACAAACTGAAGATTCACACCGATAATACTCCTATCTAATCGGTTGTTGGTTACCAAAAACTAGATAATAATTCTATATCCTTTTTTTAATTTCGAACTATTTTGGAACAATGCTTTTTTAAGGGTTTACACCGATTGATTGTCCAATTTTTGTCCCCAAAATTTTAAACTTTAATGATTGCGCTTATACTAACTTTAATTATAATTAAGAACAAAAAATTAAATAACTAAGAATCATAATTAAACATTATAAAAATGAAAATTTAACTAAACTTAAGTATAAGTGTTATATGTATCTATGATTTAGGATATATAATAAATTCAGGATTTATGCGAATGTCGTGTTTAAATTAAAATTTAGTCACTCAAAGTATTTAAATTTAAAATTTTAAATTATTTCTCTATGTACATATAAATATTTGCATAGATTAAATTTAAATCTAAATTTGATTGTTAACTTACTCTTACAAAAACTATGTTCAAAAAGCATAAAGGATTTTTTTCATGAAAAAATTATTAAAATATTTTCTTTACTTTTATTTGTTGTTTGTGAGATAAAAAGCTAAATTGAAATTCAGTTTTAAATCTACAACAAAATACAATTTAAATATAACTTTTGTATAAATTTATTTAATATTTTGTGACATATCATGTTATCAATGTCACAGTGGTTCATTTTTTTTTTATCCTCAATACATTACATCGAATTATGATATTTATTGTGTGTACTTACATAGAGAAAAATTTTAAAATTTGTAAAACTTAAGCCTTAAAAAAATATATTACATTGTCTGAAACATATTTACAAAAAAATATATCAAATGATTAAGGTTTCAGCAAAATTGAAATTTGTATCCAATTATTTTTGTTCAGAAAATGACTAACAACAAAATATTTTTCTTTGTATTTAAATTTATTTGTGATTTAAAGAGGATTGTAACATCAAAAATTGACAATAATATTTTTATTTGAAAATTTAATCCTTAAAAGGATATGTTAAGAAAATTAAAATCTGACAATAGTTTTTTTTTTGTAATCTTAAAGGACTTAATCTCTTTTATACAGAACCAGAAGTCAAAAAAATCCATAATGATAGTTTAATTACATTTATATAGAGATGATAAAATATAGAGTTAGGTTAGGCATAATGAACCCAAATGGTAATACGGCCATAAGAATGAATGGCATATTATAGTACCCAGTTCCTTACTTAGAGCTCCGCAAGATAATTAAAAATTGAGATAAAATTTATAATGTCCAAATTGTTGAGTTTGAATTCAAGAAGGTGATCGACCTAAGTCGAAAACGAAAAAAAGGACTGCCTAGTTTAGATTCGTTTTATAAAGACTACTAGTCTTCAAAATTTCACCGAAATTGGATGAAAATTGTGGAAAAAATCTTGGTCGCAACGTTTTTCTTGTATGGAAATGAAAAAAACATTTCAAATTTCCAGACAACTTAGGTCAAAAACTGCATAAAAGTAAAAGGTAGGTCAATTACCAACCATTTGCAAAAAACCAGATCAAAATCTGATAATTACAGCTCCAAGTTATCTGCTCCAGCGAAAAACCTTATCTTACTTTTTGGGCAAAGGCCTCTTAAGTATAGTACATATACATAAAAGATTCCTTTTAAGCTCCCTATAGAAACTTAAGATTGCTGATAAAGTTTATGATGATCTTAATTCTCAATACGTTTATGATGATCTTAATTCTTCTCAAGCTATATTATGTTATATTAGACCCAGTTACAAATTATGTGCTTCGTCATTCAATCGATGGAAGACATCGTCAATAATTAAATTATTTATTTATTTGAGGACTATTTTTTTTTAGCAAATATTTAAATATACAACTAAAAATATATTAACCAAATACTTTACTAACCATTAAACAAATTGAAATACAATGACCTGGTTAAACTATATTTATGTATATTAATCAATAAATTTACCAAAAATTATACATTATTTTTTCCAAAGTCTCCCGAATATAAATATGAATATTATTATTATATCCCATCCTATCCTAGTCCTTTAGCACTCCTTAAACAAACAAAATTTGAAAAGAACCAAAAAAGTTTAATTAAAAAAAAAAATATTAAATTTATGAAAAATGATGATAATTTAGTCTACCATATCTTTGTTTTCACAAGAGGTCAAAGAACAATTAATTTTTTTTTAAGCTAACATTTTTTTCACTCATCAAATGTAAAACACGCGTGACTAATAAATAACGAATAATCATTTTTTTTATTTCAATTTGTTAGTTATTAAATATAATTTAGATATTATAAATAAAAACAAAATGAATTTTATTCATCAGAAAAAAAAACTTCAACCGGACAAAATTTAAGTTTTTTTTTTTAATTTAAATTTACAACAAATATTTTTCTCTGGCTTCCAAAATGGTTTGATTTTTTTTTTATCGAAACATGTGCACATGTTTTTCAATTAAAAATTTAATTAATTGAAGAGCTTTTTATCGCATTTTGATTAATTTATATGGAAACAAAACTTTTCTCTTGATAAACTAAAAAAGAAATTTAAATTTTGTGGGAAACTTTGGTCAAAAATTTAATTGAAAGGCGACAGTCAGTCAGTCACGAAATTTGTTATATTTTTATTTTATATAATTTTATTGTCAATATTTTAAAGTTGAACGAATTTATCAATTTAAAAACAATATTGAATTTATGGTTTTGGTTTTAAAATTCCAAAATTTTAGGAGACAGAAATTTATTAAATTATTTATAAAAAAAAAAATAAAAACAATAAAACAAAATAAATCAGATTTGAAATTTAAAATCAATTACGGTAGACAGCAAGGATTTTAATGAAGGAAATTCATTTTAGTTTTTGTTAAATTTTTTGATAGCTATTTGATTTTTGTGTAAAAAATCACTTGCTAGAGCTTTCGTAGCTAATATGGTTTGATGCAATAAGTCTTAATACCGAAGTGTAATACCGAAGTGCAATAAGTCGTAATACCGAATTTTTAAATGTTTGATAATTTTTTAAAAAAAATTCAAAAACTGAACGAATTTTTAAATAAAATAATTTTAAAATTACAGCCGAAACTATTAGTGGTTAAATAACCAACTGCTAATAACTGATTATATATCCATAGTCATTTTTATCGACTGGTTTAAAAGAGTCAGTGTATAGTAACAGATATCGACAAATTAATAAACTATTTATAATTATCTAATTATTTCGACTATTTATAATTATCTAATTATTTCGAAAATTTGAAATTTTTGAGTTAAATTTAAAAATTTTCCGATTTGTTGCAATACATATATGCAAAGTAAATTTAAAAAATTCATTTAAATATTTATGTGTGTCATAAATTAATTTAATTTTAAATATACATATATATTTTTTAAATTGACACAATATTGCTCTTCATAGTCTCATGTTGGTGACAATGTTTCGATAAAACAATCTATTAATCAAAAAATATAGATACACTAATACAAACAGTTGATAAATCAGTTAATTTTTGAAAAAGTCTCACATATAAAAAATATGATTTACGTTTACGACTAGAAATTCGGCACTTATAGTTGTCAAATTTGTAAATTAAGAAGATTTTTAAATGAAATTGTTTAAAATTCACTATCACTATACATATTTCATTATTAACTTTTGATTTCAATTTTAACAAATAATCATTATTTACATAAAAAATATTTCCATTTATTTATTCTTTTAACAAAATATTTTAATTTAACTATACCTTTATCACTTTTATCCATATTATAAATTAAACAAATAAATAAAATAAACAAATATTATAATTAATTAAAGAAATTTGATAGTTGTATACATTATACTATTTCATAATTGAAATAAATTAATTAGCGCGCTAGCCACGCTTATAAACTCAACACTTTATAATCCCAAAAGATCAAATAAATTGTTTATATAATGTTGAGAACTTGACCCATAAAAGCTTTTGAGTAATAAAAAATTATTTGGTATTGAATTTCACAAATCTATTTACAATATTTCATAATTCTGTTGTAGTCATCAATAATTAAAATTATATACATATATAGTTTTGAAAAATGGAATCCATGTAAGTTTTTATGGATATTATTTTATATATTTTGTGTAATAAAAATCTCATTTTAATGACACTCATATGACCTCTAGAAGTTACTATTATAATTAGTCAAACAACAAAAAAAATTTATGATTAAACTTTAAATTCTGATTTAGTTTTAAATTTCACAAATTTTGTTATAAAAAAATTGGCTTTAGTTTTGTGGAGATCAAAGAGAAAATAATTTAAAATTATTGTTGGTATATTTTTTATCCAAATTATTAAAGTAAATATTTATTTAACAAGATCGTTTTGTTTACTATTCAAATTCGATTAGAAAAATGTGATCTTAAAAAAAATAGTACATATTATTTTTTGCAATTATTTTTGCAAAAAAAAATTATTACCAGATTTTAATCTAATGTTTAAATAAAAAGTATTAGCAGAGATAAAAATAATTTAATTTATTGCAAAAATTATAATTTATTGGTAGAGAAAAATTATTTAAAATTTACAATTAACATAAAAAAACATTAAATAAATAAATGGACAATTTAATAATATAGTATATAAATATTTGAAGTTATTGGATATATTGTAATATAGAAAATCATTTATATATGATGAAATATTTAATGAATTGGAGAAATTTTAAATTTTAATAGTGTTTGGTTGTTGCATAACCAAACAAAAAATATGTATATCATCAAAAAAAATAAAATTATTTTAAAATTAACTCTTATACTTAATTTTAATTATTTTACCACAATTAATAAAATTTAATAAATAAATTTTTATATAATTTAATAAGAAATTTACTAAATATTTATTTGAAGTTATTATAATAATTTAATTTTGCTAAATTTTAACCCTTTACATCCAGCGGCGCGTCTCATGCGCCATCCTAGTCGTTACTTCTACTCGAACGCCGTTTGAGAGGCGCCATTACTAATTATGATACTATATTTCTTATATTGCGCATGCATTGCTAATTTTCGTTTCCCTTGTATAAATATTCATGTAAAATTGTATTATCGGTATTTGTTTACCAAAACAAGTAATTTTGGAATATATTCGCTGATTTAAAAGAGAAAAAATGTATAAGTTAGTATTATGTATTTCCAGAAAAGTTAATTTAGCATGGAAATAAAAATTCAAAGATTGCGAATTTAAATCAAATCTTACATCATTATGGAAAAAGTGGAATATCGTCACAATATTTTATATAATGTAGAAGCTTGTGGAGACAATAATGTATGATGATATTCGGATACACAATGTTGATCATATGCATCTTTTTCCATACTTTGTAGTTGTCAGACTTAACCTTTGCAATTTTTTCTATGGGAATTTAAATAAATTTAAATTAATAATTTAATTTTTAGAATCTCTTTCTTTCATTTTCTATTGAAATCAATTAATTTATATTTATGAAATTCGATTTGAATGATAATTTTATATCACCGATAAAGATTTATTTGCACTACGAAAAAACACTTAATTATAGGAACCCAAATATAATAACTGAAATTAATTTTGAACTATTTTAATTTCAATATCTCAAATCGTAAAGGTAAACAATAATAGCATTTATTTATTTATATGAGAATTTTTGGCTGTTAGCCTGTTAGTTAAAACTTTCGTATGGATTTACAAAAAAAGCTTCGTGATTCATGTATAGCTCAAAAGCAGACTTCACATGATCAGTCAATGGCAGTAAGTTTCCATCAAACATTTACGCTACAATAATGGATAATGTTATGTCCACATTTTTTATTAATTTTGGAATAATTCTCACCGGTGGTAATAAAAATATTTATAGGCCCCACCACGAATTGCTTTATTATTCATTTATGAATAAATTAACAAAATAGAAATAATTTGCAAATAAAAGAAATTTTTGTATATTATACTACGTTCGAACTATTAAACTATTTCAATAGAGAACTAATTTTGTTAGACGTTTTTTTCATATAAAAAATGTGTCAAAATTATACCAGTTTCAAAAAAAGCCTATAGTCAGTCATGTAGTTTGAGCGTTTATTCAATACTTTTTTTGTATAATTCGGTTATAATCGGCAACACAAGTTGTCATTGAATTTTGTCAAACATTGAAATGTTATTGCTAGATTTAAATTATCAGAATTTATATTAAAATTTTTTGATTACATATTTTGATTATTTATTTTGACATAATATTAAAATGAAACTAGTTTCCGAAATTCCAGTGCGAACAGCTCTTTATCGAACTATGTAGTTCTAAACTAGTTCTTTTTGTATAGTGCGAACGTAGCATTACAAAAAAAAATAAGCTTGAAATTCCTAATATTTGTTTTCAAGTCTGGGCTAATTCCAAAAAGCTCATTTAGAATTTATTTATTGCTTATTATGTTTACATAAATACCATATTAAATTGTTATTCTTAGTAGATCATAAATAATAAACAAATATTAGCAATAAAAATTATCACTAAAATAAATTTACATAAAAATTCAATTTTGTATTATATTTAAATTAGTATTAATTAGTAAAATTAGAGAAGTAAATAATGTAAATATTAGTTATATTAGTTTCAAGTTCTAGGTATTTTCTTAAAAAGCACTATGTAAGCTAAAATTAGTCTTTTTTAGAATCGACATTAGCATTTTTGTAAACCATATTCATATTTTTTCAAGTCAGATTAGTATTTATTTTTTCGCAAATTAAACTTTCCTTCTTAATTTATATTACAATTTAATAATTAAACAGATTAATTAATTAATTTTATTAATTAATAATAAAATTAAATAGATTTTGTTTATATAATCTAATAAAGTTTCCTTTATTAAATTGTTACATAAACTAAGAAAATGAATTTGAATGGAAAAATAAATAAATTTCACTTGCAAAAAGTCTAATTTTGATTTACAAAAAGATGAATTTTGTTTGCAAAAAGGATAATATTGATTTAAAAGACTAGTTTCAAACGTAAAATTGGCTTGTCCCTTTACAGCTACACAGTAAGAGAATTAATATTTCTAAATTTTATATTTCAATTTTGTATATTTTTATGTGAATGGGATGGTTCTCTATTTAAACAGTAATTTGTGATTAATAAATAATTAATAATAATTACAATAAACTGAAAAAAACTGTAATAATAAAAAAAAAATTAAAAAATAAAGGACATTCAAGGACTAATTTTTTTTCTGATAATAACGATAACACGCCAGAATATTAAAAATATTATCTGTCTGTTATTATGTTTCAAAAACAAAAATGTAATTATATTTATTTTATTATTTTCGAAATAGCAAAAATAAATATATATATAAGAATAATATATATATATATTTCAAATTTTATACACGAAATTTTATTTAATAATATTTTAGTCACATCCTTAATAAAACAAATATATCATATATCCTTTTTTTTTATATTCATTTCCTTTATTTATTAATTTATTTATCTTGTATTTATATCAAATATAATTTTTTATATTATTATTAACTTATCATGTGTCAAAGGATTTCATGTGTCAAAGGAAAAGAGAATGTCTAGGGGCACACATCCAGAATATTCTAGTATCTCTGGTTTGCGTAGATGTCCTTTTCAAAAATTCAATAGAATTGGTTTGTTAAAAAAAAACTATTATAAAAGAATTATATCCTTTAATTATTTAAAAAAAAAATATTATCGATATTGTTCATTGAATATTTATGTGTCCTTGTAATGAAATTTTATAGTTCTTAAAAATAAATCAAATGTACATATACTATATAGAAATGTATTTGAATCAGGAGGATATAAAATGGATATTGTATAAATTAAAATTACTATTATGTACATATTCTGTACACAATGAATTGTACACAAATCCAAGGACTATTATATTATAGTTTTGTTGATTACAAGGACAAACTAACTACATGTCTATGGAATCTGAATGTGTATGGTTGAATCCATACATTTAAAATGACGTCCTAATACCATAAAATTCGTCAATCCATTTCAGTTCTTTAATATACTTATTGAAATTAACCGTACTGGGCCTATTTCATAAGAGTACAGAATAAAAGTATTAAAGAACCGATATATATCAGCTTTCAAAGATATATGGGTCATTAAGTGCATGACAATTTACATGGTTAGTGTACTACCACTACGTGCTTCTATGGTTTCGTCTTGCCTTCTACAAAAATCTCTACGTTTATTTTTATTTATGAAGCTTATTTTTCTATTTGCCTTGTACCGATTCTAGTATCCCAGTCTCATGCAATTAATTCTGCCTCTATAAGATTTAGTCTTACTGTAGAAAAGTGTACTATATTCAAATGTCAAATGTGTGTTATTCAAATTAAATTAGCGTTAAATTAAAAGGATCCAACACAAAATATAATGCAAGATTATATAATGGAATTATATAGCTAAGGTTATAATATAAGTGACATATAGCTATGCTCATCATCTATAATTTTTCGTTAGTATTTAGACTTTTCAACCGAATCTGAATTTAGATTACGATTCAACGGTCATAATCTTTATTCAATGATAAATGAAAAAAACTCCTTTTAATTTAAATTTGTTATAAATAAAATAAAATAAATTTTTATTTCTCAAAAAAAAAAATTGTAATTACATCCCAAGACCATAATCCCAGGCTATTAATAACTTTTAAACCCAAATTAATTTTCTATCCTTCTGCACAAAATTATAAAAATGAAACATTTTTTTTTTGTTTAGAAAAAATTATCCCCAATTTTTTGGTGATAAAATTTTATTATCTGTTTCTTTTATATACTAGATCTTTTTTTTTTGTACAATTTAAAAAAAAATGGTTTCCCATTTGCCACGTGTTTAATGTTCGGTCTTTTTCATATACGCTTTTCCATTAAAGATATACAATTCAGCTATTAATTTATACTCAGCGTGACGTCAGAAAGAAACATTTTTTTTGTAGTGGAAAATAATGATAAGAAATGAACTCAAAAAAATAAACATGCTATCATTTACTTATATTAACATGTTTAATATAAGTAAATGATATAACTCGCCTGTATCCTTTTTAAATGTTTTCTTTTTCGATAGTATATGTATGAATATTTTCTAGAGTGCGTGACTATTACAAAAAAATCATGCAAACTTTTTTTTTTATTGTATTTAACACGAAGAAATTGTGTATAACTTTACAAAAAGTTAATGGTAGAGGGTGGGGTAGGTGGTATCTCATGCCGTGTGATGATAATAGCCGGCAAAAATTTATAACAAAAGAAATACAATTATTTTCGGAGGGATTTTGCGCAATTCAAAGCACTTTTTCTTTCAGAGTATGAAATTACATTATGTGAATTTTAACATTGTGAAAGGTTAGACGTGTTTAACAAAATAAAAAAAAAAACATAATTGTAATAAATTTCGTAATCATTTGTTATAAAAATTTTTGAATTTAAACTTTGGCTAGGTCGGGGTATCGACAATATTATGCAGATATGGGTTAGAATTTAGATTCCATTATTATGGACATGGTCTTACAGCTTTTCAAAATAATCTTACAGCTTTTCAAAATAACTGATTACTCAATTAAGTTTTATTACAAATTACTTAATTCGAATAGTTATGTAATAAATAGAAGTAATAATTAGTTATAACTATAGGAATAAATTCTAAATGTCGAGATTATCCGACAAGAAAACCAATATTCTAATTTTTTTTATAAGTTATGTTAAGGGTATATATTATGGCCTTATGTTATCTATCTTTTTCTCTTGGCAAAACATCGCCATTTGCATTTCAGTAAAAACCTCTACGTCTTGGCGGTTTCTCCAAGATTCTGAAGCAACATTTTTGCCGTAGTTTAAAACTATTAATTGGAATAAGTTTTTAATATAGTGATTGAAGCATTTTCACTAATCAGATTCGACACCTAAATTTTCTCAGATAAAAATACATTGCTAAAATTGATTTTCCTTAGAATAGAACGAAAATATCCCTCGAGAGTTTCCTTAGAATAGAACGAAAATATCCCTCGAGAGTAACTCACGACGTAATGCATATATATTTAATTTAATGCATCAGTGAATCGAACTCACGACGCAACATAGTACATTACATTACAAACTAATGCATCACCAATTGACCTTAAGTTGATACTCTTATGATACTTTTTTAGATAAATTTAGGCTTTATGACGTAGCCAAAATCTTAAGTGATTACTTGCAAATATATATGTAATACATTCTATTTATACTTAAAAAATTCTTCCTTAATTTATTATTAAACTTAGTATATATATAGTAAATCTGTAAATTATACAATAAAAATATAAACTACCTCATTTATTATATTTAGATATTTAGAATCACAAATGCTTGTCAGTAAAAGCTTAAATTTTCTGCTGGTCACGCAACATTTATAGTTAAATGTCAGAGTGTAAGCAAAGTTTTTGTTTTTATTATTTGTTACCGAACCGAACTCTCAAAATCATGTTCAATACACCACCACTTACTTTCCTTTTTTTTTGGAATAAAATTAAATTCATTGTTATACCTAAATCACGATACCAAATAAAATAAAAATACTAATACAGAACATAAATTTTTTTTTTTGTATAAGCTTATAAAGAAATTAATCATTGTAAGCAAATGTATTTGAATATTTCCTGTCTGACCTTGAAGTATAAGTATAAAGTCCTTTTATATCTTAACAAGAAAACAATTTTTTTTTTTTACTTTTGCATAATTGGTTTTTGTATGCTTCTGATGGTCAGTGTTTTTTTTTTAATTAGTATAATTTCTTTGAGTTTAACCAGGATATCATTTGAATGACAGAAACTATTGTATAATATATTTTTTTTTTCTTTACCAGAGGTAAAAAGGATTAAATTACATACAAGGGTTTCTAGTATAGAACAAAACCATAAAAATTTTTAATATATCATTTCAGTTTACTATTTATGTTATGGTATATTTTATTTATAGTTTCATGTTTTATTATTTTGGAAATAAAGCATATAACCATATGTTTAATGATGACATTAAAATTAATGATGTGGATTTAATATATTAAATGCACTGCAAAGATTTATAGGTATGATAGTTTTGTCATCATAAAAATGCGCAGTAATACTTGTAAATTGATTTACTTATGCTAATAGTTTATTTCAGTATATAGTAAAATTTAAATTTTGTCATTTCAGATTTAAACATTCATTTCAATACTTCTCAGAATAGAAATTTAATTAGTCGGTTAACCCAATTGAAATATTACGAAAAAGTCAAGCTCACTCATGGTTTGTTTCAAAAAAACCTAATTGGTTTGTGTTAAATTTGAACAGGAATACTAGAACCAAGAGAACATATATTCGATTATATTCTATAGTATCTGTATCTGCGGTTAAAGTGATAACTGTGTAGCTATTATATTAAGTGTGACTTTTTTTTTATTGATACAATTTGTAAATCTTAGTACCTGGGCGTCGATTAGTTCTAAAGCCTTTGAAAATTGGTAATTTATGTATAGTTTCGTAATAGTTACTAGATGTGGTAATTTTATCTAGATCAGAGAATAATATAACAATTATAAGTGTAAATAAGTCCGTGACAGTGTCTCATTCTGTTCTATAACGATTGACAAAGGAAACAGGTTGTTTTTGAAAGCTTCCTTTTTATTGCACATATGTAAGTATGTATATATATATTAGACTCCAAAGTGTATGTACTTCTTACACTATAGTATTGTTATCTTTAATTGTCCTAAAAGTATTATATAACTATATATTATATTGCAAAGTATTTATCCTTTATATCCATTCGTAGCACGACAGTGCGAAATAAAATTTTAGTAAGTTTGCCCACCAAATCATTGCCCATATTTTAAATATAATCATTACCCATACCATATATACTATATATTTTCATGTTTATGATATTTAAAATAAAATTTCTAATTGCATAGGTAGCTATAGCTATATATTGTTTCCGTATCCGAAAAAGCTCTGCTATTAATATTATATTTATTATTTGTAAAACTATTTATATATAATAAAAAATGTAGTAATAAATAAGATTACATATTTTTTTATGTCTTTATATTAATGATAGTGGGTATATAATAAAGTTTTATTGATTTTTTTTCTTTATGACGACATTAAAATAAAATAAATCAATCAACGAATAAAAATAATGAAAAAATAATAATAACATTAAAGTAAAAAAAAAAAAGAGGTAAACCATAAATTACAGTCAATTTTATATAAAATATTTATATAATAATATTATAATTTTTAGTTGAACAATGTTTAAAATTCCAAAGAATTAATTTGTACATATATGTAGTACTATATAATATTATTTACATATTCATATATTCATGCATGACTAATTGATAGTTTCTGAACAAAAAAGTCATTGTAAATATGCATGTGAAAATCTCAAGGTCATGTAAATCTAATAGTTAAATTATATATTAACTCCTGACAAAAAAAACAACTAAAAGCTGGATAAGCTAGGAAAATATTTATAATAAATAGTGAAAATTCTAAAAAGAAAGTATAGAAAAATATTATAACTATAATTTTTATATTTTTTTTAACAATTTTTTAGTTACAACCCACACAATTTTTACTAGCTTATTGTAAATGTTTTTCAAAATAATGTTTACATATATAAATTCCATAAGAATATAGAATATAAAATTTCAAAATAAATATATGAAAACCAAAAAACTCAAATATGAATTCATCATATATGTACATGAAAACTGAAGAGAAAATAGTTTTTCACACATATATATGTCATACAAATTCTATATTATAATTCAATGTTACTTTATGAAAAACAAATCCTTATATAATAATGTTTCTGAAAAACTTATAAACTAATATAAATTAGAGCTATTATCGTATCTACATACTAAATAGTTATATGGAAAAATCAATTATTTTTTTTATTATGTTTTGTTTATTATTTATAATTGTCTTACTATACTTCCTACTGCACATAAATTTATAGTTTTCTGGAAAATTGATTGGGCATATCCATAGTATATATATTAATATGTATGACAATTCTTCTACAAGTGGTGATTTAGTATTAAGATATAATAAATATGTATAGTAAATTTGCACAATTAGAAATGAAATCACAATTTATAGTATCAAGGTCACAATAAAATAATAATTATACTATGTTGAAAATAAAAATTTATATATTAAAGTTAACATAATATATACATATGTATATGTATACACATATATGTATACATTATTTTTAAATCGTTGTAGAGAAGAGATGGAATAATTCTGTCCAGATATATTCTTCCCATATAATTCTATGGAAGACTAGAGGTGGATTGACGAAAAATTTTCGTATAGAATGTCAGACAATCATTTAAGAGATAAATACAGTTGGCCCTTAACCCACATGCACATCAGACTGCTGAGCTTAAAGAATAGATGTAGTAAGTAGGATGAGCGCACAACTATCCTTATGTCAACATAATCATATATAGCATTTTTATATTCTAGATGAAAATAGAAAGCTATATCTAATAATGTTATTATCATTTATCATTTAAATATTATTTGTTTGCTACAACCTTTTTTTATACGAAAATAATTCAGTGATCGATCATATTTGAATTTGATTTACCCACAGTATAAGTATTTTCATTGAAAATAGATTATGTCTAGGGTAATTTATATTTATTACTCCCATTCCCCCGAACATCGGACTATATTTATATACACTCGGAATATTTTCTTGTTTATTGTATCTCTTGTTATACACACATATACATAATTTTTTTTATAACAAAAAAAGAAATATGTAGATAAAAATATGTTGATCAATGATATTTTGTTGTAAAGAATTTTTAATAACATAATTTATGACGATGATTATAATCTCTAATAATTGAAAGAAAACTCCTTGAATATAAGGATGAACGATAATAAGCCATATTTTATCTTCATGAATTTTCCTTTATCCTTTATAAATTATATTTGATAAGTGTGAGAAAGTACATATAATATGATTTTCTTAAGGATTTAAATTTTTAAATGAATTTAAATTTGTAAATAATTTTTCACTTTTTTTTTATATCAAAAAGTTTTATAACAAAAAAAAACCAAATTTTTACTTTTATTTCGAAAATGTTTTAATTGTTTCAAGTTCAAAAAGTTGATGTGATAAAATATCATAAAATTGTAAAATAAATAAACTAAATAGAAAAGAAAATTGTTTCCGTCAACATTTTTATTGTTTTGGTATAATTAATTTTATCCTTAATAATTTTGGTTAAGATATAAGAGCATTACAATTTTTTTGTAAAGTATAATATAATATTATTCTATTTATATAATAAAATACTTTTAATATGCAAATTTGTTTGAGACCTTGATAATAAGATAAGGGTATAAGAATTAAAAGTGTAATCCCATAAGAATTTCTGAAAAATAATTTTAATTTTTTTTGTTATCAAACCTCTTCGATCTTATCCTACTATTTAATGAAAATTTATGTATATTATATAATTTCAATTGTTAGAAAAACCATTAAATATCGGAGTTTACAGTACATATAGATTATTGGGGCATGATGAGCTTAGTTACAACATATTATTTTTTGGAGATCGTAATATGCCTAATGTGCTCTGTAATCATAAATTCGAGATCTTAGCATGAAATATTCGTATATAAGCTGAAAGTTAGTGGTCGAGTCATATAGCTTCTCCACTACAGGAAAATTAAGGATCAAAATTCATATAAAATTAATTATTCATAAAAAATTAATTATTGAAACAGAATGTCGCAGAGACCTCTAAATAGGTTAGCCTTGGCTCATATCTGGCTCTTAAGAGTGTCTCGGCCTTGGCTAATATCTGGCTCTTAAGAGGCTCTTAAGAGCAGAGACTTCTAAATAGGTCGGCCTTTGGCTCATATCTGGCTCTTAAAATAGGTCGGCCTTGGCTCATATCTGGCTCTTAAGAAAGTTAAGTATGGAAGAAGAACGTATTTCTATCTATATTATTAAATATAGATATAGGAAAAATGTACTATAATTAATTAAAGAATAATTTCGATGGCCCCGAATACTACTATCATATAACTACAATCCAATTGCTATATAACTTAAGATAATATTATTCGTGGCCATCGATTTATTATATTTTTATTTTACTTATTGTTAAGCATGCAAGCTTGCAACAACTGTTTAGTAGACTGTCAACACAGTCAGAGCCACAATAATTGTTGCAGTTTCGCCACTGATTAATTGACTTTTTTAAATACATATTTATATAAATTTCAATTATAATATTTTCTTACAAACTAATTAATTTTCTTGTTGCCAATTAAAAAAAAAAAATAGAAAATAAATTTCTATTACTTAAATAATTTATAAAAGACAATTTTCGTTTATTCATTAATTACTTGTGTAACTTGTAAGAGTATTCTTCACATTCCTCTTTCCTGTATACAAGATAAATATAGCGTGTAAATCAATATTTATGGGAAAATATTTTTTTCTTTCTATTAAAATTAGTGTTTCTAATTCACTTTTATTTGTAATTTATATTTAAATATTATTCAATTATTCAAAAAAATATATAAATAATATTTATTATTACTTTTTATTAGCTATTCAAACTTGTATATATCTTAATTTATACGGTGTAAAAAAATAATTTTTAATGCGAAATTGAACATATTTTAACATAAATTTGTATAGAGATTTATGATATGAATTCTATATAAAAAAAAACATTATAATAAATAATTAAGCGTTTATCTAGTGTAATTGACAAAATTTATGGAATATTTATTAATAAAGTAGCAATTGGAATTAATTAGGAAAGAATTATATGTATACGTGTATAATTAAATAATCAAGAAATTAATTTAATATACATATTTTTATTACATAATATTTAAAAGTAAATATTTAATTAAGTGCTAAAATTATAATAATAGTAGTGTCGTCTATGTGGCATAAATTAAGATAATTTGTAATTTCAAATAATTAAACGGATTTTATTTAATTAAATCATAAAAAATTCCGAATACTTTATATGGATAAAGTGCTTAAATAATAAGGATATATACATTATGTGTGTTTCGTTTTTTAGCCATAAATGTATTTATCATTTTTATTAGATATTCACTAAAAATACCTTTCTTTCTGGTATTTACCTTTCTTTCTGGTATTCACTAAAAATACCTTTCTTTCTGGAATAATTTCTTTATCTTCAGTTATCTGTACTGGTAATTTCTTCCCAAAGCCCCCCCCCCCCCCAATTTCTTTGAATTAGTTGAATTATAGTGAGATATTGTCGATTACTAATTTAACTTCAGACTTAAAAGGCTGCATAAAAATAACTTTAGGAACAGACTACCAAACAGCTATATGGTGCAGTAGTTGAAGCACATCTCTTTCAACTGGAAGGATCCGGGTTTATAAACAATTTTCTGGTATTATGTAGTATTTGAATAATATATCTCTCGTATTATGCTACCATTTTCGTCATTGGGAACTTTGTTCATAAAATTTCAGTTTAATACGGGCTATTAAACGATATGGTAATATGTACATCTGCATGTGTAGTATCGTAGATAGGTACCATAAGAAAAGATGTTTCTTATGGTACCGACCAAGTTGATCTGCAATTTACAAATGATTCTGGAGAAAAATAAATTCCAAAATATTGATTTATATCACACCGGCATCGACATTAAAACAAATACAATCTTAAATTATTTTCCCCAATTTATATAAAATATCCCATCTTCTCTCATATGTATTTCCTAAAATAATTACATATTTCTATTAACATAAAATCTCTTATTAGAACTTTTTGTCTTGGTCAACTTTATTAATTTTGACCCATTGATAATTATTGTAAAAGAAAATTATAGGTCAGGATAAATGGAATTAATTAATAAACGTTTAATATTTTACAATAAAAAAATCTATTTTATTTTACATATTGATTATTTTTTTTTGGTTATCTACTGATGCTAATTAAATACCAAAAAGTATTTGCGTCTTATTACGATATTCTAATAAGAAAACTGTTTGTTACATTTTGTAAATTAATTATGTATGTATATATGTATACCATATAAACATTTAAAAAAATTAAATTCGAAAATGTGGCAAGAAAATTACCCGCTTTAATATAAAAATAGGTACACAATAATAGTAAATTAATTTAAATAAATATTTTTATTTAAATTAAAAATAATTTCTAAAATAAGTATTTAAAAAAAAAAATTAATTTGTGTGCTGCGCAGAAGAACCACTCCTCTTTTCCAAGACATGGAAAAAAATATATTTCAAAACGTTTTTATTATATCCAGGTACCCCCAAGGGAAGGGTGGCTTTATATAAAAATGAAATTATTTTCAGTATAAAATTTTATTGCATCAGCAATAATTAAAGTTTTATTTGTTAATTAAATTTTAATTATTATTATTATTGGAAATTAAATGTTATTAGAATATTTTCTTTAAACAAATAATTTTCACAATATTTTATAATTTCAATTTCTTTTTTTTTTTTCACTTAACTTTTTTTTCTATTAGAGAAAATTTTATCATTGATTTTTCTTTTTTGTTATATTTTTTTGTATACACACTGAATATTTTATTTAGTTTCACTTTATTTATTCAAAGTAAAACATTTATTATATTAAAGTTTAATTATTAATATTTAATTACAAATTTAAATTAATATATTATTTTTTTATATTATTTTTTTATTTTAGTAAAATTGAAAACTTACCGTTTGTGTACAAATAATTAGCTGTGTTTGGAAGGGCATGCTGATACATGACTTGCTGTTACAAACCTTACCAACCACTTTCATGTCACTTAACCACTGAGAGAATGAACCTCAGAGAGGAAAACCATGCGTATTTATATTGAAAAGTAAAATATATTTTTTATATAAAATATATACTATTTTTTTTCGAAATTCGAGGACCTTTTCGATAATTTTTTTTTAAAATAACATTAGGAATTTTGTAAGAATTAAATTAGAGAGCTTTAATTTGTAAAAGCTTTGTAATGGAAATTGTTATATACCTATATATTTATATATACTAGAACAGGTGGGTAAATAAATATTTTCGAAATCTAATTTTATACAACTATATTTTATTTTATGTGTATTATACATAAATGTAAATTAATATAATGAATGAATTTGAGAATGAAGATTTCTTAAAGATTATTATAAAAAATTCGTTAGAATTTTTCGAAATTAATTTCATTCTAGTAAATTTGTTAGAGCTACAAACTATATTATTTTTAGTACTACTACAAAATAATTGATAATCATAGAATGATTATGTTTTTTTCTTACTTAATATTTAGTTGTTAAATTACAACTATATATTACATTTTTCACAATAATTTCAACCTTTCTCAGCTAAATTTATTTCGTTTAAAATAATAATATACATTATAATATTTTGTCCAACAACATTGCAATAAAATTACGGAAATACTTAATTTACCATTGGAATTTTTGAAATAAACATAATGAAAATTGTGTAGACAGATAAATGAATTTGAATATTTCAATTACCTTATAAAACAAAAATGAATTTAGAATTTAAATTTACTATATGTCTATAAACAATTTCGTAAGTAAAGTAAGTAAGTAAAAATAACTAATTGATTGCGATTTATTTTGGAAAAATTAATTCATTATATAATTTAAACAAACTAATTTACGATTAAATAAAATAAATATTTTTATTTCATAAAATAAAACATTGTTAGAAAAATAATTGCTATAAGATAAGTAATTAATGTTTTGATATATAGTTGAATATTCACACTAATATTTGTTAGAATTTTTCTCCATTAAATCATTATCAGTTGGACATAATATATAATTACAGTCTTTTATAAATTTTTTTTGATACAATATAAAATTATTATATTAAAAACAAAATTTCACTTAAATATAACTAATTATTTTATTAAAAGATATATTATAAAAAAAAACTTGCCACTTTTTCCGATTCATATTTTTAAAAGAACAATTTAAAAAAATATATATTGATAAAGTACTATAACAACTATATCGTTTCACTATTCTGAAATTTGTTAAATTTTAATTCTGATTAAATACTAAAAAAAGTAGAATGTTTATATTTCAGCAAATAAATGTTTAAATTTTAGGTTTTAATAATTTAGCTTCGGATTTGTGTAATTTTTTTTTACTTATTTTGAATGAGATTTTTGTAATAAAAAAAATATACAAATTTTAACAATTCTGGCATTTGAATTCATTATTTTTATATATTTTACATTATCGTATTTTTTTTACGATATTCATTATTTTTTAAAATTTCTAATTGAGAAAATAATATTTTTGATATTGTAAAACTATTTCATTATTTAATTTTTTCATATACCTATATGTTAAAAATATATTAAAAATTGTAATTACGATATTATTATAGTAAGTAAACTAATTTATTAATTATTTTTAGATAAACTTGTAATCTATTAATTAAAAATATTTTAGGCAAGTTCAATTATTTTTATAATTACATATATAAATTATATTTACTTATTATAAAACATTTAATACGATATTCATCATTATACGATATTATTAAATATACTTTTATAATATGTTAGTTTTTAAGAAATTTATTACTTTTATATTGCATTAAAAATACATAATTTTATTTTGTAATTAAATTTAATTATCAAAAAACTACAATGTTATTGTCAAAATAATACATACAAGTTTTTTAAACTTAAATTGTAACTTAACTATATAAAAAATACAAGTTTAATATAGAAAATAAAATTTTGTAAAAAATCAAAAAAAAAAAAAAAATATTTAAGGCAACTTTTTCATTGAACGATTCTAACTTATCTTAATAAATTAAACTTAAAAACTTCTTGACTATAATTAATACAAAATATATAAATTTTATATAAAAAAAAATAGAATATCTTAAATCCTATAAAAATGATTAATTCAATTATTAAATAGAGTAGATATTTAATTATTTAGCTGCTTCTGCTTCCAAATGACGTAAAAATGCATATTTTTTCATATATCCTTTATCACAAATTGGACAATAAAATTCATAATTAATTGTTTCGGCATGATTTTTTTTTGTATGCCATGTTAATGTTTTTTGTGAAAAATATGTCTTTGGACAATATTTACATTTATATAATCGTTCATTTCTGAAAACAAAAATTGCAATTTGTATGAGACTCTAAATTTCATCATCACAGATTACACTTACCTGTGATTATTTATATGTGGAAATAATTGATTTAAATGATCATATAATTTGCCACATTCTAAACATTTATATTTAATGCCATTAAATCTGATTTTAATCCAAGCAATTCCATATAAACTGTAATAATGATTCATATATTCATCTTTAAAATGTGTATGATTTGAATCATCTTTTAATTTTAATGTAATTGTATTAAATACAATTTCATCTGGACACTTAATTGTTAGATCTAAATTTGAAAATTTACCAGAATTTCCAGAATTTGGAAAAAGTGTAAAATTTGGTAAAGCACAATTATAAATCGGCATCTTTTCTCTTAAGTTTTTGTAATTTTTTTTAAAATTAACTAAATTTATTTATTTATTTTATATTTATATCAATTACACAAAAAATACTGAATAAAATAATAAAATCTTGACAGCTAAACTAAATTTTTTGTGGCATTTTGAAATGAAATGCCGTTACTTAGCTTTGTTCTTTGTTATTGGTGCTATTTTGTGCTAGATTTTTATAAGAAATGGCTGAATGTGATGATCATCTTCCTTGGTTGAATGGTCTATATCTTCCTTGGTCTATAATCAAAGTTTTTCTTTGGAATTTTTATTTTATTTTAATTAATCGACGTTTTGTTTAGACTTTAGTCCTTACTCCTTAGAGTAGAGGATGGGAAAAGAGGATATCGATTTCCCTTTTTTTGGATAGAGAGAGATAGAGATATAGGTTCGGGTAGGGAGTTATATTTACACATACCTCAACTCAACCATAATCTACACTACACCTACCTACCTCCCAGCTCCCACTCCTACAGAAAATGTCAAAATTCATACAAATACCATAGCCATACCACACCCACTATATGTATACAAAAATTTAGTTACGATTTTTAATTACATATTAAAAATCACGATATTCCCCCCAGACCCAGTTCTGCTACAAAAACTAGTTGTATTTTGTATACTAAGAGGAAGAAAGACGTTGTGAATAGGAATACCCCAGGAGAACATGAAATATCGTTTTTTATATTTACTAAAATTCAAATAGCTTGTAAACGTAAAACTACTAATCACCTATGAGCATAAGCAAATAATAAATTTTGTATTCAATTTTGAATTTTATATCCTGAAAAATGTTCTCTTATTTTAAAATTTGAATAAAACAATTTTATTATTTCAAATCATTACAACATAAAAATCTTTTTTTATTTTAAATTTCAAGTCTTAGTAAAATATAATGCTTTTTTTATACATCATTGCAGTCTCTTTTAGCAGGAAACATTTCTTAATAGCATTAACAAAAATAAATATTCGTTATAATGTTAAACATTCAAAAACATTTAAATTATTTACTTAAAATATAAATATAAAATATAAATTATATAAAAATATAAATCCATTTTGTAGTTTATATATAGATATTAATTTAAAAAATATATAACACAAAATGAATTGTAAAATTAAGAGAAAAAAAAAGCGAAAATAGAAAAATTGCAAAGTAAATATTAAATTATTTCTTTTACGAAGCCTTTCGATTCAGAATCTACTTGGATAACTTCCTTCTATTGCCTGTGGTCTATTGGAATGAAATGTTTCTTCTATTCCCTGTGATCTATTGGACTGAAATGTTCCATCTATTGCCTGTGGTCTATCTGCATGATTGGTTGTTAAATGCTCGTAAAAATACTGTTTATCTGTAAAATTTGTATCGCAAATTGGACATTTCATAAATGCTGATGTTGTAGCATTAATATTTGTATTATGCTTTTTATTAAAATGCCGATTTAAAACATTTTTTGTAGTATATTGACAACTACATAAATTACATTTATATGGTGTTACATTACGATGCTTATTAATATGATTACAAACAGCCGTAAAAGTTTTCATATATTGTTGACAATATAAACAACGATAATATGAAATGCTATCAATTTGATGTCTTGTATAAGCAGTTCCCTGAACAGATTTATAATAATCAATTAAAGGATCATGGTATTGTGGTTTTGGTACATATCCTTTTACGATATTAGTGGATGATGATGATGAAATATTTCTTTCATTAAAATTGGATATGTTAATGTTGGTAATATCAGTTATTATGTTCTCCGATTGCATGATGTTATTCTCTTTTGGCATATTATTCATATTGTTTATTGTAATTGAACGTTTTAAATTATGTAAATTCTTATCCCAGCCTATTGAAGATAAAGTCAAACAATATAAATTTGAAATTTTTATTAAATTTATTAACAAAAATCAAAATATTATATTTACCACGAATAAATTCATCAAATATCACAAGATTCATTTGCTTCCTTGAAATTTTTGAAATTTTAATTTAAACCCTCCTGTTGTTTGATAATCGTAAAAAAACACGTACGTACACGATCACGATATAAAAAATTGTAAAATAAAAAAGTTAAAATAAAAATGGTGTTTTCGATGTAGCTGAATAACGGAATTTTTATATTCAGCAAATTAAATACTAAAAAAAATCATAGTAGATTTTAAAGGTACTGTTCAGAAAAATCTGAATTTTAGCCGCTGTAATGAAATCATAAAAAATATACGAAAATTAATGTTCAGAATCAGAAATATTGGTAATTGATGCACGCCTTTTAGGTCCATTGACAAAAATGCACAATTATGTATCTGTTGTTAATATTTTCTCTTTAAATTAAAAAAATGTTTCCAAACTTTTATGTCGCAAATCAATTTTAATTTTGAATTTAATCTTTACTGCACTATATTGTAGTTATTCAGGGTTACGATCGGATCGGCAAGAGGTTTTAACCCTATCAAAAAGCTTATATTGAAAACCTTTATCTACCTACACATCCTCCTCTATACACAATATTAAGAAAACTTTAATTTTATATATTCAAGATTTTTCAGAAGATATATATTACGTTATCAAAATAGGAAAAAGAAATAAATTTTATTTTTATAATAAACGCTTATACAAAAAACAAAATGAAATATTTAAGGAATTTTATAAAATTTTATTTTTTCGCCACAGTGACAATAACAAGTTACAGCAATGAAATTTTTAATTTTTGAATTATTGATTCTGTGTTTAGATATACTTTCGAATTTGGTTAAAAAAAAAAGGTTATTGTAATGGATACATTTTGCTAGCTGGGATAAAAATTTGAATTTCTAACAAGAACTGTCAACTGTCACCGAAAACAATTTTTTTTGAACAAATTTGCAATTCTTCTTCGATGATTTTTTGCGTTGTTGGTTCCGCTGGTTTCATTCATAAAATTAGATTATCTTTGCACAAATTTAAACTTTAATCAATTGTGTAAGTAAATATTCATAAAAATCATAAAAATATTCTTTGTTTCTAATTTGTACTATAAATTCTAAATTCACCATATAGAAAAATTGTATAAAAATTATCAGACATAACCTCAAATAACATTGGTAATTTCTTTTCTTTTTTTTTAGTTTAAAACGATCTGCAAAAAGTACAAAAGAAAAGGATAAAAATGGAATCAAAATTATTGGTTGAACGTTTCTGTTATTTGGGTGGCTTTAAGCCTGTTTATGTTATCCGACATGGCCAAATTGATGATATAGTTGATGAATTAGGAAATATACTTAAAGAAATTGATGGCGATTCATTTGTCGCAATTATTGAAAAATGTTTAACACACAATGCACTGCCACGAAAAGATGAAGTAAATCAATTTTTTATTAAATTTATATTTTCAATTTAAAAGGAACAAAAATTAAATAAATTTTAAATTCATCATCTCTTTAAGCTATGGTATACCTATGCTGCCTATTTGGCTAGTGATATAAATGATGAATCTCGTATAACAGTTAAATCAGCATTTTCACGTTTAGCTAAAACATCTGATGATTTATTTTTATTTGCCAAATATTCACAATTTATACAAGAAAAAAATAATAAAACTGGTTTTTCAAAAACAACAAAAAAAGCAATTACATTGTGGTATAAAGTACAAGATCCAACTAATTTAATTGATATGTGGGCAACATCAACTGGTAAACATGGTTTTAAACATAAAGATTTAATATCATTATGTCATATTAATTCTGAAGAATTACGTAAAGATAAATTATTAATGGCATTATCAAATAAACCACGTAAAATAATTAAAGAAAATATATTTACAGATGAACAAAATTCAAATGATATGAAAAAAATTAATGAAATCAGTAAATTTAAAACAACTGGTGATTTAATATTAGCTAAACGTTTAATACGTGAAAAAAAATTAAAATTTGATAATGTACCAACACATATGTTAAAGAAAATTGAAGTATGGGAAACATTAATACCAGTTATGACATATCGTCAATTATTAAGAAGCATTCATTATTTAATTGATCGTAAAATGTTGGATAATGTACCATTTAGTAAAGCATATTTAAAAGCATTGGGTAATCGTGATGCTATGCAATTCGAAAATATTCATCCAATTACATTTTTATTTGAAAGAAATCAATTGGCTAAACAGCGACGATATTCAGAAGCAATAAAGGTAATTTATATATATATATTATGAACATTTCAATTAAATAATTTGCTGACTAACCATTTTATATAAGATAAAATTAATATCTCTTAAACGAATATCATTTATTCGATTCAAATATAATGAAATTTATTAAAAAATTAAAGTTCAATTATATTGGGAAATACTAAATAGACACAAAATTTGATAATAGGATATGCAATTATAGATATTCTAGATTCTAGAAGACAATTACAGAATTTGGAAAAATAAAGACATTGTTCTAGATTTAGTTAACATTTAGCACATTTTCGTTTCTTATAAATCGTTTATTATATTATTATATTAACTAGTAAATGTCGTAACACCGACTAAGAACAATATTTAGTAATTCTTTTACACATACCGACTATTTATTATTTATTTATTGAAAAATGAAATATAATATTGTTTATTTTGGTAATACAAATAATATACATATGACTTTTTTTTTTAAACAAATTTTGTTCTTTATCCTTTTTTCAGCAAAATTTTTATTCGAAAAAAATTCGACCATTGGATATCAAACCAAATCCATATTTAAATAATAAAATATCAAAAATTTTTGATCATTCATTTGATAATTATAAAGGAATTGGTGTACGAACATTTATAACAATTAATTTACAAGAAAATACAAAAAGACGTAAGTTAATTAAAATACTCTAATAATTTATAAATTAAATTTTAAAATGATATTATAAATAAAATTTTCAGAATGTGTTTTTAATCAAAAACAAGTAAATTGTTATGAAGCTGCTGTTACATTAGCATTATCATATTTTAAAAGTGAAAAATCATCAGTTGTCTATACATATATTAAGGATGTAATGAAATTGAAACAAATTGAATGGAAAAAGAATTGGAATTTTACTAAAGCTAATGAGCATTGTTCTAGTTATATGGTAAATTATTTTATTATTTTAATAAATTTTATTATTAGAAAATTATTGAATAACATGAATATCACTTGTTGACAATAGCACTCTATAACATTAATTATAAATCGTAATTATTTTGAAAAAATATATATAAATAATTGCCTCAATTAAAATTAATATTATCTAATTAAAATTTAGACTCCAAAAACAGTTCAGCGATTAATATTACCAATAAATGAAGCAATGAATCTCAAAGAAATTTATGATTTATTTTTGGTTATTGTACCAACAGCAACACGTGGTAATCCAAATAATAAACCACATACATTAATTGAAGCTTTAAAAGAATATAGGGGGAAAAAGAATAAAAATGCAAGGTAATTTTGTTCCTATTTTTTGGTTTTTTCCAATTTTATAAACAAATATAAACAACCAAATAATATTTATAGAATGGTAATTGTAAATTTACGACGTTCAAAATCAGCTATGATTTATGATGATGAACAACATAATTTACAACAAAATATTCTCGAAATTTGTGGCATGGATGAAAATACTCCAAAAGTAATAAATGCATTTTCATCGCATCTTTTCAATTAAAATACCAAAATAATAATGAAAAATAAAATCAATTAACTCTTTAATAATGAGATAAATATTATATAAATAATATAATATAAAAACTAAAATTCTCAATGCTCAATAATCTCAATAATGAACTTAAAATTACCCCAAAAAAAAAAATATCAAAATTAAAATTGAAGGCAGTTATCAAGAAAAATTATGAAAAGAAAGACAAAATTCTTGAATATTTTAAACCAAAAAAAAAAAACAAAAAAAAACTGATGCCAATATTCAAAATCACAAAATCTATATGATTGCATTTTGAGAATTGATTAGGATAACACATTTTGCCTTATTTTAAATCATAAATATAAAATTTTTTTAAAGTATTTTGTTTTTCTTCTAATTTTTAAATTATTTTAGAATTAACAAAAAAAAAACATAAAAATATTTTTTGAGACTAATATAAATTATTTAATATTTATCTTCTGTTTTTGAAATACGCTTAAAAAAAATATTTTTTTTATTTTGTTTAAATTGAAAATATTTCTCAATAAAATTCCAAAATGAATTTAAAAAAATAATTTCCTCAAAATGCGATCTATAAATATGAATGAAATTATATTTATAATATTAAATTAAAACAAAAAAACAAAATATTTATATAATAATTAAAAAGAGAATTAACATTTTTCTTATTATGATTTTTTTTTTAAATTTTCCATATATTATTTTTTTTTTCTTGAAATTTGTAATTTTAATTATAATTATTTTTAATTTTATTATTACTATTATTATTGTTTTTCTTATTAAAAGTAGTTTTTTTTCAATATTAAAGAAATTTATTCTTTATTCTTTCTTTTTTTTTAACATTTAATTTTTTTTTATTATTTTTAAAATGAATAAAAATTTAAAAAAAAAACTAATTTTTTTTTTATTGAATTTAACAAAAAAAAATTGCATTTAAAAATTTCGAAATAAAATTTATATTTTTGTATAAAAAAAATAAAAAAAAATAAAAATACTGTGCTTTTAATTATATTATAAAAAAAAATATGATAACACAAAAAAAAAAAAAAAGGATTTAACAAAAATATTGTCAAAGAGAATTTAATTTTTTCTTATAATTGAAATATCTTAGAAATCGAGATAATATAGAATTATCAAAACCACCTAAAAAAAAATTTCTTGAATATATTTTATTACTAATTATTATAAGATTTTATATTTTTGTTTTATTAATTAAGGCACATTTTTGAGTTAGTTAATTTGAAAGAATTTATTATTGAGAAAATTTCATTAATTTTAATTTGAAGTTACATTAATATATGCATGCCACTCGGGTTAAAGAGTAACTTCAATTTTTAGAAAAGATTATTCAAAAATTAATTATTTTCAATTTTTGTAATTTTTCCTTTTATCCGAGAATTTTAGTATTAATTATATTAAAAAGAAAAAATGAATAGTATTCAAATAAATGGAATTTAATAATAAAAAAAAAAATATATTAAATAAATAAACAAATCCATAACATTAATATATAAGTAAAATTTAAAATATAACACCGATCTCTTTAAAAATTCAAATAAAAATTTAATAAACGTTTTTCTTTTTTTAAATAAACCAAAAAAAAAAACAAAAAGAGAGAGAAAAATAAAAATAAATAAATGTGATAAACAAAATAAATAAAATAAAAAAAGCAAAATAATTGTAATTAAAGATACCATGAAAATAAACTCCATTTAACTCCAGTGATACATAAAAATGATCATTATTTTATTTTATTTTTTTTTAATTTAAATTATTTAATTGTTCTGTAATTTTTTTTTTTCTTATTTAAAAAATGAAAATGTAAACAAGCACAACTGGTGTGTGTGTGTGTCATAATTATTTTCTATAATTATTATTATTTTTTATATACAAATATTTTTTTTTAAAAAAAAAAAAATATAATATTAAAAAATAGAAATTTATATTTTGTCACTATTTAGAACTTGTGGTTTTAAAAGTATATAATATATATAATTATATCCTTTTTAAAACAAATATCATAATTGTATTAATTATATATTAAAAAAAAAAAACAAATAAAGCATGTGAAATAATATAAATAGAAATTTCTTTTCTGTTTGTTTAATAATTTTCGTTTTGATTACAATTCGTTTTGATTCGTTTTGAAAACATTACAATCAATTGACATTAATGAATATGCTCGAAGCTCGAACTCTTGATTAACATATTGGGTATATGTACACAGGAAAGTTACAAATGATTGAACACAGCTAGTACACAGGAAAGTTACAAATGATTGAAAACACATATTGCCGAGAATTAAACTACAAACCTTAAATTTTAATTGGTTGGCGAGAAATAAAATAAATCTAAAAATTGATTTTGAAAATTGTATGAGGGAAGAATGAAACTGTGATCAAAGTTGAAAGTGCTAAGTATTTGATCTGAAATATTGTAACCGGAACCCGGAACGTTTTCTTAATAATAGTTTCCTTCAGCGAACCATTCCTCATTTCTCACCAACACCGTCGTAAAACAAGGATGTCCACTATCACTGCTGCTCTTTACAATTGTGCTGGGCTGGATATAATCATGGAAGAGATCTGGGTGGAAAGAGCAGGCATAAGCCATAACACGTATTTTTACATGTCAACTCGAGGACCTAGAGTATGCGGATTACATTTTATCTGCTATCACAGAGTCAGCGACATGCAGGTAAAAGGTAAACACCTAGAAAGATTAGCTAGCACCGGACTCGAGATAAATGTCAAGAAATCAAAAACCGTGACTACAGATGGTTGTGCTGAAGCAAACATTAAGCACATATAACATGGCTAAGGCAATTGTGAACAGTTTGGGGAAATCGACGTTTGTCTAGGAAAACCATTGATTTTGATTTTCTATTTATTTTATGGCAGTTTCTTGGAATGAATGTTCATGAATGTTGCAGCAAAAAAATGATTGGCTGTTTATTTCTAGCAAAGAGTGGCTCTCTCCTGATTTCTAGGGTCCATGTCCATATAATATCAGATTTTCAATAATTTAGTCACTATAAAATAATTGTAATATATAAATAAAAGTAAAATAAAATAACAATTTGAAGTGAAAGATTTTAATTTTTATTGCATTTTTGAAATATGTCTTTTTTTTTTTAATCTTTATTACATTTTTTTTTGTTTTCGATTTTATGTAAATTTAGTTTAATATTAATAAGTTTTTTTTTAATATTAATATTTCCGCGCTTTAGCTTTTTATGTTTTATCGATTTTAAATATTTTTCTGAAAAAAAAACAAAATAATTAGAGAAAATTAATTAAAATTAAAAATGTTAGTTAATCATCATTTTTTTTTAGAAAAATTATTATTATTTAAATCTTTTATTAATTAATTTTTAGCATCATTTTTTTTATATAATTTTTTTTTCATTTGATATTTACAAGCAGAGTTTTTTTTTATTGAATTTTTAATGAAAGCTTTCCCAAAATATACAATACAATAAAAAATGACTAAAAGCATAATTTTTTGAAAATTTAATAGCAAAAAGCGTTTTTTTGTTTCAAAGTCTTTAAAGAGTGACAGTTTTTTAAAGCATTTTTTGTTTAAAAATTTAAATAACGATATAATTATATAGAGAATATTCAAAAGGAATTCAAATATGGAAGACATTAAATGAAATTAAAGTATTATTGCATTGGGATTTCAAATCTATATAAAAAAAAGGAATTAGAATCAAAATATTTAAAAAAATGAATTTCTCATTTTCCTTGTTACACTTTCATGTCTTGGCTTACGGAAATTTCATTACAAATGGCAAAAAATTCATCTTAGGAAGAATGGTTTACTATTACTGGGATGAATTTAATCGCAGGAAAAATTTACATTGGTATTAAATATATTCTTTCAAAAGTGAACGTATAATAATAATAATGCCAAATTTGAATTTTATGGCAGTGAATTTTGATTCCGGCGATACATTTTCTAAGATGAATTTTCCGGACATTAGTCGTATATACGTAAATAGACTAATTCTATATTTATTATACATTGCATTTTAAGATCATACAATAATTGTAAGTAGAAATTTCCTTAAAAAGCCTAGAGGTGATTTTCATTTTTTTTTTATTCTACTTCATTTACAACAATTGTGCCCAACATCTAAATGTATAGAAAGAGCTTAAATAAATTTTTACTTAGTACTTAAAACAAAACTAATTATATTAACTTAAATATGAAATTATTAATTCAATTAATAATTGTCATTGCTTCTGATACATTTATTAAATGATAAATTAGAATGAGATAATAAATTTAATGGAATGTCGATTTTTGTATGTTTTCAATTTTTCTTTTTGCCGGAATGATATGATTTTATATTTAAGCATAAATTTTGTAGAACTATAAATATTATATATAATGTTTCATTATTGTTTTAAATTCCGATTAACAATGATCCACATATATTATATATGTATGTAAATGACTTTTACAATTTGATTTGATTTACAAAAATCTCTAACAACACATTTTCGCTTTTTTGCTGATATATTGATCCAATTTACAATTTTTTTTGTTGATATAATTGATATTATATTTATTTAATATATCTAATTTTAATTAATTTTTAATTATTTTTAAATTTATAATTTGAATAACAAAATTTTGGTTTTTTTTAATGACAATTTGAAAAAAGTATAATCTCAATTATAAATTTAAATTTTTATTAAATTAATTTTTTTAAAAAATTAGTTTTAAATATTTTTGTATAGAAATGATCGTATTTATATTTTATATTTATTTTCGAAATTAATTTTTAATTTATCAAGATAAATGGAGCAAATTTAATTACATATTTTAGAAATATATTTTAAAATTAATATCTAACTACCTCTTTAATATTATCAATCAAGAAGAGTTCTTCTAATATTCACTTTACTGAAAGGAAGGTTTTTTCACCAAAAAAAAAAATTACATACAAAAAAGTTAATAATTATTTGTCCATTGCTTCAAAGGAATAGTAGTAGTCAAAATTCTAGTCGAGGAATATTGAAAACATTATTAAAGAAAGAAAATCAATATTCAGTAGTATATTGGTGACTACTAGAATCAACTCTCTTCAAGGCAATAGTAAACCATATTATATACCCTCCAATCTTGCCTGCAATTATTATGTATAAACGCAAATTAAATTTAAATTAATCATTTTCTAGTAATAACCATTGAAACCTATAATTAATACATTATATATTTGGCACCATATACAAGAAGCAGAAGCAGGTTATAGGTCACTTATTGCTTGTTGCACTGCTTTATAGTATGGTATAACATATTTTTCGATCTGGAATTTATAATAAATTTTTTTCAATCTATTTAATCTCTATTAGAATCGTGAATCTCGACTAGAATAGTACTGGCAATAAAATTAATTTAATTTTTATTTGTGTATTCTGCAATAAATTTGTAATTTCTTACAAATTTACTACCATTTAAGTAGACTATATTTGAAAATTTCGAAATAATTTTCGTAAAAATTTAGCAAACAAGCAAAATTTTGTTTAAGAAAATATATATAAGCTTATAATTTAGCCCAAGAAATTTAATTTTAATTGTTTTTATAGTTTTCAAAATATTTTTTAGCTTTTTTTTTATTATTTTTATATTAGTTTTTTTATATATTTCTATTTTTTTTTTTAATACTTAGTTCGGTTTTTTTTTTAGATATAAATTTTAGTTAAATTTTTAACTGGTATTTTTTTAAAAAAAATTAATTTCGTAGGTACTTGAATAAATTTAATTTAAAGTAATGTATTATTATAATTTTAATAAAATATTTTTTATTTTTATATTTTCATAAAATTGAAAATTGCTTTGAAGCCAGATTTGTTATTTTTTTTTTAAATATTTCTTAATTAATTTTTTTTTTTGTAAATTTATTTACAAATTTTGTTTTTATGTATAATATAGTATCTAATAGATATATTTATGTATATATATTTATTTATCAATTATCGTCTATTTATTATTGTTTTAAATTTTCTTTCATTTTTGAATTTATATTTTTTACAATTTTCATCTTTTGCGTAATTTTAATAATTTTTATTTATCGAAAAAAATTTATTGTTTTTTAACCAATTTACAATTTTTAATTTATTTATTTGTTTTTTTTTTTTTAATTTTGTGTTATTTAAAAATCTTAAATATTAAGAAAATGATTTTCAATTTCGAATAAATTTCTTTATGAAATATTTATTTTTATACAAAGTTTTTTATTATATTATTTTTTTATGTAAAATGGAAAATTTATTATTTTTATTAATTCGATTTTTTTTTTATTAAATGTGCAAATTTTATTTTTATTCGATTTTTTGGTTTATTTAAATTTCGTAATTATGATGAAAATTTGTATTTTTAATTATTTTTGGTTTTATTTTTTTATTGCCACTAATTTAAAGAGAGGGTGACCAGATCCTAAAAAAGTAATATTTTTGTTGTAGTAAAATGGTTTTTTCTTATATTTTATTGTAATTTTAAGGACTAAAAGTAATTATTGTTTTAGTATTTTTGTAATTTTTAGAGATATTTTTTTGAGTAGTTTTTGGTTTTCGGAAAAAATGTTGTAAAAAAATTGTAGTATAAGCTTTTTATATAGAATTGAGCTTTTAAAAAGAGAGACATCCGTATATATATGAAGAAATCGGATGAAGAAATCGGTCCAAATAAAATAATAATAGTATTTGGCAAAAGAAAAATGGAAATCTATATTTAAAAAAAATTCAAAATTTAGAAGCTCAAATTTTTTACATAATTTCAATATCAGTTTTAGATAAAATTTAAAAAAAAAATGGTGTCAAGAAAAATACAACAATTGACTTTCGTTTTCTTTTTGTAGACCACCAAATTTTCTTATTATTGAGGAATTTCAACTCTAAATAATCAAAAATAGTTTCAAACAAACAAATTTCTCTACATGGACTTAAAAAAGGTTATAATGGTTCAAAATATTGTCTATAATCAATTATCAATTATATATAATCAATTTTAAGTAATATAGTAAAGAATTTATTGCACAGTGAAGGATGAAACACGAAACCATGAGCGACATAATAAATAATTAAAAATGATTAGCTACTGTTCCGAATTTTTTGGCAAAAAGTCATCTGGTCACTTTTCGACTAGTTTTTAAATTGCTTATTACATAAAATTTCATTTTTATTTTATTATCTAAAAATGTTTTAGTTAATTTAACAGAAAAATTATGAAATATATTTAATTAAATAAATATTATATAAAATTTTTATTTTAAATTTAATTTGTTTAATTTAGCTTTTAATATTTATATTAATAAATTTGAAAAACAAATTTTTATTTTTATTTTTTGTATTTTGGTGTTTAAATATATTGATTTTTTTTTTGTTTAAATTTTAATCTTTAAATCTACAAATTTTTATGATAAATTTAATTTTTTTTTTTAAATATATTTTCTAAGTAAAAAGATGCACTTTTGGCAATTATTATTTTTTATTTATATATATCGCATATTATTTGACGATTTATTTTATTTATTTATAATAATATTGAAAAAAAATAATGTATATTACAATTTTTTGGTTTGTTTTTATTTATTTAATTTATTAATTAATTAAAATAATTTGAAATTAAAGTATAATAATAATTTGTTTAAGGCAAAACAAAATTTGTATAACGAGCAAAATTTTTTTAAAAGAATTGTATTTATATCACTTTGTGGGGTTGAATTAAATTATAAATTAGGAATTTTTTTTTCTATGAATTATATATTGCTATCTATTTATTGTATAAATATGCAAATTTGAAAAAGGCAATTCCAATATTTATATAATTTTTATTTAAATTTTTGTATATGTATTAACAGATAAATAAGGTAAATAGTGATTAAATAATATGGTGTCTTGAAAGAAATAACAATTACAATAGTTTAAAGAAACATCAGCCAAATTTTTGCTAGAATTTTGTATTGTGATCATTTTTAAATTACGATTTAGCATTTTCTGGTCAAATAGGTCTTTTTTATAATACAAATTGGGTTTTATTTACTAATTCATTTACCAATTTCATTTAAAATTTGTCCTATTCTCAAATTAAATTCAGGTATATATACTTTTCAAAATAAAATTCGACATTTTTCCAAAATATTTAATTTTCATTTGGAAAAAGACTAATTTGAATTGTAACAAGACTTATTTGGAAATTGGAAATTCATGGAAATTCCTTAAAAACAATAATGCATTTTGAGTTCGTCATGCTGAGTTTTTTTCTATTTCGTATAAATTTGCATGACAGGCCAATTTGCGAGCAACAGTTCATTTTTGTTAAGACGAATGAAATTTTAAATGCACATAATTTTCTCATGAACTTAATTTTTGTGTGATCCCGTAAAAATGCCAAATTTATAAAATATTTTTCAACTTAAGTGTCTCTGGCTGATCGATAATAATTAATAATTAATAAATTTTAACAATATTTTTATAATAACTTTTGAATATTACTCATAAAATGATAAATTTTCTTTTAAAGATTAGTCAAAGGTTTTCATCATTTTTTTTTTTAAAAAAACATTTTTAATTATCTACAAATAGTATAAAGAAATTTAATTAGAAAAATAATTTTTTTTATTCTAATGTCAACAAATTTATTTACACATTATTTTTTTATTTAACAAATTTTAAAAAGTTGAAAAGAAATTTAAAAAGAAAAATGTCATTAGAAAAAGCACTTCTATATTTTTTTTTTTATAAATTTTATTAAATTTAAATACGATTTTCTATCAATTACATAATTATTTATTTTATTTTCAAGTTTATAATATTTTGTTTTTATTTTTTTAATTATATATTTAGAAATCACAGTCCGTATGTGAGAGAAATATTTTTTTGTTTTATTAATTCTTTATTTTAAATTTAAATATTTTTAAGATTTAAAAAATTATTTTTATTTATTTTTAATTTTATTTTATATTTTGTAAGTCAAAATTCAAAAAATTGGAAAAGGGGAGAAAATTAAATATAGTTAAGTTATATAAATTGGGCCTCTAACATTTCGCAAAGAACCTTATTGAATTCAAAAGTAATAAATGATTTGAATTTGTATATTAATTATGAAAATAATATGATGATTGTTATTTATTTGAATTTTATATAAATTGTTACATTTGCTACAGAATTGTTATAGAATTTATAACTCAATAATATGTAGTACAAATTGTTTGTTACACTCAATGATACCACACAATTCTTTTTCATACGATTATTAATATAATAAATCGAGAATTCGGTTAAAGTAACCAAAATCGAGAGTGTTCGTCTATAAATGAAATGGTATAAATAAGTAAATTCTCAGTAAAATGTCCTTTATGTCCTTAAGATATAATAGCAAGTATTTCTCATTAAACAAAGTGACGTGACATATAACCGTAGGACACATTCGTGATTCGTAAGTTGCAAATAGGACACAAATCTGCAATTGTTTTCAGTCATAAGGCTTATCCAGTTTTTTGCCAGAAATACTGCCGAAAAGACTGTGATTCCAACATTTTTGCAATAATCAAAAAAATTCATATTCTTCAAATCCTTACGAAATGGCCTTATCCCTTCTTCGATTGAAATTTAAATCCATATACGAGAAACGTGTGACCTAGGGCTTTACATATATGTCACAACATATTTATTAACACGTTGGCGGACACTTACTGCATTTGCAGTGGACCGATCATGTGATCTTTTGTTTCACCTTTAGCTGAATCACGTAATTTTTTTTGTGTCCGCCAATGTGTTGTTAGCCACAAATGTTTCAACAAATCGACATAAATATAGTTATTAGAACCCCATCAGCAAGTCATGAAAATCATCAATAATATGTACTATAGCGAAATTCTAATTTCAAAATGGAAAATGTAATGATTTTGTTAAAAATAAATTTAGTAATAAAATTATTTAACGCTTAATTTTACAAAAATTAAATATTCTACTTATTTTTTTTTGTATTGGCTTAGATTTTAATCAAATTTCTTTTTAGCTAGATTTAAAAAATAAATACGATTAAATTTTCAAGAATTTTTTTTAATTAAATATTAAATAGATTTTTAAATTTTCTTCATTCTTTTTATATTAAATTAATATTATTAATATATATATTTTTTGAAATATTTACAAGCGGACGCAATTAGTTTAATTTTAATTTTAAATATTTTTTTTTTAATTAAATATTTTATTGAAAATTTAATGTAAAAAGTAAATAAAAAGCTTTTCAATGAATTAATTTTATCTAAATTAAATACATTATATAGTAAAAGTTTGAAAATATTTTAATTCTAAAATGCTATACTTGTTCTACGACCACCACCACGACTACCACCTCTTGGTATACCAGAATGTGATAAACTTCTAGTACCCATCATATTATGGCCTTCACTGCCTTTACGTTCACGATTACGTCTTAATAAATCCGAT
>OX457087.1:5474082-5504713 GCA_949752835.1 Empis stercorea
CACGATTGGAATTACTAATTTTGCTTAGTTTATAGTGATAAAAAAATTTGTAATTGCATTTTTTTTTATAGGATTATATTTAAAGTTAATTTTACAATATACTTTTTATTAATAGGCCAAAATAAAATTAATATTTGACAATTACTCTAAGTGCACACTTATAATTTTATTGATTACGATAATCAAATAACTATTCTTTTATGTTCGAATCTAGGCCAAGGCCTAAATATGTTCGAATTTAGGCCAATTAAATTTTTGTATATATGACTTACTATATACATTCATGTAAAGCTGAATCAATATTGGGGACATCAATAATCAATTAGGTACCTGGGGTGGGCGTGGGAACCCTAGTAGAAGTGGCATTTTAAAATGAAATATGCAATAGTGAAGTATTGAAATATCATTTCGTAGCATTGCATAATGAAATAATTATATGCAATACTGCTGCAACTGCAAATATTGCTAAAACTTGCATTTTTTAGAAATATCAATTAGAAGCCTTGTAAGTATTATTTTTCGTATTTAAAATATTTAATATTTCAAAATATTCCATATTTATTCCAGGAACTGACGGCGTGACGTCATCAATATTGTATGCCTTTCGCGATATGAATAAAAGAAAACATTCATTTAATTTTTCTTGAGTCTTCGTATAAACTATATACTCATATGATTATTCGAATTTTCGTTTTAAGGGTTGACAAAAAAAAAAAATTATTGATGAAATGTCAAAATGATTTTTTTCAATTTACCAAAAAGAAAAAAGTGAAAGTTCCAACCTGGCACAGATATTTGCACTATTTTTAAAATGCTAATTGATTATTTCAATGGAATAATTATATAAAAATTTAATTATTTAGTGTTTTTTGTTATATATTTGTGATTGTCGTAGAAGTTATCTTCAATTTGTGAGTGTTATTTTATAGGATTCATGGTGAAAGAATTTTTAAATTTTTGATACATTTTTTTTGTTGGTCACCCTCATTTTTACCTCCCTAATCCAATTTTGACCCTTTTTCCTATCTTTTTCATTTTTGTATGAACAAAATTGCAATTTTGTATTTATTTGTCGGGGGAAAAGAGACAAATATAGAATTGCAGATCTGTCAACTTGGCATTTTGAATTGAATTGGGAAAAAGTGAAGTTTCACATTAGATTCGGCCGCAGGCAAACACGAAAATCTATAAAAAAAAATCAAAGCCAAGAAATATTTTTGTTATTAAAAACTAAAGAACAAAAATAGTTTTTTTTTAAATAGTTTTAATTATAGTGAATATTTTAATATTAACATAGTGTTTAAATAATTGTTTTTCAATCATCTTTTTTTTCTTCTAATGGAAAGAAACCCTTAAAATACTTCCACGTAATATGTTAATATGAAACGTCATTGAACTTTTTTATTCTAAAAAAAATCTATTTTTCATAAGAAGACATTTAAATATTTTTAATACTTCATGTAGAAAATTAATTATAATATTTTTCCTGTTTTTACGCAGATTATAAATTAAAAAAAAACTATATCGCGTTTATATATATTTTATTTTTGTTAATGCTGTTTGAAACTGGTTTTTTTTCCTACCTACCTAAATTATACACTAAAAAAAATCAATAATCAAAATATGTCGTGGATGCAACAGCAAGCTGGCCCACCGTTACAGCAACAGCAATATCCACCAACAACAACATCCTTACCTGCTGTTGCTGCCGGTGTGGTAACCCAAAATTCTACGGCTAAGTTTGTACAACAGCAGGTAAAAATACAAAACAGATTATAAGTACATAAACAACTATATATATATATATATAATATGTATAGATATATTTTTGTCTTAACTAAATTATATGTTATGTAAATATAATATTGATCTATAAAGTATACATATATAATTTAACAGCAGTGTACTATATACAATATTTGTTAATAACTACTATGTATTTCTAAAACTTTAATAAGACACTAAATTGTATCTAATTTAATTGTAATTAATCTAAATTATTGCTATAAAATTAAATTTTCCATTAACAATTATATACTTACCTACTTATGATTTTTTTTTTGGATTTATTAATCCTCTTAAAAAAGTTGATCAACATTTAGCTCGCGTAACCTAAGGGCAAAAAATTTATTCATATTTAAAATTTTAATCAAAGGCAATATTGTTTAATAATTGCAAACGTGGCTTAATAATAATCAACAGACAAACATCAATCTCTAATCATTTACCAATGCAATTCATAAAATTCTTTTTATTAGCAAATTTATTATAAAGTATATGTATAAAAAATCTGTTCTTGAGGTATCGATGGCCACAGTTGTCTTAAGATTAAAATTAATGGTTATTCTTGAGAATAAACATTGCAATTAAGCTATTATTATTGATAATTTTGTGAATAATCAAAAAATACATTCTTATTATATACTTTTTTTTAATTACACGAAATTGATAAATATATTTCAGACTTTATTATTCAACATTTAAAAAAAATCCTATTAATTTTTTGCTATCATTTAATTCGTATTAATGGTTTTCTGCATACAATTAAATGAAGATAATAAGCAAAAAAAATTCTTTTAATTAAATTTATAAATTCTTTATTAATGTTTCTTTTACATATTTGCATTCACTAATAATTTTTTGATTAAATTCTTATTCATTGGCTTATATATAATATAGCTTCATTCATACTTTTCATATAAAAAAAAAAAAACTTTTCATATAAAACTTATACATATTAAATCTTATAATATTGTTTGTATATCTAAACTAAAAATTGATAAATTTCCAGTGGCAGCAACCTCCACAACAACAACCATATTATTTTAATCAACAACAACAAAATTTAATGCAACATCAACAGCAACCAGTTTCAAATCAAAATAATTGGTTTAATCCTACATTAAATGCAGTTCCACAACAACAGGGACAAAATAATTGGCAACAACAACAATTAGTACCACCACCACCACCAACTCAATCAAATTCAGAATATTTTATTAAGCAACAGCAACAACAACACCAACAACTTCAGCATCTACAACAGCCATCACAAGTAGATAATTTTATGTCAATTGAAACCCAGGCAATTCAACAACAAAATTTATCTAACTATCAACCAATATCATCTTATCCACTTCAATCAACGTTACCTAATGCACCATCTCTCCATCAACCCAATTCAACTTTAATAACACAAAATAATTTTCTAAATACAGAA
The DNA here is from genome assembly GCA_949752835.1 of Empis stercorea. Lineage (NCBI taxonomy): Eukaryota > Metazoa > Arthropoda > Insecta > Diptera > Empididae > Empis > Empis stercorea. The sequence goes on from OX457087.1 coordinate 5,477,303, forward strand.
AGAGAAACAATGACAACTAATTCTCAACAACAAAACTTGGAAATTTTCGATAATCATCAAACACCACAACATCAGCCAAATAAAGGTAATATTAATAATAATGATGGCTGGGACAATGAATGGGAATGGAATGATAATAATCAACCACCTTACCAACAACACTTGACAACGAATAAACAAAAGCAAACAAATAATTTTAATACTAATATTATTGAAGAGAGTTTTAAAAATGAACCGAATGATAATTGGCAATGGAATATTGAAGATTCAAAAAATATTCCACTAGCAGCAACAACAGAATCGAAAAATATTGAACCTTTTAATAACTTAGAGATTAACGTAAATGAAAATCGTCGTCAAAGTTTAGAAAATCCTCAAAATTTTAATCAAATATCCGGATGTGGTATAAATTCTCCTGCTTTGAATTCTCGAAATTTTCAATCCTTACCAATCGATCCTTCGGTTTCTAATCCAGAGAATAGCCAAAATTCAGCTAGCAGTAACAATAATGTTTTTGTTTCACAAGCAAAACCTGTTTCTCAACCATCACGACAATTTGCTAGTCCACCAGCAATAAGTTCTTCTGGAAGTATTGAAAAAATATCAATGCCATCGCCCACTAACACTATTAACGCGAATATCGTATCTCATCCAATTTCTAGCCACTCACCTGGATTAACAAATGTTCCACCACCTCCAGCTGCGCAAACTCCTCCACAATCAGGATCTCTGCCACCACCACCACCTCTATTATCTCAAAATAAAAATGCTGGTGGAAATCCTTTTAAACGTAGCGGAATGCCACAACATCATCGTTCATCCGGTCTACTTTCTTCAGCACAACCTACAACAGTTATGTCTACGCATCAACAGCAACCTCAGCAAAATCAACAACAAAATGCAACTCAAGCTAAAGCATTTTTTGCACCACCTCCACCAGAAGAATTTCAAAATGTTCAATCATCATTTATGTCTGCAGCGTTTGGTAATCAAGAAATATTATCACCCGAAAGTACGGAAACGATTTCCACCGATAGGCAATTTGACAATCAGGAAGTTGCACCCAGCAATGATCGCAATCAATATTTACAAACTTCACACTTATCTGAAGAAGATTTTACAACAATAAATACTACTAATACACATAGTACACGAATTGCTGGAATCGGTGGCCAAAATAATGATAATGATAATTTTCCACCACCTGGTTTGTCAAGATTAGTTCTCGGTCAACCAGAAGTTGATAATCCAAATTCTAATATAGGTGAAATACCACCAGGATTGGATCGTATGATTCCAGGTACTGAATTAGTATCATCGTCCAGTTTAAATTTAGAACGCCAAGCTGATGGTCAAGATACAATACCATCACCACGATCTGCCTTCACCAATGTGCCGCCTGTAGAATTAAACGATGTGTCATCAAATATTGATATTACAGGTGATCGTAATTTATATTTAGTACCTGGTGAGAGCGAACATCAGGTACAACAACAACAACCACAAACACAAAGAGTTGTTACTGGTCTAGAAAATGATATACTTTTAACTCAACAAAGTTCTAGTGAGCAAAGAGAAGTTGAATTAGATGGTGAAAATTTAGAAGATGTGCAACAACCACAAAATATTGATCTTTCGACACGTGATGAGCCACTAGAAGGTGCTAATATATCAGATATACAAACAAGTGGTAATCAAATTCAAAATAATAATAATAGTAACGAAACTGAATCTAGTGTGACTATTGAAACACACCCAAAAGATTTATCTAACCCATCAACTGCTAACGACGAAAGTGATAATCGGAACCATTTTATTAAACCAACATCACGTCGAACAACTGGTGCAGATGAAAAAAATAAAAAGCGTGGCAATAGTGGTAATAAAGAAAATATTGATAAACGTAAAGAACGATATGAATCCGAGGAATCAGATATATCAGTAGAAAGAGATAGACGGCGCCATGTTCGAGAAGGAAGCATACGAAATGATCGTGGTGATAAAGATAGTCGTGAAAATAGAGATAAAGATCGTAGAGAAAAACGTGAAAATGTTACTAATCGTGATGGTGAAAGAGATGAACGAAGAAGATACGGTAGAGATGATAAAGAAAGATATAATGCGCGCGATGGTAAACGAACTGAGCGTGATCGTCGTGATCGTGGTAATGAAAAATATGATAAAAATGGCCGACGTTATGGATCACGATATGAAACCGATTCGAAATACGAAACCGAAACATCACGATACGAACGAAATCGAAAAGATGGCAGCGATCGTGAACGAGATCGTGAAAGGGATCGCTACGATGAACACAGACGAGATGATAAAGAAAGACGAAAATACCGACGAACAGTTGATGGTGACCGTCATGCTGAAGAGCGTCGTGACCGGAGACGTGGCGGAGAACGTAATGATTATCGAGATGAACGCACCGATCGTCACCGAAATCGCAATGATAAAACTCGAACGGATTATGATGAAGAATATCGTAAAAGTGGAAGTGGAAGCCGTAATGCTAGAGATAGTGATCGTGAAAAAGATCGTACTGCACGTACCGAAAAAGATACAAGATATTCACAAATGTATGGCTATCCAAGTGGATATAATTATGATGCTTATGCATATTATCAACAACAGCAACAATACTACGAACAATTACGTCGCAGTAATCCACAAGCATATTCTGAATGGTATCGAAAATATTATGGTGGTCAAGCTCAATCTACCGATTTGGCATTAACAGCTACTGATGGCCGGGAGTCTGTTCATTCAGGAAGAAGTTCAGCAAATAATGATAAGGATAGGTAAGTTTAATTTTATTATTCAATTATAATAACACAAATGATTCGGTTATTTCAATGGTTTTTTATTTTAAAAAAAAATCTAAATATATAATTAGACTATAAGAAAAGTTTAATTGAAAAATTAATATAGAATATATAATTTTTCTGGATATTGTTTTTCAAACTGGCAAAAAATAGAAGTGAAAGTTTTTCAAATATTTTTAGCTTTTCAAAAATATATATTGAAAATTATATTGCATTGGTTTTTGGTTTTAAATGTAAATATTATATATATATAATTTTCAATGCTTCAATTGCAATTAATTTTTCACGAGTGAGTTTCGGTTTATTTTTGTTGTTTTTATATATTGGCCATAGAAAAGATTTAAAATAATTTTTTTTTAAATTATGTTTCAATTTTTTTCATTATTAGTGTTTATATATTTAACACAGGGAAAATAATTTTTCTATATATATATGTTGTTTTAATTATATTTATTTTTGTTTTAATTTCATTTGCCTTTCTCACATATTATTTTTCCTTTAATTTATCATCAAAATTTCATTATAACATTTTTTTTCATTTTTAATACAATTTTCGACAAAGTAAAAAGAACACGATTTTATTATATAAAATTATAATATGTAATAATAATGTTGCTAAATTTCTTTTAACACTTTTTTTTACTTCAATAACATTTTAAAGGTTTTTTTTGGTTTTTTTTACAAAAAAAAACCAAGTTATGTACCAACTGTTAAAACAACTATTATTTATATGTATAATCTTTAAATAAAAAATAAAAATTAAATAATATATAATATAAAATAAGCAACAAACTCCAAAAAAAAATATATACAATTTAATTGCCAAATAAAACTGTAGATATAGCCTACATCATCAACAACAATACATTCCACATCATCCAAGTGATTATCATCGTCATTTTTTCCAACAATCAAATATATCATCAACACCAAATGTATCAATGAATATTGAACATCAACAACAACAACCAACATTCCATCTTGATTTAAATTTAAATAATGGTTATGGTTCATCATCATCTGGTAATTTATTGCAACAACAACAACACCACCAACGACAATATCAATTAAATCAACTACATAGTGGTGGTATTAGTGGATATTTAGGAGAAGCAAGCAGTACTGGTGGTCGTATTCGTTCATATTATGCACAAAGTGAATATTCGGAGTCAAGGTGCTTTATTTATTAATCATTCATTTTAAAATGATAAAAAAAAATGTTTGTTTAAAATTAAAAAATATATCAAGCTATTTAATTTAATTTTAAATAACTTATTTGGTAGTTTAATTAAAATAATAAATCGGTTTTTAGTTGGGGAAAATTGTATTGCGTAATTTTTTTTTTTATTTTAATTATTAATTTTGGCTACGTTCTACTGGGAAATTTTAATTTATATATTTAAATTTATTATACTTATACTGGGAAATACTATTTTGATTTAATAATAAATTAAATAATATATTTTTGTATATTATAATATAATGCAAAAAATTTACCTACTATAATTTTTTTTATTATAATATGGTATAAACTTATATCCAACAAATGAATATTGTGGCATGTTTCCAAACACAATTGCTACATAAATAAATGAAACCTAAGTCTAATCTGAAACAAGGTTACATCTGCAAATAGTAATAATAAAATTATATTACATTTTTTTTTTAAATATATCATTCATAAAAAACGATTCATATCATTCTATTGAATATTATATACATCGAATAATTTAATACTCCATTTAATTTATTTTAATGCTTTATTTATTATTTATAATATTAAATTTCAATAGAGAAAAGTTAAATAAATAATAAACACTTGTTCAAATATTTAAAAAAAAAAAAACACCAAATTCTTAAAATTAATTTGGTTCTAGTTTCTAGTAAAATATATTTTACGTGGATTCCAAATTTTTTTTTTTCGAATAATTTATCATTGCATTTTCATTAATAATAAACAAATATGTTTCATTCATTTTATTATAATTCTATTACTTTGCTTATTTTTTATTTTCGCTTTACTTTATATTTAGCTTTTAAAATTATTTATAAATGCATGGTAATTAATAAATTATAAGTATTTACCTTATTTTTATAGATTGTATATATAATACAAGTTAAAATAATTCTAATAATTATATTAAATAAATTTTTAATGTATTTAATAATAATTTGAAAAAAAAAAATTATAGACCTGAAAATTTATCATTAAATTTAATTGGTGATGGAGAATCATTAGTAAATCAAGAACCACAACGTTTAACACCATTTAAATATACAAATGAACATTCAACTGTATCATTTTCTGCTGGTTTATTAATATGTGTTAAACCAAAATATTCACAAAATGGTATAACAAATATTGTTAAAATATTACGATTAAGTTCAAATGATACAACACGTCGTCTATTTCAAACATTTCCGGGACCATTAGTACGTGGTCTAACACATAAAAAAACAATTATTGAATTTTGTGAAGATCAAATACGTATAGGACCACCAACAACAATTCGATCACGACAAAATTCAATGTCAAGTTTATGTTCAACAAATCAAATGACTAAAGCATCATTTACATTAATGTGGAATTTATTGATTTTGCTTTTACGTCAAAATGGGGTAATTTTAATTAAAACAAGTGATTATAAAATTAATAAAATTTAAAAAAAAATATTTGTTTATATAGATGGTCGTTGGTACAGATATTGCTGAACTTTTAATGAAAAATAAAATTCAATTTCCATATGAATTTACTACATCATCTAATAGTGTATCAGTACCAAAATTGTCTAATTTACGTTTAGGACAAAATGATGTTTCAAATTTGAATGAAAATATTTCTGGAGAATCAGATTCAACACGCAAAGATAAGAATTTAAACAATGTTGATAATGATAATGATGATGATAGTATAAATTCAAATGTTGATGAAGAAGCTGATAATGAAGATAATGTTAAAATAATATTAAATGAACAAGAAATTACTGACAAATTCCGAAGTTATTTACTTTATGGCAATGTTAATGAAGCTCTAGAATGGGCAACTGATAATAATTTATGGGGACATGCATTATTTTTAGCATCAAAAGTTGATCGTCGTTCACATGCTAACGTTATGATGAAATTTGCTAATAAATTACAATTAAATGATCCTCTACAAACATTATATCAACTAATGAGTGGCCGAACACCATCTAGTGTTACAAGTGTACAAGATGAAAAATGGGGTGACTGGCGTCCACATTTAGCAATGATATTATCAAATACAAGTCAACGACCTGATTTAGATCGTAAATCAATTACAACATTAGGTGATTCATTATATAACCGTGGTGATTTATTTGGTGCACAATTTTGTTATTTAATGGCACAAGTTGGTTTTGGTAAATATTCATCTGTTAATCCAAATGATACAACATTTATATCAAGTTCAAATAATAATGCGGTACGATTAATATTATTGGGTTCATCGCATCATAAAATGTTTAAAGAATTTGCTACTAATGAAGCAATTATGATGACAGAAATTTATGAATATGCATGTTCGTTAAATGATGAGAAATTCTCAATTGTTGAATTTCAGGTAAGAATTAACTACATTGTGATTTTTTTAATTTTTTTTTAATAGATTCTATTTTAAATATTGTTTAAAATTTATAATTTCTTTTTTATAATAGCCGTATAAATATTTATTGGCTACTCGTATGCTTGATTATGGACATCAATTAAAAACCTTAATGTACATGGAACAAATTGCATTACATATTCAACGTGATCCATCTAAATATGAGCCAACATTTATTGAAAAAATTTATATATTGGCAGATCGTTTAAAATATTATGATCCAGTTTTAGAAAAAACAATGGACGATCAAATTGAAGGTGAAGATGTTAATCAACAAATAATTGAAGATCAAAAATGGTTACAAGATTTAAGAACAATTTTAAATGAATATAAAGTATATACTTCTTTTTTCTAAATTTGAATATATTTTTCTAATCAATAATTTCTTATTAATAGACTGACTTAAATCAAGGCAGTTATAGTAATTTGCCAAATTATCAGCAACAAAATTCTGTTAGTGGTAATATTGATAATAATAATTATGATACATCTATTGATCAAAATCGTGCTTCTATTGATCGACAATTTGTTGAAATAAATCAAAAATTTAGTAACCTTACAATGCAATATAACAATTTTGATCCTATGCAACAAGACCATAAAATTGGTGATGAAAATCAACCAAATAGTTTGTCACAACAACAACCACAATTAAACAGCCAGCAGCAACCATTTTCGTTTTATAATCCAAATGAAGCTAATGTTGGACAAATTCAATTAACTTCAAATGATGGAAATAATTATGGTGATGGTGGTAATAATGTTTATAGTGGTAATTATATGCAACCACAACCGCAAAATCTAGGATTTGAACACCAGCAACAAGAATTTATTAGTTTAGATGATCAGCAACATCAACAAAATAATTTATCAATTGGTACAGGACTTGCTACTCAAGGAAATTATGAATATTGGGATCATTCGCAACAATTGTCACAAAATGAGGTATGATTAGAATTTAATTTAATTTTAAATATATCTATATGCTAGTACAGTTTAAATATTTCGTTGATTTAATTACGATTTGAATTGATTCCAATTAACAAATTTAATTGAACTGTGCTATTAAGTTTAAATTTCTAAAAAAAAGTGATTTTTTTTTTATTTGATATTATTTCTTTTCTACACATAATTCATAATAAATTTAATTTCTTTTTTCCTTGGAATGCTACCGCCCTTCAGTCAGTAAAGGATAAAAAAATTGTTGATAATAATAAAAATTCATCATCACAACAAATTTGTAGTGAAAACATTATACAAACAAACCCGGTAACCAAAACCACAATAATAAATTCAAATTTTAATTTAATCAGTAATAAACCAATTAATGCTGCTGCTGTTATAGCTAACAATTCAAATAATTTCATTGTTCATAATAATTCTAATACATTAAAATTTGATAAGAATTCATTATCAACTACATCAACTATAAATAAACCAATTAACAATAATATAACATTTCCGCCACAAATTATGAAACCTTTAAATAAATCTATATTAATGCCTTCTTTTTCAACTGCTGGTAATAATTCTGATATATTGAAATTAATAAATACATCAGATGTAGGAAAAACTTATAATCAAGAGAAATTTAATAATAATTACTTATCTAATTTGTCAACATCTTCGGCAAAGAAAGAACAACAACAAATCCAAGATAAAGATGATGTAAGTAATTGTGATAAATGTCTTATTGAAATTCCAATTTTAAAATCAATTACAAATACCGCAATAAAAACAAAATTTGTCGCAGCTGAACCCTTATTGACACCAGCGGCATCAACAATTTTTAATACTAATAATGGAAAAGAATATAATTTTTTCGCGTTACCATCAACAAAAAATAAAGATGATATTTTAGAAGAGGAATTAAAATTTCCCATAACCAATTCACAAATATTTTCACAACCTATACCAATTTTTCGTATCCCTTCACCAATCTCCACTAATGCTACATCAACGACCTTTTGTATAACTACACCAATTTCTTCTTCAACAATAAAACGTAATTGTTTAGATATGTCATCAATTTTTACAACTAAATCATCAATTTTTACTACTTCATCATCATTTCCTAAAATTACTTCACCCACTTCTAAAATGGTTTCTGCAAATTGTCGTTCTCAATCCAAACATCATTCTACTTGTAAAGAATTTTCTGCCTTATCTCCACCAATCAATAAGATTGATGAATTACAGTTCCACCATCATCCTACTTGTACACAATTTTCTTCAACGCCAATCACCAATGTGTCTGCAGCAATTTCTCCATCGAAATTCAAGCATCATCCTACTTGCAAAGAAGTTTCTGGTTTACTTCTTGTACCAAACACTAAAATATCTACTCCAAGTTCTGCATCAAAATTGATATATCATGGCAATTGTAAAGATATTGATCTTCGGTCAAGGAAATCTATATCAAAATGTAGAAATTTATATGAAGAAGATTATGATGATGAAAATTTAGCTTTAATTAAAAAAAATCCAAATCAATTTAAATATATAGTTTATAATGGAACTTTTCCTATTGATTGTCCAATTAAAAGTCGTTTTGATAATGATGCTGAAGGACAATATAATTTCGATAATGATTATGAAGAAATATATGATGAACAAGATACCGACAATGATGAGGATGATGATAGTAATAGTAGTGATGATCGAGATATAAATGAAAAAAATCGTCAAACATGGTCAATTCAAGAATTATATAATGATCCAACAATTTCTTGTAATTATAAGAAAATGTGTACGGATGTTGAAAAAAATTTAACAGAATTTGAAAAATTCTTAGAAAATAAAGAAGGTAAAACAGTTAGAACTTATAATATTGATGAACCGATTTGAAGGACAAAATGGAATTTAAATTATTATAAAAATTCCTTTTTTTTTATTAGAATTTGAAGAAAATAGTTGAAATATAAAATTTCATATCTTCAAAATTAGTATATTATATAAACAAGAAAAGCTATAATATCTGAAAATTTTAAACGCCCACTATACTATATAGTAACAAAGGCTTTTTACCAATGTGAAAATATTTGTGAATTAATAGAACATTTTCTAACGAGAAAAATGAATAATTTCGACTATTTAATTGCCTTTAGTTAGATCGAAAAAACTATCTCTATTTAAAAACAAACCGAAATTTAATCTATATTATATAAGCTTGACACAAATAAACTGCACAAATAATATGCAAGATGTAAGCATATATATGCTTTCGACAATTATATTTTTAAAAAAAACGTCCATATATGTTTTAATGCCTCCTACAATTAATTCCTTGTAGAACTTATATATTATCGGACAAAAAGTATTTAGTCTGATAAACATTTTAATAATAAATGTTTGCACAATAAAATTGCCTTTTGTCTTAAATATACTATAAATATCGCACAATATATATATACCTTCCATAATGTTTTGATATAATTAAAATAATAATATATCGGATGTACTTTATAAAAGTCTAATATGCTATATATATTTTGTTCAATCAATTTTATTTGTTATTGCCTTAAATTTCACTCGTGTTCAATAAAAGAATTTCCCGTAAAACAGTAAAAAAAACTTAATGATATAAATATTATAAATTGTGGCTTCTTTTTTATCACTAGCCCTACAAAAAAATAAACACATCATTTCGCAACATAATAACATTAAACATTTAAAAAAAAAAAATAATCGCCTTATTGAAAAATATCGTAAAATTTTAAGATACATATATATACTTTTATTTATACAAAAAAAAAGAAGAAAATTCTCAGCTACTCAATGTTGTTTGTTACAAAATTCAGATTCTTTCAAAAAAAAAAATTGTAGTTGAACCCACCTTGTCAATTAAAAACGAAATATTTTATCATTTCTAAAAACTGTTTAATATTTTAAAAAACTGTTTAATAAATAAAAATTATGTGTTGTGTAGATAAAATATATTTATATATATATAAAGAAATATATGTGTAGTTTAAAATTTATTTAAAATTGACATTCTCATTGTTATTTTAATATAAATAAAAAATTTATAAAATAAATAACTTTATTTGCTTGTTGAAAATAAAAATTCTAATTTGTTTTTTATTTAAAAAAACTTATGGGTTTCTAAAAATAAAATCATTTGTCTTATCTTTTTCTTTTTACTAAAATAAAATTTTATAATTTTTAAATATATTTTTTTATTTTTCATTTAAATTTATTTATTTTTCTTATATAATTTTATCTTAATTTCTTTTTGTAATTTTAATTTTCATGCGTAATCAACAACAACAAATTATTAAAATCAATAATTTAATAATAATAATAAAAAAAAAAATAATATACAAAAATCATAATACCACCAAAATTATGAATAAAGGTACCTCGGCCAACAATTTCATTGCCAAATACAAATTCTGGAAAAACTAGTGGATATTATAATAACGATGAAGATGGACAAAATAAAAATGAACAAACTAAACAAAGTGGAAACAGTGGTACTGAACAAAAAGGAAATAAAAATGACAATAAAAATGCAAATAAAAGGTTTTAAAAGAATATATAATTATATTTTAATTTCATTTCATTTTTACATTTTTAATTATTGTAGTGGAAATATTTCATCAGCATCACAAAATTCTGGTTGGTTTGGTGGTATTTGGAATAAATTATCATTAAAACCAAAAAATCAAATGATATTACCAGATGATAAAAATCCAGCAATTGTATGGGATTCAGAAAAAAAGAAATGGGTAAATACTGATGGTGAAGAGGCTGAACAGGATAGTTTTAAACCACCACCAAAAATAGGTGATATTTTACCAGCATCTGTAAATACTATACAACCACCAGCAATAAATAATTATAATCAAGGTGTACAGCAAAATTTAAATATGCAACAACACCATCAAGAACAACAAATACCACAGCCAATGTATGGTCAAACAAATCAACAACAACAACAACAACAACCACCACAACAACAAATTCCATTAATGACTGGACAACAGATCCAACCACAAAACGTTGATTTAACACAAAATTATAATCCTAATGTAAATACTGGACCATCATCACTTGGAAATATTGTTCCAATTAATAATACACAGAATACTGAACCGGCGGTGACAACAACAAAAACACCAAATTTACAATCAAACATGTTTAAAATGCAACGGAATAGAAGTATTTATAACTTTATTATTTAGTTTCAAGTTTGAATTTTAATTATCATTGTATTATCAATTATAGCATTAAAAAAATCATATGTTGATGTATTTAATCCATCTGGCGCTACCTCAAAACCATCAGAACCAGTGTTAGCTCCTGTGATTCCATCAACAATTCCACAAACTGGTTTTTTTATACCAGCACCACTGTCTGGTGATAATCAGCAACAGCACCAACAAGATGTAAGATAATAATTTATTTAAATTTTAAATAATTAAATCTAAAAAAATGCTATTTGAAAAAAAAAATATACTGCAATTTAGATCAATTTTAAATTTTTATTTATCAATTACTGAACAATCTTACATTTCATTGCCACTTAATATGTATTTTCTCTATAAATATAGTAGTGAGATAATTTCACATCATAACTTTAATTTTTTTTGGCAGCATTTAATTACAATAATTTAAAAACTATAACAAGGAAAAATTTAATTTAAAAAATATAATATTTTTATATTTTTAAGGCCGAAATAAGAATTTTGTTTTTTTGATTATCATTGTTATTAAATATATACTTTGGCAACAAATTTGATATAATTTGATTTTTTTTTTTAATTTTTTAATATATAAACTTAATTGATAACAAAATTTTTGTTAAAGCTGCTTAAATTAATTTTATATTTAAAAAAAAAAGATGATCTTTGATGGCCGACATTAATCTCACGGTTTCGAAAACTGTATCATTAATAATAAATCTAAATGCTGACATTATACTTGATGACATCCTGTAATTCGATTTTGTAATCTTTTTGTCCTATATTTGAATAGAAAAACGATCTTATCGTGAATTTTAAGACAAAAAATATTCCAACATTTCCGAGTAGGAAATTTTTCGTATCATCCATTGAAAGAACAATTTTTTTCCCCGAAAAGTCGGAAACAAAATAATATCTAATTATAGAATAATTTATATTTTGCAATTTTCAATAATAAAATTATGAGTTCCGACTGAAACGATATTTGGAAAAAGTGATACATATGTGCTCTTGAAAAGCATATTGCGATAAAATTTCAACTTGAAATTTTTTGCGAATATTTTTTCTTCACTCGAAAACCATAATAATTTTGAATGTCTCTTGATACATTTACATTTATATTTAAAACATAATTAAAATTTCTACCAATTAATAATAAAATAATTTTTTTGAATTTGATAAAATGCGAATTGCAATCTATAAATATTTTTTTAAATAATTTTAATTTCCAAACATTTATTTATGCAATAATTTTAATTTTTCTAATTTCATAAATAAATAATAAAATTTTTATTATTTTTTCTAGGGTGGACCACAATTTTATAATCCCAATCAGTTTGGTGGATATCAACAATAATAAAATCAACTATATAACAAAAATAGATTATATGTTTCAACATGTTTATAATTTAATTTTATATTATTCATTTATATATATATATATTTTTTTTATTAGTTTATATTATAAAATAGATAATATTTAAAAATAGGCTGTTAAAAATATAAAATAATTGTTGAATAATTTTTAAAATAATTTTTCTTTTTTTTTTTTGTGTCTCTGTTCTGTTTTTAATATTTTTATATAATAATTTTTTTTTGTGATCTATTAAAAAAATCAGCTTGCAATAATTTTTTTTTCTCTTTAATTAATTTCATTTTGTAAATTAATTATTTTTTTTTTCTATTTGGGTTAAATATTATTTTTTATTTGCATTTTTCTTTTTGTGTTCTTGAAACGAAATTGTATAGAAAAAAAAATATATGAAAATATTTATAATTTATAATAAAAGTATTAGCAAATTTTGTGTAACTTGAAAGAAAAAGAGCAAAATTAATAGTGGAAAAAAAAACAATGGGATTCGTCAGATTAGAATTTTGTTTTCAAATATTCAAATAAGAATATAAATATACATATATAGAAAAATTAAATAAAATAATTCGTATAATAATTTTTAATTAAATTATTAGTTAAATATATATTACATTTTTAAAACTATATTCTAGTTTGTGTGTAAATTTAAATATATAAATGGTGCAGGATTTTTTTCTTTTAAGAAAAGGATATTTTGTAATGATTTTATCCAAATTTCTTTAATATAGTAAAAAAAATAAAATTATAAAATTAGATACAATAATACAAATTTAAATCGAAAGACCTAAAAAAACTGATTGTGAAAAGGAAAAAAAAAATATATTATTCATTAAAAAAAAATATCTTACTTATAAAATAAAATATTATACTAAATTTCAATTCTTTTATTTTGTCCAGTTTAAATTTAATTAAATATTTAGAAGGATATTATAAATAGCTCAAAAATTAATGAGGTTTTTTAGTTAAAAAATAATTATTGAAAAAAAGAAACAGGAATGAAATATAAAAAATAAAATAATTATATATAAATTGATATTTAATGTTTTTTTATTTACATTGTTCACAATACACATAAAACAATAAAGATATTTCGTTATTCATTAAAAGACTTCGTCCCAATTTGGATTATTTTAATGGTTGCCACATAAAATGTTTTGAAACCAAATTAGTTATTTTGCATTTTGCATTATTCCTATAATTTTTTCCATTAACCCATACTCAATTTATTCGATTTTTTCATAGTTTCATTTTATTTATTCTATATGGTGCGAAATATTAATTCAACTCATAATAAAGTATAAATGTTTCTATGCAGTCTTATTATACTTAAAACACATCATTTATATAGCATTTCCAGACCCAATTAGGTTTTTTCCAGACCAAATTAGTATATTTCTAATTCAAATTGGTTTATTTCCAATTCACATCAGTATATTTATTATTTATAAGTATTCTAATTTCTAATTTGAATTATAAAAATATGAATTTGAATTTTAAATATACTAATTTGGCTTGGAAATGCTATAATTCGAAAATGAAAAATAATTTTAATTCAAAATAAATTTAAAAATATTTTAGAAAACATTCTGAAAAATTAAATATTAAAAAAAGCTTAACCACAATTATAATATACACAATAATAAAAAGCAATTTGAAATAAAAAAACTATTAAATCTTGAAATAAGAATAAGACTTACTGCTGTAATATCGTAATGTCCAGAATATCGTAAAATTCAAAAAAATAATAATAATAAAAAACAAATATTTTAAAGGAAATAAAATAAAATACGAAAATAAAACATTGCATAAAATATAATCTTAAAATATATATTTTGTGAGAACTTTTAAAAATATAATAGTTACAATAATAATTTATAAATACACATACATAATAATAAAATATATATAATAATAATTTAGAACATTGTGAGAATATGAATAAAAAATATAATAATTATATAGTAAAATCCTAGAAATTTATTGTTGTACCTTCAACAAAATTTAACAACACAAATTTTTGCAACGAAATTTTATCTGTTTAAATTTATAAAAAAAAAAAGTTCTAGGATATATACGATTATATTTTTACTTATATAATCCAATATATGTAATAATTTTTTTTTCAATAACTTATAAATTAGTTTTTTTGAATGTATTTTTTAAAAAAAATACATTATAATTCAAATACATAATAATTTTCATATTTCTTACAAACTAATGCATTTACAAACTAATGCATTTTAAAAGAATATATTTCTGTAGTCATGCTTTTGTATTAGTAATAATATTTTTTTGTCCCAATATATTTTAAAATGTAATTATTTTTTTTTATATATTTTCTTGGATAAATTAAATATTAAGCGTCAATTTAATGTATAGTCAATTTTCAACTTATACATTATTTTTAAAACTCTTTTTCATATGTAAATTTTATATTTTTTTTCACAATTAATTTGCATTAATAAATCTTTTTATAACATAAATTTTTATTTGTTTTTTTTTTTTTTTGGAAATATATAAAAGTATATATTTTTTTTTAAATAAACTTTTTTTTTTTATATGCTTAAAAATAACAATTCTCTTTTGAGGATATCATACAATTTGAATCATTGTTTAATAATAGCACTGGCCAATAAGTAGTTTTGTAATTACTATTACATTATTTATATTTTTCATACACAATAATTATAAGTAGAATTAAAAAAATTATTATTTTTTAAGTATGTAGTTTGAGTTTGAATATGGAAATTCCACTTTTTATAGCGAGTTTTAATTATTGTTGCACAATAGAAAAAAAAATAAGATTATATTGGAAAAAGCATAGTCTAATTGCATTACTAATCAATAGAATTGTTTAGATCCCCTTAGGACACGTAAAATTAATTATATTAATTCACCTTGAAGTACTTTCCATTACTTATGTTTTTCAAAAAGTGAAAAATATTAAATGCATAAACATGTTCATATCAATTTCAACAATTTGAAAATAATATTGTTAGGATTATTGGAAGATATAATATTTCAAAATTGATTATCATTTTGAAATGATAAGAAATTAAAAATATAATCTCAATTTTGTTGCTTGCAACTTGATGTTACGTTATCATATTGTCTCTGTTTAATATCAAAAGTTTGTTAAAATTAAATACTACTTTCAATATCTCTCTACATTCCAAATTGCATGATATCTTCGTATTATATTATGTATATAATATTTTTGTAGGTATACACACAAAAAATAAAAAAATATAAGTGCTTCTACAGGCTGAAATTGTGCATATTTATTCACTGGTTATTCACTGTTGTATGAACTTCAACGTTAGATTCCGTTTTTGTTCGAGTTTTATCGTTGTTCGAGCGTAAATCGATTTCTAGAAGAAAATTAAATTATGTTATGTATATAGACATATAAGTATGTATTTAAATTATAATTATTTTATTTATTTCGAACCTTCGTTTTTATTTATTAGTTTTTCTTCCAATTTTTTTGTATTATCTTGTAAAATAACCTCAAAATCTTTTAATGATTGTGATGTTAATTCAGTGATTTCATCTAATGCAGTTTGTGGTAAATTATGAAATATATCCTTTTGTGTTATTGTTGTTTCAATTGGTGTAGGTGGTGGTACAGTGTATTCATTATTTTGTTGTTTTTCTTCTTCTTGTTTATTATTTAATTTTTCAACAATTTCAAGTGAATTTTTTAATATTTCCTCGACATCATCTGAATAAATAAAATTAAAATTTAAAATATAAAATTAAAAAAATATTTATATAATTTATTTAAATAAAACATTGTTACCACATACATACATTATATACATATATAAATATTTAACTAACCTCTTATACAATCATCAATTTTTCCTCTATATTCATCAACTTCATCCATTTTAGATTGTATTTGTTCAAGAATACCATTATCAGAAATTTTTATAATATTATTTTCATCATTATTATCAGTTACAACTACAGTTACTGATTTCTGTTTTGGCTTTGAATATAATTCTTCAATATTATCTTTTTCCTGATGATGATTATTTTGTTGCTGTTCTTGTTGTTGTTGTTGTTTTATTGATAAATCATTAAAACTATCATCTAATTCGAAATTTTTTAATGTTGATATATCTCTTGATATATCATGAGATATATCTCTTGACATATCATGACATTCGTCTTGTAAATTTTGAAAACCAGATTGATCTAATTGCATTTTAGCAACAGCTTTTTCCATTTCATCTGTTACCAATTCCAAATTAAATATACATTTATCAACAATATCGGAACGTTTTATTTTATGTAATGCTTGTTCAATAGCATTACCAGTTGCTGATTTACCAGCTGTACGTAACCATAAACGTAACATAACCATTGCTTGTTCAGATGTTTTATTTGGATATTCATTTTGTATTAATTCAATATCATTATCAGATATTTCTAATTCTTTTGCTAATTTAATCCAATCTTTATCCAATAAATTACATATATCTGATAAACGTATATCAGCTTTATGAATTTCATCTTTACGTAAATTACCACCATTTAACATAAATATATAATTATTATCTAAACTACGTTGGCTAGCATTTAGACTATGTATATCATCAATAATACGTTCACCAGATAATGATACATTTAAATTACATATTGGTATTTGTGGTGGTTCACCTTTAGCAATTTTTGGTTCATTCATAAAACTAACACGACCAAATGGTTCTTCTTCATTTTTAACACGTACCATAAATGATAAACGATTTTCACGAAATGGTGAAAATTTCATATTAATTTGTTCACCAGATTTCATAATTGGTTGTAAATTACCAGTAAATTCTAAATATATATTTTGTTCTTCTAATACTTCAACATCACGTGATTTAGCTATTTCACTAAAATATTCTTGATGTTCTAATGTTTTATCTTCACGATCATCTGTCATACAAAATATACTTAATTTTGCTTCTGTTTCACTAATACGTTTAGCAAATACAACAAATTTAACCATAAATGGTACTTTTGTCATATATGTATATAATTCAGTTGCCATACGGCTAGCATCTGATATATTACGACAATCCATTAACCAAAATCTAGCTGATACAGTTGTTGTAAATGATACACTGTCTTTAACAAATGTTAATGGTGTTGAACCAGTAACATCTTCCCAAATAGCACGATTTTGACCACCAGTTATTGAACATAATAAACGTAATGTTGGTGCACTACCAGAATATTGATTAATCATACCTTGTGCATGGGCACGTGGTGCTGGTATACTTAATGTTATTGCTTTATGGAATTTACGACGACGTGGTTCAACAGTAACAACTGGTGATACAGCAACACCTTGTCCTAATTGTTTAGCACAACCATTTAAATCAACTGGTTGTGCTTGTAAACCAACACGGATTTTTTTTGTTAATGCATTTGCTGGAAATATTGCTTGTACTTGTGGTACAGCTGTTGAACTAACAGTACCACCATCTGGGCCAATTGCATATACTTCTTGTCTAACACGTGATACAACAGCAAAGAAATGTGGAAAATCATGTGTAGCAATACGTATAATACGATTTGTATTTAAATCTTCTAATGGATGTTGACCAGTTAAATCACCAGCTGTATTATCAATTTCATTTAAAATATCACGTATTGTTTCATCATTAGTTGTATCAGATTGATTTGTAAGTAAATGTTCGCGCCATGTTTCACCATTATCAGAACGTAATATAATTATTTCACGTTCTTTATCTCGTAATGATCCAAAATGTGGTATCTCCAATATGACAGGACTGTGTAAGAGACAATTAAATTTTTTTTTTAATAATTTATTTATTCGACATCAAAGAGGAATTAAATTTTTAATTCTAATTTAAATAGAAATAATATTTTATGCATTATATTTACCCTAAAAATTTCGCCTCAACTGGTGATAATTCCAAAACCCGACTAACCAATGCTTCACCTTCCATTAATGGTGGTGGATTTGAAATACGTGGTGGTTTTACATAACGACATGTAATTCTTGTTGGTTGGGCACATGATTTTGGTGGTACAACAACACGTACACCACTGTGACGACAACCACGCATTGCACCTCCTCTTGCATCAACTAAAAACGATACTAAAAATCTGAAAAAGAAGAAATTTAATTTCTAACTGATAAAGGTTGAATAAAGAAAAACTCACCCAACATGTATTGGCTGACGTACAATATTAATATTATCACTTGCTTTAATTATATATGGATTAGAAGCAAGATCTTGATTAACATATGCACTATGCATAGTCTCATTGATAACTATTAAAATAAAAATAAAATAAATATATATTTTATTTAATAATTTCAAAGAAAATAGAACCTTTTCTATCGACACCATCATCATCAGTTGTATCAAATTTATTTGTATCAGCCATTATACTGCCACCTTTTAAATCATCTGTAACCATATATTTATATTGATGTTGATCAATATGATCTTCACCGCCTTCGTCTTCTGAATCGGACATAAAAGTTTCATGCATCGATTCTGGTGCTAAGAAATTATATTTTTCATCTAATGTACCCTGTACAGTATTTGTAATACTTGTTTCAGTTACAATTTTTAATGTTTCTACAGCTGTTACGTATCCTAATTTATTAGCAATGCTTAATGCTGTTTGTCCGTTCTGGAATAAATATAAATTTATAATAAATTTTTTAAATTGAATTTAAATAAAATAATAATCATATTTTTATAATTTACTTTTTCAATTTTACTGATAAGTAATTTTATTTTATTTATTTTTTGATAATAAATTAAATTAAATTTTTTGAAAAATCAGAAGAAAATAAATTAAAATTTTTTATAATAAAAACGTCTAGCTAACAAGAAATTCCAAAAATTTTGACTAAACTATATTTTAAAATTTCGATATTTTATTTTGGGAAATAAGATGTCTTTTGGAATATATATATATATATATATATATATGTATATTACTCAATAATATTATGCTCTATTTTCTATTTTATTTTATTTATAATTTCTATTTAGATTATGTTGGAGAGAGAAAATATAAATATTTTGATATGATCGTAAATAGCGATAAACAAGCCAAAAAAAAACACTTCAAATTAAAAATTGTACGGTATAAAGGGATAATTTAGAACATATCAAACCATGGTTTTTTACGATCTCAATAACATTTTTGAGTTAAAATATTTGTAAGTGAGATCAAAAGGATCGATTTTTTGATTGATTTACAAAAAAAGATAAATTTTTTGAGTGACATAAAAAAAGATCAATTTTTTGAGTGAGTCCAAAAATGGGATTAAATTTTTGAGTGAAATAAAAAAAATTTATTTTTTGCTCAAACTCCTCATATAAAATTTCGATCTAGAATAATTAGTAATTATGTATTGTAATTAAGTATTAATCATGCTCGAGCGAAATTTCGATCCAGCTTGATTAGTCTAATTAGTAATTTCGATCCAGCTTGATTAGTCTAATTAGTAAATCTACGAGTTACTATAATTCAGTAGCCACGAGATGTCCTGTATTTATGTTTTAATTAGAAAAATAATTGTTGGATTTTACGAAAATTCAATTTACTTTAAAACTTCAATTAATTTTTTTTATTATTACCATAAGAATTCAATAGCTATTTGAATAATCATAAGTGTATATAAATTGGTGCAAATTAATTTTTTATATTATATTTTTTTATTACACAATCGAAAAAATCACAAGAAATAATAATATTATTTTACATTATAACAAATATAAAATTGTATGTACAATGAAAAAGAAATAGTAAATTGTAATTTCATTTTTTTATAAACAATGTAACCAAGTTTCATCAGGTTACTCACTCAAACAAGTCTTATTATTAATTTAATTTTTATTTATGAAATAAAGTTGGTAATTTTAAAATGAAATTTTATGGTATTTGTCATAAGACAATGACTTCTGATCTTACACTTATTACACTTTTTTTCAACTATTTATTTCATTTTCTTTTTATGAAAATTTAAAAGACATTAGCAACTTTCCTTATATAATAATAGTGTTTTACTTGGAAAGTTATCAAATATTACTACTTATAGTTATCAGAAATGTAAGATAATTTTGTAATTTTATCTTTTTTGTAAATAAGTTTTTTTAATTTTTTTTTTGTAATTATCTTTTATATTGAATACAAGTTTCGATATTATTATTGACAAATACTATATATAGGTAGTAATCATTTTATTGTAAAAGAGATTTGGTTCATAAAATAAGGAGAATGAACTGTAATAAGCATAGGGGCACATATTTCGTTAAGAGTTTAGTCTATTTTTTCTAAAGAAAGATGAAAGCTAATGAAGATAGTATTCACACTGTAACTAATATAAAATAGGCATATGTATGTAGGTACCTGTTATTTTAATTACTGAAAATTCAGAAAAAAAATCATAATTCTCTAATTATATAATTTGTCTATGGTACAATAATTTTTAGATTGTGCAAAAATAAAAACACTAATCTAAAATTATTATTAATTGCTATAGAAAAACAAAATCATCAAAATGAGATCATCCCATTTGACGGTTTTTTTAACAAAAAAAAATGTAAAAATCACCTTGATTACTGTCTAAAAAAAATGTGGGAGATAATTTTTCGCTCAGAATCATTTTTAAATAATTTTTTTTTAAATAAAATCTATGCTTGTTTGTGTGATTTTTTAATATTTACTTTAAATATGGTTTTTTTTTAATTATAAACAAGTGTAAGTAAGGAAAGAAAAATTTAAAAATAGATTACTGAAAAGTGAAATTACACATAAGTTAAAAAACTAATTTTCTTTTTTTTGCTTTTTCAAAAATTATACAATCTTAATATATTATTGAAAATGTAAATAACGTAATAGACAAAATAAATATACACCAAAATTTATTAAATTTTTTTTAACTCAGAAATTCTATCTATTTACATACATATAATTTATGAAAAAAATATATGTTGATTAAAATTAATAGAAAAAAAAATTATATATTTTGTTGATATATTTTCAGCAAAATAAAAAATTTCATTAATATATTTATTAAATATATATATTTAAAACTTCTACATATATATATTTGCTTTTAATTAGATTTTGTTTATCTTACTAAAATATAATATTTATTTAAGTTAATTTACATCATGAATATGTAAATGACGAATATAAATATACAAATATTTACATAAATCAAAATTAAAAATCATTATTTAAAATGAAAAAAAAAACATACTTACATTTGTTAATGCATTTGGATCAGCTTTATGTGTTAATAATAAATTAATTATTAATGTATGTCCTTGTTGTGCTGCTTGATGTAATGGCGTATAACCAATATTTGTGCTTAATTCAATATTAGCATCATTTTCTAATAAAAATTTAACCATATTTACTTGACCAAAATGTGCTGCTACATGTAATGGTGTATAACCATTTTTTGTACGTGAATCAATTTTAGCATTATGATCTAATAATATTTTAGCAATATTACATTTATCTTCTTGTGCTGCTAAATGTATTGGTGTTAAACCATTTTTAGCTTGATAATTTGGATCACCATTATGTTCTAATAATAAATTAATCATATCAATATGTCCTTCTTGTGCAGCTAAATGAATTGGTGTAAAACCAGATTTTGATTCAGCATTTGTATTTGCATTATATTGTAATAAATTTGTAGCAATATCCATTTGATTTTTTTTAGCAGCAATATGTAATGGTGTATGACCATTTTTAGCATTTATATGTGGTGATGCACCATTTTCTAATAACATTAATGCAACATTTTGATGATCATAATGACTTGCAACATGTAATGGTGTAACACCATTTTTACCTTGTAAATTTATATTTGCACCTTTTTGTAATAATAACTGTACAACTTTTATATTACCATATTTAGATGCTAAATGTAATGGTGAAAAACCTTTTTTTGTTGTTGCATCAATATTAGCATTATTATCTAATAATACATTAACAACATCATCTTGTCCTTCTTTAGCAGCAATATGTAATGGTGTATATAAATCTTTTGTTTTTGAATCAACATTTGC
This sequence comes from Empis stercorea, assembly GCA_949752835.1. Lineage (NCBI taxonomy): Eukaryota > Metazoa > Arthropoda > Insecta > Diptera > Empididae > Empis > Empis stercorea. The sequence goes on from OX457087.1 coordinate 5,500,390, forward strand.
ACCATGTTGTAATAATAACATAACAATATCAATATTACCTAAACGTGATGCAACATGCAATGGTGTTTGACCTTCACGTGCTTTAATATCAACTTGTGAACCATTACGTAATAATATACGTATAATATCTGTTTGATTTGCACGTGCAGCTAAATGTAATGGTGTTTCACCACGTACAGTTGGTGCATCTGGATTAGCATCATGTTGTAATAAATATATAACAATATTCATACAACCCATAAAACTAGCAACATGTAATGGTGTTAAACCACTTTCAGTTGTTGCACTTATACTTGCTTTATATTTTAATAATAATTCAACAACTTTTATACGATTCTTTTTACATGCAATATGTAATGGTGTAAAACCATTTAATGCTCTTGCATTTGGATCAGCATTATTATCTAATAATAATTTAGCAACTTTAACATGACCACAATGTGCAGCAACATGTAATGCTGTTAAATAATCAACAGTAACTTCATCAACTGGTGCCATATGATTTAATAATATACGAGCAGCTTCATCATGTTCACCTTGTGCTGCCATATGTAATGGTGCTAAACCATTTTTAGTTTTTGATAATATTGGTGCATTATTTTTTAATAAAATTTCAATAACTTTATCATGACCACTTCTAGCTGCACAATGTAATGGTGTTAAACCATCACGTGTTGTTGAATCAATTTTAGCACCTTTTGTTAATAATAAATTAATCATATTTGTTTTACCCCATTTACATGCAACATGTAATGGTGTTATATTATGTTTAGCTGTATAATTAACATCAGCACCATTTGTTATTAATAAATTACCAATATCAATATTACCATAATGTGCAGCAATATGTAATGGTGTAAAACCACTTTTTGATATTATATCTGGATTATGTTCATTATCTAATAATAATGCAGCTGCTTTAACATCATCTTTTTTAGCAGCAATATGTAATGCTGGTAAACGAACTTTACCACGCGAATCACTTTCTAATAATACAGCAACAACTTTATCATGTCCCTGTTGCATAGCAACAGCTAATGGTGTAAAACCATCTTCTGTTGCTAATGATGGATTAGCACCTTTAGCTAATAAATAACGTACACATGCATCATGATTTTCTTGTGCTGCCATATATAATGGTGTAAAACCATTTAATGATTGTACATTAACATTAGCTTGATGTTGTATTAAAATTTTTAATACATCCTTTTGACCAGCTAACGATGCAATATGTAATGCTGTATTACCTTTTTTTGTAGCATTATCAACATTTGCGCCACGTTTTAATAATTCATTAACAATATCAACATAACCATCTTTAGCAGCTAAATGAAGGGCATTTAATCCATTCTAGAAAAAAAAGTATTGAAATATGAAAATTTTGAATTACGAGGCTAATTACTTAATATTATAGAAATTATTTATCCCCAAAATTTAATATTTATGTATATAATTTGTGATTAATTTACTTACTGCATTACATGTATTTAAATCAGTAACTTGACCCGTTTCTATAAATTCTATTACTTTTTCATAATCACCACTACGAGCTGCTCTCAAAAATGATATATTAGCATCAACCTGAAAACAAAAATTGAGTTTTATTATAAAATAAGATAAATTCCTAATAATTTTTTTTATATTTTAACGAAATAATTTAAACTTTTATTAATTTTCTATAATATATACTTATATAGCGAATTTTCGAATATGATAAATAGCGATAAATTACCAATCATACTTATATATTTAAGAATTATCTGTAATGTGCAAATGACAAAAGTATTTATATCTAATATGTAGTGCTAGCTTATGTACATATAATAGCCAAAGTAAGTATATAATATATAAATGGAGAAAATTTAATAAGTTTACTTATAATAAGTAATTGATATACGTAACAATTTTTGAAGTTAACTAAATTCTGTTAGTATATTATTGTAGTTTAAGCAAGTTTAAAGGATATTAAGTTTAAAGGATATTTAAAGGATATATATGTTTGTGTCGATGTCGATTAATTTTAGGATATGTCGGATATTATATTACATATCCGTTACTAATTTGACCTTTTCCCGTATATATATATCAATCGAAATGTCGATTTTCAAGTAGATTACTTCAGTTCAAAAGTGAATTCAATATTTTGCATATTATTTTTTTTACTTAAATTTATATGCCTGCAACTTATTGGACTAATACAAAACATTGCCAACAAGAATTAAAATTTTATTAATTATTAAAGAATGCATAAGAAATTGAATTATATTATGCTGCAGTAGCAGCAATTATATGATGTACATAATACATAATATACATAACATATTATATGTAATAATTGGTCTCTGACAGACAAATCAATTAAAATTTATTATTTATAAGTATCTGCAGATAAATTAAGTAAACGGATCAGTTATAAACCTAAAGAATTATACATACATATGTATGTACATATGTTTGAACATAAAAACTTACACAGAGTATTATTTTTAAACTTTATAAGGTATAAACTAATTTGATTATATTATATTATAAAGGGAATTAAAAATTTGGCATAAAACCTTGGCAACATTGATCTTTTTTTATGGGCCATTTCTCATATATGTCTGACAGGTTGACCTTCTCAATTTAGATGATTTGTTATATTGAACAAAAATAACCTAATATTAATATGGTATACATATACATACAGTATTTTGTAGAATAAATATTTTTCTGTTAAAGCTAAAATCATTTTCAAATTATTTCATAGCATAATGGAAAAAATATTATAAAAAATATTTTCATTTCCTACAGCACAACATAAATTCAAAGTGAGTATACATTATGTATATATAGTATATGTATGTTTAATATCAATTTTATGTTATAGAATTTAAATTCATTAAGAACAAAAATTCTGAAATAATCTCGACATTTCTCATATTATCAATGCTTATATAACACAGCCTATTAATTAATATTAATTTTAGAATTATGTTGTTGAAATGAATGACGTCATTGTCTTAAATAACATCAAACTACGCAGAAACTGAAAAAATATAATGTATATGTATACTAAAAAATCTCCTCAATAATAAATTTTAATTTATGCCCCCTAAATTTTTTTGTTTTCCAATTTATTCATAATGTTGATTTTGTTTTGTTTATCAAGTTTATTGTTTTAAGAATAGACAGTGAACAGAAGCAGTAGAATCAGCAAGAATTACAAAATTACAATTTAAAGAGAATTAAATAATAGAAAATTTAAAATTATTCTCACAAGAATATCGGGTAAAAGAACTTATTATTGCCATATAACGATCTATGTGCCATATAACGATCTATGTGGCATATAACGATCTATGTACCATATAGTTATGTTTATAGTAAAATGACGATTCAAGATTGATTTTATAATTACAATAAAGGGTGGGGTGAAGATTACCAATTTATACAGATTATGTTACGTGCAAATTGTAGGACAAGGGTTTAGAAGAAAGATGCTATTGGGTACGCTCGTAGTCGTAATATCTTCATATGTAGTCTAAGTTTGATATATTTCAAAAAGAATTACTTGGCTTCAGATGCATAGTTTCCCAACATAGTAAGATATACTTTCGCAAAAATATTACAATGAAATCGGTCATTAATATTATGTCATTAATAAACAGAAATATATTCCAAAAAATTACCCTATGTCAATAATTTGGTCAGTTAACTTATTTAATATTATTTGTCACATTCTTCAGATATGTTTCACATTATATATTTTTATGATTATATGATGTCATAAAATTAAATAAATATTTAATAATTTTGCATATTGTATGTGTGTAACATTGAAACAAATTATTAGATTTAATTAACTATAACTACATAAAAAAATATATATATATATACATACTTATTTCTAAAATTAAAATTATCTATTTCAAAAAATTTATTGAGCACACAAATTGTTCACCTATTTTTACCTATTTTAGTCATTTTTTACATAATCAACAATTTGTATTTTTTTTTTTATTAATTTGTTTTGATTTGAAAACGAAACGAAAATTACTATTTATGAAAATATAAACTTGAAAACTAAAGAGGTCAAAGATGTTTAGATTGTTTTTGATTTACTTAATAAGTGAGCATAAATAATATTGACGCCAAATTGAATTTCGATTTTAAATATGAATACTTTTAAAATTTGAATATTTAATATGTACTTAGTTAATAAGTTATTGATTTTATATGTTCAATGAACCTATTAATAGATACGCCTTGTTAGGGCAAAAAATATCTTATGTTTATGGCGTTTTTTGCTGTCCTGTATGCCAATAAGTGTGTCCTTCCGACT